>JBBBVU010000012.1:20497249-20529790 GCA_037177055.1 Atherinosoma microstoma | reverse complement strand
CCCCCCTCTACTCCCCCCCCCCCCCCCCCCCCCCCCCCCTCTCCCACCCCCCCCCCCCCCCCCCCCCCTCCTCCCCCCCCTCTTTCCGTCTCCTATGGAAACTGGTTGCTTTAGAACATAATGACAGAGATAAAACACTTCATCTTGTATGTGCAGTGTGACTACTCAGGCAAATGAGACATAAAACTGACATTTTTCTAATATGATCAATTATGAAGAGAATACCCTTACATTCATCACAGTTTAAAATCCATAAAATTGCAATCAGAGGATTCAGATTTGCTGATTAAGACCACCTGATGGAGAAACAGGTGGAAATTTTCTTATTAAAACTTATGATATAAAGTTTTCCGGCCTTCGGAAAAAGTTTGAAAAATTATTTTAAAAGTTCTCCAAACATATACTTTAAGAAAAAGCCTCAATGAAAATGTTTTTTTTTTCATTAATTTCTTTTATTTTCTTTAATTGAGTTTGTTGCCTGCTTCTCAATAATTTACACCGCAACAATAATTTCCTTTGGAGGATTAATAGTTTTATTCAGCTCAATTCAGTCCCCAACAAATTCATCCTAAGAGCAAAGAGCCTCATTCATCAACCGTTCTTACGAACAAATTAGTTCCTAAGTCCTACTTAGAAACTTCTGACAAAGATTGTGGTATTCATGAAAATCTTCATATCTTGGATTTGCTCTTAGCTAAGAAAAAATCCTACGACCACGCACGAGTACTCTGACGAACATTTGAGTGCTGACATGTTTGAACCAAGTCAGCTTTTGGGTTGTTTTCTGTTGTTCTGTTAATCAAATTATAATAAATTACGGTAATGATTTTGTCATATTTTTTAAATAACTTCTGGGAATTTGTTAAGGATTTTGGTGCTTTAGAATAGATAGCGAGCCATTACAAATTGTGTCCGTTATCATTTTCCTCAGGGGAAAAATGAAAGTATTTTTCAGCCATTCATTCAAAAACAAGTCACAGTCAAGATGGGATTTAGGCAAGGCAAGGCAAGTTGAGTGCTGACTTTTAATCTTTCTTCTTTGGCTCCAAAAACTATGATTTCAGTTTTGTCTTCATTTAACTGAAGTAAGTTCTGACACATCCAGTCTCTAATCTGATCAATGCATCTGATCAGTGATTGGATCGGACCATAGTCTCCTGGTGTGATGGTTAATTTATAATTTAATTATATTGCTGATCTTCCTAACACCATCTACAGCACATGCATGCCCATTACAGCACCCTCGGCAGATCCATTCCCTTGACCACAATAACATCACTCCATAGATTAATCCATAAAGTCACTGCTGACTCCCAGATCCACCTGCTGAATATGATGTTTAATAATTGAAATGTACTAACACGGTCTTTTTATCATAATGATTCGTTTTCATAGGAAATCAAGGTTATGCCCTGGTTAGCTGGTCAGGGGCAGACCTAGAGGGGTGGCCAGGGTGGACCTCTGAAATTTGATTGGACACCCCATGTGTCACCTCAGATGAATAACAGATTACTGGAGGAGGAGGACAGAAATGTCTTCCCATGGATCACCAGTGTCACTACACAGGTTTGATGTTAGTTTTGAGATAATGTGGGGAAACCATGTCATATTTAGTTTTCAATGAGTATGAAGGGTCTACATATCAACTTAATTAGGCAATATGTTCAAATTAAGGCTGAAAGTAAACTAAAGAATGCTCAAAGCTGTGTAATGAATTTATTCTACGGACTACCTTTTTGCCCTTTAGTCACTACACCACAAGGATGTGGGTCCTGATGCGCTTATTAGACCAGACTGCTGACTGGCATCCAAGTTCAGGAGCAATTAATTACCCATTTGTACATAAGACTGCCTTAATTTGATTTGAATTTCACTGTGTGGTTATTTATAACCATGTGTATCACTTTAAAAATGAAGACAATCAGGTTTCAGCGCACATTCACATCATATTTTTTTTTCATTCATCCATTTGGCATTCTTTTCTCCTCGTCAGTCTAACTGCTGTTTGCGCACAGCCTGTAAGTCATGACCTTTTATGGGCATTTTAAAAAAAACTTTTACCAATGCAAAGTAGGGCCAGCCGGGCCGTCCTCTCAGCTTACGAGATATTGGCATTAACCAATCTAAGAGGAAAGACGCAAACAATTTTCAACACGTTCATGAATCTGATGGAGAGTTTTCTTTATAAGAAGATTTGGTATATGAGGCCCAAAGAGTTTGATGCAAAGATAAATCTTTAAGGACTCTAAGATTCATCACAAGATCTGCAGATAACAAATAGTTATTTTAAAAAGCAATTGTTGCTCAAATAGAACAAAAATGCAATAAGCATACATTATAGGGTAATGTGGTGTCTACATACAGTATGAATAAACAATAGTTTTTATGGAGAAGATTGTGAAGCATGGCTTCTGCACTTGCCAGCTTGTCAATGTTAACGCAATGGTAGGGTTATCGTTATTTCTAATCATAAATCAGAATTTTGCATTTGAAGATAAGACCATTAGTATGAAGGCTGAAGTTGAACTGTAGGTTTGCACGCTAGCAAAACAATCAAGGACTGGTTCACAACAAAAAGATTAATGAAGAAAATCTTTGGATTTAAACTTTGAAACCAAGAAAATATTTACCCCTTTTTACATGCTTTGACATGAAAAACTGTTTCCAGTTTAAAGAAATTTGCATTAAGAATGAACAAAAATTTAAACCAGTATCAGAGACAATGGACAAATATGCCAAACATCTACAGGAAGTTATCACTATCACAGGGCGTAATATCAGTGTCTGAGGCAAAGATTGCAGTATTTGAAAAATATCCTATCTATCGACACTTTTGTTAATAAATTACAATAAATAAGCATTTTTTTCCCTGTTGCATTGTGTGCTCTTATCTGTAATCCCCTTTTTCATTGAGTATTAAATCTTTACTTGTCTGAACAGTTATAAAAAGAAAACGATTCCGTTCGAATCTACCTATTTCTTCCAGATGATTGTAGATCCACGCTTTCTTTTCAAGTTTTACCTCTCCTGTGAAGGTGGATGATATGAATGCAGGAGCAGCATAGTCATCACTGTGGGCATACAGAAGAGTGGGCACAAGGACAATAAAGGTGAGCTAACCTCATGGGGAATCTCAAAGAGGTAAATGAAGAGGGGCTGTGTTACTTCAGTTGAGAGGTCAATGCTTAGCATGCGGGTGAACACTTTGTAGAAGCACATGGAGGGCCAAACCAATATCAGTGAAAATAATGGTAAAGTGAGAGTCAGCATTAGCTGAGCAGCTTGTTTAGAATCGCTGATATGAGATGATAACAGACTCATACGTAGCCCGTTATGTTCATCAGTGGAAATACAGTTGAGGGCTTGTACCAATAAAAAACCCTGCAATGGCCTCAGTAGGAATGATGTGTGCATGTGTGTGTGTGTGTGCACAAAGTGTGTTCTAATGAAATTCAGTATTGATCTCAGCAAAATAGACTTTATACATCATTCATGCTCTCTATCAATCACACCCTTCTAAGTTTCCAAAGCTGTTTGTTTAAGAAGAGTGAGACGGGAAGAAAAAAAAAAGCTGAGCAATAATTACTTTGAAGAGATTGTTTTAAAGTCTCCCCTTCAGCCCTTTTCTCCAGGTGTAACAAGCTTATCTGTCAAAGACAATGTCCATTGAATGAACTGCTTAATTTGAAATTGATTGGGGTTCGTTTGGTTGATGTGAAGGAAAACTCTTTTCTGCAGAGCTGAGACACTTCACTATTTTAAACACCAAATTGTTCACCCATTTACGCAAATATCCTATTTTCTTTGTTTTATATTGAATAAATGTATTTACTGTCCATGTATCCTCCTCTTTTGCCATGGCTTCTGAGCTATGACAACTTGCATGGGAACAAAATTGAGATCACAATAAGAAAAGACAAATCCAAAAGAGAAATATTTATATTAAGTTACAAGAATGGAGTAGTTACTGTGTGAGATAGTGCCATCTTCTCCTTTGTATGGTTTGGATTGATTTTAGAATATCCCTATAGGGTGGATACAGACAGAAAGCAAAGAAAATAAACACAGGACGTGGTAACCTGACACAGGAAACCCAGTGAATGCTGGGAGTGAGCAGTGAACCGTACTTCCTGTATGACAGCACAATGGTAAGCGGTGGCCCCAGATTCCTAAAAGAGGTTGTAGTCCCAGGGACAAGGAAGGGCAGCCTGTGTCCTCCGGTCCAGTGCTGATAAGAGCATAGATAGAAATGGTATTCATGTCCCCTTTACTGCTTTTGGAAAACAAAACATCCTGAGGTTGCCCTGGTTACTCTTTCATTAAACAATTAATATCAAATAACAAGCAAGGGAATTCAAACCAAAGTTATGTCACATGTTCAGGGGGTCCAAAGGCACTTTTGGCACCTGATGTCCCTGTTGTGTGTGAGACATACAGTGGAAGACACTTCCACTGAGATGGGATGGGAAATGATACACATCTATAAAAACAACAAAAAAGTAGAATCAGCTTAGCATTAGTTTTCTTCACAGATTTTTTTCTAGCTGTTGGCACTGTTGTATTTTTTTCTGCTGTTGCTGTCACACCCTTCACTCGTTTTGCTTCCTTCATAAAAGGCATCTTGGTTTTAAGCATTGCAGCTTTTGGCTGTTGTTCCACCACCTGCCTTTTTGAGTAGCATGAGACATGCTCTATTTGCAGTACTTTGACAGAAATGCAGAAATGGACATCCAGTATGAGTTTTTGATAAAAAAACATTTAAACAAAGTTTTGCATTTAAAACAATGAAAACTGTCATTAGCATTACATGGTGACCTGGTTTTGCAATGTTCCCGTTATGTAATGCACCTTTTGAATGAAATGAAAATGAAGGTAGCTGACTTTTAAAATCTTCTGAAAAAAGCTTTTTTGGAAATAGTCTGTTTGATAGTGTTAATGTTTAAAAGTCATATTGCATCTTTTAGAACAGAGAAACATAACAGATATGAATGGATTTAAGGGGTTGCTTGGTGCTGCAGTGATGCGCTTGATACATAGAGAGTTGTCACACAATATCTACTGGTAAAAGTGTTTATTGTAGCTTTTATGTAGTACTTAAAAATCTGTATCAGGCGTATCAAAGAAAAAAAGATTATAGAAAAATAAAACAAAATATTGTTTTTTTTCTCTTTTCCTTTTCTCTCCTTCGCACACACACATAATCAAACACACACACATACCAGTTTGCATAACTCAAAGCCTAAGAATGGTGAATGGTACTGCATATCTGCTCATTTTGTCTACAAGCCATGTCTTTGTTTCTTTTCCATGATATCAACACAAACCAACTAAAAAAGTGGAAGTGGCATGTCTGTACTTCTTATCTGGGTGTTTTGTTGTTGACCCCGTAGCGTGAGTGTATATTCACGGCCAGTTCCTGCAGGCCCTCCCTGTCAAACTAGGCATGCGTGTTAGCTCACCCAAACCTATCTGCAGCATTGTCCATTCAGTATGATTATCACTGACCCACACCGCCTCCTGTCTCCGGGGCTCACATGAACCAGTACTTCCTCCAAGGAAGGAAATGTTCGTTACCCATGGGCCAGTGTCACACGATTACACTGTACAGACCCTAAAAGGCAAGTTTGACTAAAAATGTATAACTGTAAATTTATGTTATTGTGAGCTTTCCTTGGATATCTTTGTGTTATCACCAAGGAATCCAAATTATTCCAAGTTCATTCACATGAATATAATGCACTTTAAAAACTTTGAAAAAATATGTAAAACTTTTCCTCTCTTGGAAGCTCTTCTCTCCCTTCTACATTTTCCCTTAGCACACATTTAGTCTCTGACACATGCACAAACAGTTGGTCAGTGGGAATTCAGCAGAGAGGGAGATCATTTGTCTCAATCTGTGGCGATGATAGTTTATCAGAGGCTGCAGAAGTGTAGTGGGAACAGGTGGCGGAAGCAGGCGTTGTAAAGAGACCTCAGTAATCAGAACTGCAGCTCTGTTCAGAGCTGGGAGAGTCCAATGCTTACCAACCAAACCATCTAACGGTTGCACAAGGTTAACGTGCCCCACCTGGATCCCCTGCTGGCCAATTAGACATTGTGAACACTCAAGCAGGAAGCAGGACCCACAGTCTTGCTCTTTGACTTGGACCTTCAAGAAAGTGCAGCTCCTTGAAGCTCAGATGTTATTGATTAGTTAAAAAAAACCTCTTAAAACTGTAAAAAATTACATTAATGGCATTTAATGTGTCACCATTTAACACTTAGTTGTTACTCCTGCTTCATACTCACAGTCCTTCTTTTTCTCTCTGACCCATCCACTTGTGGCCACAATAGACGGTCTTTCTTTCATTCATACAGTGTGTTGTATAGTAATACTGTGGTTGCTATAGCAACCCGCTAGTCAGACGATCTCATTACTGGCCCTTAGACATTTCTTTCTCACTCCCTCTCTAAGGAATTACCACTTTTCATTATGGCTGCCCTCCCCTCTCTCCCAACTACCCCTCCCTCTTTATCTCTGTCTCCCCCTTGCTCCCTTATTCTCCCCCCTCAAAGGTCAGATGTCCTCCATGGTGGGGAGAGAGGAAATCTGTAAAAGCGTTGAGGTCTGTTCAGTAACCCCCAGTCTCAAGTCGTCCCCCTCCTCCCCCCCGATTGAACCCCACAATCATTCTCTTCCTTTCTATAGCTGCAATGAAAGGAGCCAGAGAAGAAGGGAGGGAAGAGAGGAGCCTTGAGTCTGCCGTTCTTTAGAGCACATTTTAAAATCTGTTTCTTTTTTCTTCCCTTCTCCTTTCTCTCCTCAAAGCTTTCTTTTGTGTGGAAAACAGCTCCTTGAACTGATGGTGGAGTAGTGTCCACAATCAATAGACCCTAAAGTCTCACACACACATGAACACACACTGTGTACACACATACTGTATTTTCACTTACACAGGGATGTGAATGCATCTACGCAGGTATAGGTACACTGAGTCTTTATAGCATAATAATTAAAATGTATGGACTTTTAGATGTAATTGCTGATAGGAGTTAGTAAACAGTGATCTAATGTATATATAGCATTCATCATATGCACAAAGATAATAGTAAACAAGGGGGCCAGTTCTTAATTGAATCAGTTCTTTTGCCCATTTGCATTAGACAAAACTCTGTGTTTCTGCAGCAAAGATGGCCGAACCTCATCTTTGAGCTCCGCTGTATCTCAGGCTTTCACTCTTTCATTCCTCATCTGCTACAAAGGGACAGTAGACAGTGGACAGATCTATATGCCCTATTGCTCCATCAGACATTGATCCATACGGGGCTCTATTCAACTGCATTGGCTGCACAATTGATTCTGGCCTCTCTGCTGCGGTAAACATTTTACCCGGCTTGCCTCCATCCTGATCAATAGCCTTCTTTTAATAATGTATCTCATTGATCAGTTTGGTCCCTGAGTAAATTGATCAATTATTTTAATCTCCCCCCCCCCTTTTTTTTCATTGCAGTGTGGTGTCAAATGAGGGGCAAAGTGCTCTGGGTTAAACGTTTGGTTCATTCTCCATGCTACTATTAGGATCATCTAAATAACGTGTCCTCCAGAGAGTGCATATAAGTACATAATTCACAAAATTAATATCCTATTTCATTAAGGTTAAATCATGCCACTTTATGGAGAATTTATAAGATATTTGATAAAAATGGAAAACATTTCAAAATGGAAAAAGCTTATAAAGGGAATATGAAGAAACAGCTTTAATCAAAGGAGCAGATTCCGTGATTTTTTTCTATTATTGCTGGGCGTAGCATGCTAGCAGGAGCCTGTACTTGTGTGTGATTTCATGTTTTACCTGAAGATTGGGTAGTTTGCTATATACACCCAGTCCATTTTGTCCAAAGTCCAACATAAGAGGAAACCTCTATGGTCATCAATGAACAGTCAAAAAATATTTCCCTCCTCAACACTTTTCCTTGACCCATCTGCACCTAATGCCATGATACTAACATTGTGCATCTGCCATGGTGACTACAATGTTCTTAAGATGTACAAACAGGGCATCTTACTGCAACCAATGACAAAAAAGATTGTAGAAAAACAAAGAGTCAAGTTAATTCAAAATAAGTGTACCATGTTAGCCTACAAAATATTCTAGTATATGTATTTAACCGGGGTTTCAATAATGTTTACTTATAAACTTTTGGCTTCAAATGTCTCATATGGTCTTTCCTTGAAAAACACTTTCAACAAAGGCGCTTTCAAGAAAAGGGCATCACTTTATCATTTTCTTTGAAAGACTTAAGTGGTGTTATTCTGTGTTATTGTTCCATTTCTTCATTGAAGGGTCCAGTGTATCAGATGATATGAGAAAGGAAAGGAAGCACTTGAGTGACATTTGTTTGTGTTTAAAGAATTTAACAAACACTTACCCAACTTCTCACCAGCATGAGTCAGTGTTGAGGGTTGGAGACAAGCCACAGAAATATGTAGCTCATCCAGGTGATTATCATTGAAGTTGGCTGTCAGATCATTTCTGTCAGAAGCAGGTCTGTGAATGTAATAGGGACTGTGAGGATACCTTTGTGGAGCTTTTCTCTCGTTCACATCACAGATAGGTACACTAAAGTGATGCTCAAGCCAGCTTGGTGGATGAGTCCAAATTTTCTTGTAATTCCTCTATTGCAGATTGGCACACAGACCAAAGACAGTTTTATTTAATCGATCCTTCCACACTTTTAAAAAAAAATACCTGCTTTATTCTGTAGGGTTGCAGATGACCTGGAGTCTACCCCAGCTGCCATAGGATGAGAGGCACTGTACACTCTGGACAAGTTGCCAGTTCATCACAGGTCTCACACAGATACACACTACCGTGCATAATCATGCACATTCAATTTAAGATAACCATACAACCATTTGGTCATTACCAGTTGCCAGTTACTATTTTGGATTGTAAAAGGACCCTGAGGTACCCAGAGAAAACCATCACAGGCATAACATGCAAACTCCACACAGAAAGGCTTCAGCTCAGATTAGAAGTGGAACCTTCTTGGTGTGAGGCATTAATGCAAACCACTGCACAACTAGAGCAGTAATGCAGTAGATCAACAATGGGACTGCCAAACAAGAAGAAGAAGAAACAAGCAATGGCAAATGGAAGCATTTAACTTAGTTAAACTGATTATGTTAACAAACTAACCAGAAACAAACAAACTAGCATATATATCCTGCCATTACTGCTCATTACTATATTTCTTTGTCTGTTTCCAAAGTAGGAGCTAAAAATTCCCTTGGTCCTCTATTAACTCTATGATCACCCACATTTTAACCATTGGAGGGGATTTCCTCCAGTGGTTAGAAGAAGTATAAAAATGTTCTTGTTGCCCAAAGGCACATCGTACCTACACAAGTTTAGTGCTCTTTGACACAGTGTTAAAATTAAAGTATGTTTAAATCATGATAAAAGTGGTTTTAGTGTTAAATGGAAATGATTCACCAGAGGGGTACAAAAATGCACAAAATATGCATACAAAATATAAAAAGTGCTGTACAGCTTTACAGTAAAATACTAAACAAGCTCGTTTTGAATGTTCAGCATGGCAGTGTAAATGTCTGTGCTGATCAGGCTATTGCTTTTATCTCAACCTTCTTCCCTGTGATGGACTTCAAGGGCATTGGTCATCAGCATTTGTGAGGTAAATGCACTCCACCCACCACATCTCATTACTAGTCCTAATTATCCTCAGTCACCATCGGCTTGTGGGTGTATATGCGTGTGTGTGCATGTTTGTGTGTGCTTCTCTTAATTTCACAGACACAAACAAAGGTGTACGGGCACACACTCTCATTTATTCTTGGCACAGGCACAAACCTACATTGAATGCACAGACATTAAACAGTGAAGCGGCGGATCAATAGCCAGTTTGTGTCCCCGACTTCATGGAACTGCAGCAGAAAAGGTATTTGAAATCCAAAGAGTCATCAGAGGCAAGAGAAAACAAGGAGAAGGTAAAATCTTAGTTAGTTTGACCTTGCTGAATTTTATCCTCACTGTGATGCCGTCAGATTGGCCATGATAAAATAAACCATGTTTATGAGGGAACAAAAGAAGAGCATCTAATTCTCTCTGTTATACTGATGCACATAAGCATGCACATTCATTTCTCTTTGATCAGTTCTCTTTCCATAAGGATTTGGTGTGTGTTGCCACCCAGTAGGTTGGGAAATGGATAATTCCCATGGCAATCAGGAGCAGAGCAAGTGTGCTGAGTGGTGACATGTCGACTTGAAACTCATTAAAATTTCATATTCATAGCCTTTTCACCCACACCTATATTAGATTTCCACAACACCTTAAACACATATTACCCATCTCTCCCGAACTCTAAAATGTTCTGATGATCGTCTGTCACTGGTTGTGGTGCTTCATACTGTTTGCTTGTTCTTCCAGAACATAAGTGTGAAATATAAACAGAGCAAAGCCTATGATGCCCTTTCATGCTTTTCTCATGCCCCATATACTGGTAGATAAACTTCATTTCCTAAACTATGCTAAATGATTGACAGCTGCTATAGACTAACAATAAATAAATAAATAAATAAATAAATAAATAGATAAATGGAAACCAATGAAAAGAAAAGAAAAGATGAATTATAAGTTTGAATGCACCTACGTTTTCAGAATGCATGAGTAGAAATGCACAAACTTTTGATAGGAATATTTTGAAAGTCTGATGTTAAAAATCAAGTTTTTAACCTTTTTAGCTTGCCCATGAGATGGTTTTATATATTACGAGACATATGTCAGCCACCGATGCTATGGCTGGGGATTTCTGCTCTGAATCTGCATTCTCAGAGAGGTAAGAAGGTAAACCAGACAGCCGTTTGTTCTATGTAAAAGATTGGAGGAAATAATCCTGACTACTTGCTAGATGGGGTTTTACAGCTAATTTGCATGAGCTTTGAGAAACTAATGAAGTGAGAACCCAGTGCAAGTCACTAGACAAAGTTAGCTAAAGCTAGTTGGAAAAGACAGTAAACGCCAGGAGAAGATGCTTTTTTAGTGTATTTTGCTCTTGTTGTGAAGATGGTTTTTAAAGCACAAAATCATTTTCAGTAAACTTTCAGTAGGAAGTAAAACTATGATAGAATTGGATTAAATTTTACATAAAGACATTGTAATTTTTCAAACACACTGAGAATAAAACTGAATTGCAGTCTTCATTTTGGGGAGCAGATTTGCCATTTTGACCCAAAACAGCTGGGTCTCACCATTAAACTAGTTATAAAGTCTGACCATTTATCTGAAGTTATGAACTGGTAGTAGTAGCCACGTCATCCAGTAAGGTTTGTCTTTTTCTTCTTCATTTTTTAGAAATGTGTTTTCTTTTTATCCGGTTCTTATATGCAATAACTGATGTCTCCCAATCCACTTTTCATAACAGCTAAGGCAGCTTTCAGCCCCAGTGGCTGACTGAGAAGCTGGCTACTCTTCAGAGATATTCAGAGCTCCAAGGGCTCACAAGCAAACTAGGACTGCAAGCAGCCTTTATCGGCCGGCTAACAGTAAGCTGATGGCTGGGCAATACCATTGTCACTTTTATACTACTCTCATAAGCAATAGAAACTTTGTACCATAGATGTTCACAAGTCATTTTTTGCAAGTCCAAGTCAAGTCTAAAGTCACTTTTAGTTGTAATGAGTAATTTCCCGTACAACGCCTACCATATGGTCTGCTTAGAGGGCTGCATTATAATATCCAAAGAATATAAAATGCGTACTCACCCTTTATCTACCAGCATTTAGTAACAGCACTAATCTTTAGCTTTAACTAAATGCTTTGTCCCTCTCCTCTGGATGATTTCTTTGCTGTATTGATTTTGGAAAACATGGAAATTTACTCAGATTAGTAAACTTATCCAAGAGTTTTTCATGTGTGCAAAACTCCATCTTGACCCATAGAGACATTTAAAATACAAATACTGCAGTTCATAATGTTTTTTCCTGAATGTAGAGAGGAGCCAATACACTGCATCTTAGTGCAGGATCACCACCTGTCCTGCAGGTTTTAGACACTTTCCTGCTGCAACACACCTGATCCAATGACAGCTTGTTGTCAAGTTGGCAAAATTACAGTTTATGGAAACTGTTTTCAGTTAATGTCTCATTCTTGCAGCTTGCTGCTCTTATATTCCTCCCTCTTTATCAAGTTTTTCATACCCTAAAGTTACCGCGGCGCTGTAGCAGCAGCTGTATTCATGGCGGTACCTTTGTTTTGATTATTTGCACGTGCGCTGCAGGCACGTCTGCGTTACGTCGAGGAAATGGCAGCTCACGACACAGACAGCAGACAGGAGATCAGACAGAGAATATCATGAAAAAAAAATTAAAGATTGTTCACAAGTCCAAGTCAAGTCTTAAGTCGCTGAAAATGTGACTTAAGTGCGACTCGAGTCCGAGTCCCAAACTTGAGTCCCCATCTCTGCTGTGTACTACCTTAATACTTACACTTTCATGTGGCCTTGTATAATGTAGCTTCTTGTTTTTTAGAATTGGTTCAAACATGTATGGGTAAATTACTCCAGTATAGTGGCCACTGCATAGCCTAGAGTAGTAGGAAAAAGGCAAGCCACTGTTATCTGCTGGCAGACAGAAATGTGAGCCAGGTGAGATTATCATACATATATTCATAGATCCCTATTCAGTGAATGAAGTAAAAGGAGTTGAGTCATATGCCAAGGCTGTAAGAGCCTTTTCATGGCAAAAACTTTGTAATGTACATTTTTAAGCAGTAGCCTATGGATGAGATTTTAGGGGATTAATAAATGCTGGAGTGGGGTTTTAAAGTCACATTCAAATGGTCATGACCTGAGCTAAAACTTAACTGATTGAGGGCTCCTATAGGTGTTTCTACTGCATTCATGTGGCCAGTTTAGGTTTTGTGTGAGTGTAAACATGACAGCAGGCATCAGTGTGTGTGAGAAAGACTGTTCTGTGTGTCTATAGAGAAGGCGCTAATTGTAAAGGATGTGGCAGGTTAAGATAAGGTTATCTTGACGCAGCGAAACGTCTGAGAAAGAAGGCCAGAGCTTGCCGACGGAATTAGATTGATTAGAAGAGCCATATTTGGGCTATTTCCAGATAGCCATTGCTGAGCCTCATCCCTTTTACTTGGCACGGCTCTGCTTTCGTCTTCACCCTCAGCCCCTGCTCTCCCTCCCTGACACTCCTGCTGTGCAGCAGGACAGTTGATAGTGCCACAGGCTGTCAATCAGGCACGAACTGACTGGCCACTGCAGGGCTGAGATAGTCCCAGAGAGTCCCCCTATGACTTCCACAGTGAGCAAAAAAGCAACAATATATGCACCATTGACAAAGAGGTCCTTTCTCGTTGCAAAATTGTGCTTCCTGATGAGACTTTGAGAGCTTTCAAAACTCAATTCAAACTAGCAGGATGTAACTTTGCCACTCTTGCTTATTTTCACTTCCATTATGCCATATTTCCCTCTCTTAAAAACTTGAGGTAAACTGACTCTGGTTTAAAAGAGAAAAAAATATATTCTAGGCTTCACTTTAGATGAGTATGTGGCAAGGAAGTCAATCCCCCCCACCCACAAAGAAAAGAAAAAAACTCAGCACTCAATTCCTGCCATCAGAATCATCCATTAGCCAAGCATTAGAAACAAATTAACTCTTCTCAGTTGAATGGGTTGTCAGAGGAAGTGTGGGAAAATCCTCTATTAGACGGGAGTTAAGTGCCTATTGGAAAGCTGGAGATGGAATCCTGCCTAATAAAGGAATAGTCAACCATTGGAACACCGGCTGAATGGAGGAAAAGAAGTGCTAATTAAGAGAACAAAGTGTTGTCTTACAGGCTCTGCCATTAATGTGAATTTGAGGGCTCATCTAACTGGCATTCCCTGATTTTTTGAAAATGACATGTTTTGTGTGACTGCATGTGTAGTCAGTGTACGAATTTTGAAAGAAAATTGTTTATTTTGGTTGTGGTGACAGTGTGTAAACAGATGAATTATGAATCTCCCTCTGCTCCCATAGGCCTAACTTTTTTAGACCAGTCTCATCTCTGAATTTGACATGTCGTAAGCCATGCAATGAACACGCTGCTCTGAAACTATTTAGGGCGTTATGTCTCAGAAGAGCTGAGCCAACTCAAACCACAGCTCCAGCCTCTTCTGCCTCACAAAACCTGAGCATTTTCCAGATTTCAAGCTGTGTAAAGTGAGAGGGATGGCGAAACAGCGTCATGGACCGAACCGGGCGGAGACTCAAAATAAACTCAAGCAGGCTTGGCTGAGTATGGGCTCCATCTCTGTTTATCTTAGTGAGAGTGAGCATGGGAGCCCAGTGATGAAATCAAAAAAGGGAGGAAAAAATTAAACAGAGTTGAACAGGCCAGTGTATTTGGTTGGGGTTGCCATGGTGACAGAGTGCATGGATGCAGATAAACAGCACGTTGAGTACTCAAGAAGGAATGCAGCCCTTCTGCCTGCGGTTTGGAGAGGAGGTTAACACTTCTCTTTCTCAACAGCTTCACCACTCAACAACATATGGGACTGAGGGGAGAGCATGAGAGGAGATTGCAGTTTAATTGCATGCATACATAGATGAAAGAGGATGTGTAGGATAATTTGGGAAATGCCATAAAAAAAGAATAAATGTGCAATGGTTGATTGCATAGTATGGCACAAGTTGATCAGTGTTTTCACTTAAAAATTGGTTAGAGCACTCAAGAAAAATGTGGATAACAAAAAAAAAAATCGTGAGAAGGACTGGAAAATTACAGCAGAGAGGTACTTACATTTGCTAGAATGAAGTTTTGACTCTCCTAGATGGCCCTCTCCACAACAGCAAATTGCACTTTGAGCAACCTGTAGAGTGACTGAAGAAACCGGTCATCATTCCTCATACAGAGTAATGATCTGAAGAAAAAAACAGCTAACCTTTGAGTTCTTCTGTTATATTAAAAGTTACAAGGGTGGGAAGGAGCGATGAAGCTATGAATGGTGGCAAGTAGAAAGAGAGAACAAGGAGAAAGGGGGAGGTGTGAAGGAAACACCAATTTGGTGAAAAAATTGGTGGCTGTGGCTTGCTGATAAGAAGCTCTCCTTCTCAGCTCCCACTGACAAAATAGGGAAGCCTTGTCTGTCTCCCCATTAGCAGCCATCTTTACAAGGCCTTGCCTTTTCTACATGGCCAGTCTTCAATAGGGGGCAAAAAAATGGAATATGGCTACTTAACCAATGATTATCCGACTGAAAGGTACCTATCATGAGAGGGAAGAGGCCAGAAGAATAGAAGCGACACATGTGGGAGGATGGGGAGTGAATGATTTAGTCTTGTCTCTGCAGTGAGACGAATGTGTTACTGTGAGATTAAACCAGGAGTACATGTTTTGTAAAGCCATTAAAAGGAAGGGGGGGGGATGGGTGGAAGAAAACTGCAGAAATTTTGACTGGGGTTTATAGAAAAAAACTTTGTTTATATTTATAAATCGTGAAAAAGGAGTGCTCCCAAGCTTCTTTAACGGATAACTTCAGTCTCTTTACTGCCTTTTCAAACATTTTATACTCGGGTAGTTTGTCGCTCATTGAGAAGTCAACAATTCATCCCAAAGAAGAGACAGACTATGCAAATCAGAAAAAAACAATCCTCTTGGTACTGTTGTTAATCATAGCACTGCTCCATCACTGTGCAGCAATCACCTGTAGTATTTTTTTTTCCTCCAGCATATAGCTGCTTTTATTATGCACTCTAATTGCTTGTCCCTCTGGGTCTTTGTTTCCACAAGTCACTATTATCACCTCACTGTGCTGCCATCCGCCAGTGTCATACAAACCATAACACTTCAGCCCAGATCTTGTAAGGGATGCCTTGTGCTGCAGAATTTTTAATGGTCCCCAAAGGCTTGGCCCACAGTACCATATGAGTGGCTTTATGGAAGCTATTATTAGTGTTTACTCACTGGCACTTACAGGGTCGACAAGCGTCCTGTGTCTCTCCATGTGCAGTGAGGCAACCCTGACTTCTGATTTAAATGTTATGGGTAATGTTATGGCTCTGTCTCTTTGCTCAATCGTTAACTCTGTGACCATTTTATGAGGTATTAATTGAGTTGTAATTTTGACTCAATGACACCATGTAAGAGTTTAATGCAGTTTTAACTTGGGATCTAATTGAAAACAGGCACTGAGCTCTCATGCTAAGAGCGTAAGAAGACTGAGATTGACTGTTTTTAAAGTTCTGTGTATGCTTTATTTGACACACTCTGTACTTGTCGTGCAAAGATAAACAGAAACCGTTTAGCAAGAAAATGCACACATCTGCATCAACACACAGATTATCTTTGACTTAAAACATACAGACAAGTAGTTAAGACACATGTGCACATATGCATGCACATGCATATGTGGGGGGTAGGGGGGTGGTAGGTGCTCTCTGGACTGATCACATTACCTCATCTCACATGTATTTTAGAGGCTGGAAACCTGATATGCATGCAATTGTTATTTTAAATCACCGTCTGGGAAAGCTGGACTCAAGGTCTACAGAGTCACTCACCCAGGGGGTGTATAGAAGGGGAGGGTACAGAGACAGAGTAGGTCACAGACCTAGGAGGTATGTTATGATCTGACAAGTTTAGGGGTGCAGTTTCGACATTAAAAATGCAAAATTAGAAATACAATTAGAATTTACATGCTGTTAGCTACAACTTTTTGATTTGTAGGGCATGCATTGAATGCATTCTTGTATGTTGTTATTCACCACTTCATTTATTCTATGCCTTCTATCTAAATGTCCCAATTTCTATCCATACTCACACCTACAAGGTCAATGTGTATGTGAAGGGAAGCAATATTACATGATGCTGACTTCAGATCCATAAGAATATATTTCACCTCTCAGGGCTGGACAGGCACTGTGCCAGAGGCCACTGGATAACTGCTCCTTTTCTCCTATCTGCAACCCAGGCTAATTAAAGTTCCTCATCCCTCCTCAAAGTATGCTTTTAAACAGAGTGCTGTGTGTCATTGGATTGTATTTCAGACCTTTTAATGATGGACTCATTGGGTGTGTATGTGTGAGTGGTTTAATTTGAACGGGCTTGCTGTAAATTTAAAGTCATCAACTATCCTCATGAAAGGCATGTGCACCTTTTCTGATATGAAAATACTTTTAAAATTAAGCCATTTTTCACAAGCAGTTTCTTATGCAATGCTTAGCTTTGATCTGTTTGATGAATAAAATTTTTTCGAACCCCGTGGCATTTGTGTTTGTAGTTGCAGACAGTATTATACATGTCCATAAAGGAGTTTTTAGTTATTCATCCCACTCATAGGCAATAATGTTGCATCAACTGCATAATGAATTCACCAGGCAATAGCCACTGAATCATTTTCAAGTAACTCTACACCTGAAGCCCATTGGAAAGTACAGCAAAAGAAGACACTGGGGTATAGAAGGGCTAGACTTCTGGATCTGTCTCTTAAGCACCCACTAAGTCAAAGGCCCACACATTCTTCTATAATGATAACACTTTGAATCCACAGGGTTAAGTATGACTGAAGTGGGCTGCCTGCTGGCTGACATACACTACGGCAACTTCAGTTTATGACTATCAGGCTGACTCATTCAAAATCATAAAAACACGCACAAACAATTTAAAGTGCATAAAGTGGACATACTACTGCAAAATTCTAAAACTATTTCAAACACACAAACATATGCATACAAACACAGATGTGAATTGCAACCAAATGTATGGCCAGACATCCAAATGCACCTACACATACAGGCACATATGTATTTGTTTGTGCCCACTCAGACACAAACATGCTCAGCACAGACTTAATTCATACAAAATTGAAAATAGCACAAAATGTGAGCACAGCGACTGGACTCTGTGACAGAGTGGTGTTTGAGCAAAAACAAACAAATGCTGCAATGTATTCCTTTTCAGTGAAGTTTCAGTAAACCACTCCTGACCTTCTTTGTTGAAACTCATTTATTTGTTATTCATTTTCTCTTCCAGGTCATTGACTTTTTCCAGCTCATTGAACTGTGATAACTAACAGGATTGTACTTACTGTAGAATGCATGTATGGAATCTATAACCATTAAACTTTCTTTCATTATTTACTTTATTGGAATCATTGAAATGGACTTTGTGTAACCTGCTGTGGGGCAAAATATGTTCAATGAGGATACTGAACTCCTATCTGTGTTGTTTTTTTCCAGTTTCACTCACTTTTTTCTTCTTCTATCCTTTCTTTTTGTAATTTATTGGACCGTGATCCCTTCTTTTCCTTTAAGAGAGAGCGTGCACTTTGGGCATCTAGCCAAGAAGACCTGCTTTAATTGATGTCAGTAATCTGGTCACCTTGAGAGACAGTAAAAAGGGCAAATCTCTATGAGCCCTATGAGGGGGTCAAAAGAATAAACCCACACATTCAGACACTGATATGCACGCACCCAGTTTCCAAACACGCGGTGTTAAGATACACAGGAGATACAAAAATATCTGAATTCAGTATGTGCTGCAAATATCGAAGAGGACTCTCCAATCTTGTCCACTGCTGTTTGCTGCGAATAAACATGAAGGTGTAGAAACTCCCGTTTCTTTAAATGCTGTAAGAAAACCATTACGACCAGCACAGAGCCAAGATAACTTATTTCCGGTTGGATAAGCACAAGGGGTTGCATCTGAGGGAGCCAAAAGAATCTACATTAAGGAGAGATATCTGTTAATTAAATCTGTCCCAGCCTGATCTCTATCTGTAACGCGTAACTTACACTGCCTCCACTGCTGAATGAACACACACACTCACCCAAACACACACACATGCACACACACATTTACAGATTTACTGAAAGTTTAAAATTACACTTCCTTTTTTATCATCCTTAAATATAACACCGACACGTTTCCTGTGTATTATAGGGTGTTAAGCTTTATAGTTTTTTAAAATAAGCATTGAATGGCTTCAATTTCAATGTTTTATTTGTGGGTTCAAAATATTTCTCCATATTTTTTCCTTCTTACTCTCACTTTTTTTTTATTCCTCCTTTTTCTTGTTCTTCAAATAGAAAAATGTCTTGGGACTGTCTGGTTGAGAAGTACAGGGGCTCAGAGGTGACTGGGGGATGAAGACTTGGGGTGTATGCGGACCAGATGTTTGGGCTTTCATGAGTCTGGGGAGGGGCATCTAGAGAGGACAGCAGAGTAGTGGGGGGGACATGGCTGTTCTCAATTACCTTGATCAATGGAAAAAGGAGTTGGAGTGTGTATGTGTGTGTGTGTGATTCTGTGTGAGAAAAAAAAGCACTGTAAAGAAAGAACGCTGCTAGAAATGCAACAAAAGAGTGTCACTCACAGGAACTAATGCTCAATATAAACAGACTTACTTATGCCATCATTTTTAAAGGAACTCTTCTTTTTTCTTTTCTTTTTTTTACCTCACTGAGGCCTCATGCAGGTGACCACAGCAGCACCTCTTATTTGCAGAGGTTTTAGACAGCATTACATTTATAGCATTAAATAATTGTGCAATTTATGCAGTGTTCACCCTAAATATAGCTGGCAACTTCTACTGGAAGGTCATTCTCATGCGTTAAGTAAAATTATTCATTAGAGCAGCAAAAAATACTAAGAATAATCCCTTGATTTTCTCCTTTAGACTACAAACATTTCATTAGGTTGGCTTCATCAACAATAAAAGATCCTGAACTAGAATGTAGTTTCTCTACAGCTGAGCCCCCTTTAGATCAAGTGGTAGCTCTGCTCTATGTTTTAATTAGGATTATATGTCCTCTTTAAAGGATCTTTTCTCTGAAGTCCTGCACATTTAAAACCCTATAGGGTTACAGAAGATTAAAAGCACTTTTCCTTCTTTACCCTCTGATACATCTTTGAAATGACGCTTGTTCGCTGTCTCTGGAACACTTTATCTCCCCCTAAGAAGGATTTGAGGGAGGGGGGTTAAGGCAAGGCTTGGTGGCATGCAAGACGTTTCTTTGTATTTGCTCACTACAATGGACATTTTTTTGGCTATGGTGTTTTCATTTATGATATCACTTTCATCAGACACAAGGGGGTGTCGCATTACACACTACAGCTTTACTGTGTCCTCCACTTTTGATACAGAAAGCCTGTGTCCAATCACACAGATCTTCCCCTGTGACCTCTGACCCTTACTCCCATGAGTAGAAAAAGAGAAAGGCATTGGTTTCAGCAAAGGGAGGGGTTCAGGCTGGCTGTCTCTGGCTGCAGACGGCTGAGCCCCCCCCTCATCGCCTCCTGCACCCCCCCCCCCCACCCAGCCTCTTCTTGAAACCAACTTCATTCTACACACTTGAAAATCCTCCACATGTGCAAACAATTAGCTTTCACGACTTGCTCTGGATGAGAAAGAGCCTCAGACATTCACAAGCAGACACACAGACACACACACACACACACACACACACACACACACACACGCACGCACGCACGCACGCACGCACACACACACACACGAACAGCGATGAACACTGAATCAACTCATTTAAACATGCAGGTATATACACAAAGTCTGTGTGTTGACTTGCGTATGTCCATTGAAGCTTACCATCAAGGTGTAACCTGGAAAGGAAATGTGAAACATTACATTATTCTTTGATGTTCTGCACACACATGCTAACATTCAAAACACAACTCCCATTTCTTTGTCATTTTAATGTATAACTGAAATTTGTTGACTTTTGTCTTTCTCAATCCTTCTTCAGATTCCTAAATTGAATCTGTGGCACACTGTAAACACTGTTTCCCGCTTTGTGTCCCGTTTCAATATTGTGTCACCTTCAGTAATATTTAGTAGTTACATCTGAAACAATCCAGCATGATCACACATCAGGAGGAAGAGAAATACAACGCAGAGGAGCTAGACTAAACAGAAATGTTCTCTGTTAGTTCCAGTGGATAAATGTCCATTGAGGTTCTGTTTGCAGGAAAAGAAAAAAAAAAAGGAGCTGTCTTCTGTCATCGCCGGAGGAAAAAAGGGGCTACTGTTTTTGCATTCTGACCCTACTAACTATGCAATGCAAACAATCCTAATTTTTACAGTAATACAGAGCGTCCCTGATCTTTGATGCTTCAGTCATCAATCAGCACTCAGACATACTTGCTACAATGTCCCTTTTTATTTGAAGTAGTTTATCATTTGCTAATGGAAAGTGAGGGAAGCAAATAAACATGCAAATATCCATTTTTTGTAAGAGAATAAATGTTCTTTTCAGTTTTTTCTCAGCTGTCTATACAAGTTCAAGTTAGGTTTACATCAAAATAAACCACTGAAACAGTCAGTGTCCCATTATATAAGGAATTGAACCCTGAACATTTCTTTTGTGACTACCTGGGCCAAAGAAATCTACTCTGCTGACACATTCATTATCAGCTGCAGGAGCATGAAGCACTTCTTATCCCAAAAACTTACCGGATGGAGAAAACACAACCTTTGTGGAAAATATTCCGCTGCAGTTTTTTTTTTTTTAAAGGCTTAAAAACTACTCTCTGCGATTGCATTGTGGTTTTTAATCTCATGTCTATATTGCTGGGTTTTCATTTTGCTAATAGTTTAAAAACCAAAAGACATTTACTGTTGTTTACAACCTAGCATTACAGCACATCATTGACGTGTCTTCTCGATATGCTTCTGCTGAAGTCACAGATCTGCAATTATTGAGCTAGAGATGAGATGAAAATGAAAACATGCAATGGGAAGTAGGGTGTAAAAGGAAAATTTGTGAAAATTACTCTGGTATGGAGAGAAGTCTTACCCATAAAACAACTAAAGGGAAAATAAGCGTAAAAGAAAAAACAGCAGATCTTTGAAAAATGCAAGTTATGATGAGTTATTTTAATGATAGGTATCAAAAGAGATTACATTCGCTATTCATTATTAAATGCAACATTGCTTTTAATCAGGTTCATATGTAACTGTTTTTTCTTTAAAGCAAACACACACAGTTCATCCTTGTTAGCCATTACAGAGCAGTAGCCTTTGTACAGCACATGTGCCACATTAACAACAATTTAGTTCATTATCTTTTGGTGATCTGTTTTCCAAAGACTAATTGTTTAAGTGCCTGTCAGGTGGACATGTGGTAGCTTTGGTTTAATTGATTTTACAATATTCTAAACCACTGTTGCGGGACATTGTGGCTGTGGGATCGTACCAAAGTGACCCACAAATGACCAGCAGGTAGAAGAAATGATGCCGACCATCAGACTGGAAGCTTTGACTTTTAGCTGATGTGTTTCTCTCTTTAAAGGATCTCTAAATGTTTTTGTCTGAGCAGAGTAGGTATGTGTTTGATGAGGAGTGTGACATGTCACCTTATCATGACTAAATGGCTAAAGAGTCACTGAGGTATGATTGGTAGGATGTGGATAATCATGACATTAACGACACACGCTCTCATGGTGTGCAATTTAAAAGCAATTATGAGATCAGTAACCTTTTAATCCAATCATCACCTCGAGCTGGCGCTGTGTGTCATGGCATATCACCTGAACCTGTGGCAGAGGGAAACATTAATAAAATGCTAATCATTCACAGATAGCAGGTAACACTGACAGGTATACGTAAAAAAAAAAAAAAAAAAGTGAACATATTGATAGTGGCATTGAATTTCTGGGGAAAAAAGCGAGAGGTATGGAATAGATTCTGTAAAGATATTACATTACACACATCTGCCCAGATTTTCCTTCTAGTTAAATTCATTATACCTGACACTGCATTTTCCAAAAAGTGCCATACACTATACATGAATACTTGCACAGATGCACACACTTGCACGCACAGGCCTCTGGTTTTGCCACAGGATGCTGTTTTCCAGCTGTTTAAACCACGGCTCAAATTAGCTGCTCAGCCATTGGAAGGAAAGGCAGGCAGGATACCAGTAATTACTGACTGATTGGTAGAGTGCCTGCAATTAGCAAGTTTAAAGCTTGAAGATTTGCATACATATGAAAAGCCTTTACAGCACAGTTGCATTAAAGATCCTATAGTTGTGGTCTCCTTCAGGCACCAAAGGATGAAAGAAAATATAATGATACCTGAGTCATATAAATATGAAAAATCTCTGCAAACACAGTGATGATTAATGAGTTGATGCAAAATTCAATTTGAATATAAACAACAACTGTGTGATTCCAGTCAAAACAATATCAAACCCAAAACAGACAATAAAATCTGGTGATATCTATGTGCTTCCTTTACAGTATGTGTAGGCTCCCACCCCGGCAGCACTGAGGAGAGTCTCAGCAGTGGTCCGCCCTTATCATAGCACATTTAACAGGGGGCTAATCCAATCAGGTGGGATAACAGGGTTGCTCTCTGTGAGTGGAGGAGGATCAGGCGAGTGCTCCTCTGCTTCCCATTAGTGTGTGTCTCTCCAGCCGGGCCTGTCCTAATCCCATTTCCCCATCTAAAGCCTTAACCCAAACAAGCACGCAGGACAATAATCTCCGGTCACACTTCTGTCGGCCGCCCTGGGCCTTCTGATGCTGCTAATGGAGTGGCTAGAAACAGCAGTGCCAAAAGACTGCCAGGGGGACTGGATGTGGCTTGTTGTTAGCCAGAGAACCACAAAATCCACAGCTTTCTCTTTATCTCTGCTATTTTTGTTTTTAGTAGTGTTTGTGTATCTGTTGGTGGTTTGTGTTTCCTCTTAACCAACTAGCACGTTGGCCCACAGAGATTTGGTCCATGCAGAGATAATTTTTCAGTTAGACATATGTCAACACTCTACAGCATTATTTTATGAATATATATGTGATTGTAAGTAATCTTATAGTTCACACCGTGTTCGTTGCCCCTAGTACTGTTTAAAGAATGCATTGTGAGGGACAAGGACATAGCTATGAGGAGAGTATAATGTGGCATGGGCAGAAAAGTCATTTGACTTATTTTCAAAGTTCAAATACAAAAAAGTCATGGATAGAAAGAAGCTTTGGTGCTTTTTTCTCGTCTTTCTGTCCCTGTCGAAAGCACATGTGCCCCAGATGCAGGGTCCTGATCCAAACCGTGGCTCATCTAGACGCCACCCTAAGTGTCTCAGATCACTTACACACTCTCCAAGGACCCTGGAAAAAACAGCCTCATCCACAATTCTTATTTCTCTTGGTTTCCATAAGAAAAATGTAAGCCTAACTTCCTAATGAATTCCAACTGAAATTTGGCTGGTGCAATAGCGAGGAGCTCAAAGGAGGCTTTTCAGCTCAGCTTTTTTATGTTACATATGGAGCATATCATGACATCGTACAAATTTGATTATTGGATTTTAATTCTTTTGGATAAAATAGGAAAAAGTCACTGAAAGAAAAATATAGAGCCTTGATTAAATTTTTGGATATTCAAAAATATGATGGAACGATTTCATAATTCTCATCTTGTTTCTTAGAAACAGCACAGCAACTTCAACTTTCCTGCTTGAAGGTGTACTCATGTAAAAGACTAAATATGTGTGTACACAGGTGGCATTTTGAGAGAAGTATGTGAACGTTTCTGCAGACAGTACAGTAAACAATGCAAGACATCTCGTGCTTCAGGCTAACCTAAAGCTACCTGCTCTCAGTTTCAGTCTGGACTACACAGCGTGACAACCTCAGCTGGTGGAAGTTCATTCATTGAAAAAAAGGCAACAAAAGTAAAGATCAGTGTATTCAAAAGCCTCAATAGATAAGCTACAATCTTCCTGAGAAAATAGAATACGTTGCCTGAGGACTGCGACACCAAAGCAGAGCTATTTAAGAACTAAATATATAATTTCTTTAAAAAGAAGAAAATGAAGCCTATAATGAAAAGAAAACTTTACCCAGTCAAACATGGCGGAGGTTCTATCATGTTGTATGGCTGCTTCATGCCCTTTTGGAGGCACTGGTATCAAGTGACGATGAAATCAAATGTTTATTAAAGCATTTTAGAGTGACATTTGTGATCACAAGAAGGAGAAGAAGATGGACCATTTTAAACCAATGTAACTTCAGTTTACTTAAAGACAAGTGATAGGTTCATTTTAAGAGTTGATTTTTAGTTATTACAGCTCCCTAAATACATCCTTATTTTAGCTTGAGAGAAAAACACCTTTCCTGACCATACAAATAATGTCTCATGAATATAAAGAGGTAAGAAGCAGTTTCTGATAAGATGTATTTAAAAGTCAGTGCTAAAGGTAAACATATACACATATACATATAATTTACAGCATTAACACAAAGAGATTTTTCTTTAGTCAAACTGTTGTTGTTCAATGATGCACTTTAACTTCCAATGATGAATCTATGTCTTTTTGTTTAACTGAGGTTTGGGCCACAAAGGCCTGGGATTATATTTGGCTTTCTATTCTAATGTTGCCACATGTTTGCTTGCTGGACTGCAGCAGACCACATCTGGCATGTATGAGCTCAGACACTGAGTTGGGCCACTGCAGTTTTATTGGATCCGATAAGAATTTGCGCTAAACCTGTTTCATGAAAATGTTTTCTGTGGGCAAAAAACCACACCCTTTTCAGTCAAATGTGAAACATAACAAGTTGCTTAGTTGCAAGAACTTTATTTTTGGAAATAAGGCAATGAAGTTTCAAGAAAATGATTAAATCTTTTAAAAAAGCTCCATCCACCCGGATGAATGAGGTTTAGAAAATGTACAGATAAAACCTAATAACTATTAGGTTACTTTAGGTGCTAAAATTTCTGTGGACTAGGGTGGAAATTCAGCTTTAGCTGATAACTGCTAGCAAAGCAAACTTTTGGTATTATAAACACATCTGAATAATCAATCAGAACTACATGATGATATTCTTACTGCTGTGGTTAATTTATTTACCAGTCACTCATGACTGCACAATGATAAGTTTTCTGTGTTGCTGGCAAGCTCACACGTAAAAGTCTCCATGAGAAAAAAAGAATCATCAGAATTACTTTAAATTTTTCCAAAATTGTTGACAGCTGTGGAATGTGATCGTAAGAGAAAAAGTTCAGCCATCTAAATTATCGGTGGTAATCACATTGCCCTCTTGAACTCATTATTTTCATTCGATGTTCAGGCAGATTTCAAAACATCTTAGAGCCACCAACAACTGTTAGTGAATCTATTATGTATGACATTTGTTTAAGGAACTACTTACTATTTACACTACTCCACTTTTAGCACTTCATTTAACAACCTGTAAATCATGCCAAAGGCAGTATATAACCAACCTAATGCTTCACACACTGAATTGTTAGGGTTACAGGACCATTTAGTCTGCTAGATGGGTTAGTACAAAGCTGTAAACAGTGTTGCCTTACAGCCTGAACTCAGGGCAAGAAAATTCCCGGCTCTTCCAGGTTTGGAGAACAATGCGATATTACTTAGATTGGTTGATTTTAGCTTGCTTTTATATTGGCTGTTATCTCTAAACTTGGGCCAATGTTACTCACAAAAGATGGCTGATATGGTGAGAGTCAGGCAGGCCAATATTTGGAAGGTATTTGCATTTTCATTATAGGAAATTAGCAGCATTTGCTAACTATTCTAAAACAAAAACTGCTTTTCTTTGAGATAAATTTACGTTGATTACAAGTATTATCACTTTGAATACATTCCATAGTTTTTAAAACATTTCACAAAAAGTGTCACCAATCTTAATGGAGAGATTCAGGATTAAGTCAAAGTCAATGCCACCCTGGGCCAAAGTGATGGGCCAATGAACAGCCTGTAGAAAACATAAATAATAATAACAACTGCTTGAAATGTATTTCATTTCATACTTTGGAAAGTCAACATGATGTTCAGACTATTGTACTGCACCTGTTGCCTTTTCCTGTTTAAAACAGAATCCCCTCAATGCTAACCTGCATTTCAAAACAACATATTCACCAGATTTGTTTGATACAAATATTGGACTCAGGAGACCGTTTTATTTGTTGTGAGTGTGTGTTACAAGTTCATGGCTGAATTTGACTCTAGTTTATCATCATCATGTCAAGATGCAGGTTTATGAACTACACATTGAAATGGACTGGAGAAAGTCACCTCACCATAGCTTTTTGAATGGCCAGTACCCTCAACTATATTATCATGACTTGAGAGGCCAGCCTGTTTTTTAAATAAGATGCTTGTCTTTGCTATAGACACTGTTATTAGATTAGATGTTAAATTGATTATGAACACTAATCAGCTTCTGGCCGAAAATGCTGTTGTTACATATTTGCTGATAGACTCAGCAAATAGCCTACGGTAACTATCTTTATCATCCAGCCAGTTTGGCACAGCTGGAAGTTTGATTTGGCTTGTGACATTAGGGAAAGCATCACTCATAAGTGTGTGTGTGTGTGTGTGTGTGTGTGTGTGGGGGGGGTTATCATTGACTTTCGAATGATACTGATATAAATATTGTATCCAACTATTTTGAGGTCAGCTACATTGGAACATCTGCCTTATACTGACAATTTGCCATGGCTGAACATCAGACAAATAAGCAGCCTAGTAATTGTTGTCAAATCTGACTCCAGTACAACAGCGGGGATAGTGGTGCATAAATATATCTGCTTTGCACATGTCCTGACACAAATTGTAGTAATTGGTTGCCTTTATATCTTGTTTCCTGTTTCTACCTTATTTTTTTTCATTGATTGATTTTTCTTCCATCTATGTCTGTTAACTATAAATCTGATGTAACTTGATGAAATCTTCATGCTCTGTCCTCAGTTTTTATTCTCTCTCCAAGTCCATCATTTACTCATCTTGAAGGCTTTTTCATGCAGTATGTCAAAAATTTATTGAAAGTAATATGCGTATATAATAATGTTTGGCATTTTGTGGCTGGAAAGTCTCATCATCTCCTACTGTTAAGGAATTGCTTCTGCCCACAGAACAGTGGGGGGCCTGTGGATCAATTTCCTGATGCTCCCCTTTCAAAATATACACAGTGGTCTCAGTGGATGTGACACCGTACACATGAGCGCAGAGAGCGAGAAAGTGATGGAGGAGGAGAGTTTGGTCCTGGAAGTCTCCACCTGGTGGGGTGGTTGAGGGCCAGCAAGAAGCCCCCACAGCGCACAAAGCTCGCCTTGTGTAAGATAAGCGTCGGGCACCAGGAGGGCCTTACGGCACTATTTTCATAATCAGAGTCAGTTTGTTTTCTTTAGGCCTCAGAGCCTGAGCCTGTCAGGAGAGCAGCATGCTGGCAGTGCTGGAGGTTGTGTTTGGTAGCACCGTTTGGGGAAAAAGAGGGTCTCTTACAGGGTAGGTCAGGGGTTTCAGGGGCTCCTCAAAATTTACCTCCTATTTAACTTTATTTGTTTACTTAGCTGATCCCTCATTCCCTTAACCAGATTTCCAGTTTAAGTTAAGCATAGATGTAACTCATGTTTAGTCCTGACTTGACCGTTAAGAGTTTTGTCACTGTTTTTGCTTTTCTTTTATGTCAGTTGCATAATTTGAATGATTACATAATCATATATAGTTTTAACAGATACAAAGTATCAAGTACGTTAAGCGCATTTACTGGATCCACTCTCCGGTAAACATAGTATTTATTTAATCCTTATTTATCATTTTTCTTTCTGCTGTAAAAATAGCTCTGGTGCTGCAATATTGATGCATCAGTGTTAAGATTTAGAATAAATGCTGTACTTTCTTGTAACCTCCATCGTGCAAACTTCCCTGAGAATGCTTCTGTTTCTTTTCAATCCCTTGGAAATAGGGTTGTGGTGTAATATTTTGAGTGTTTATAGCGAAAAACCCTCGTGCAAAAGATGCAGTTATAAGAATGTTTTCCGGGTACAGACTATTTGGAAAATGGTACTAAACTCTAATTAGAAACAGTTGTTTTACTGTTGTGAAGTTGAGATGCCTAGAGCAAGTATTTAGATTTGACAACAAAGAAAATAAAGAGAGGTACTATTCATGGAAAAGTGATTTTTCATAGAAAATGTGGCTGCAGTTAAGAAACTTTGTCATTCTGGTTATTATTTTGCATGCTTATCTAATTTAAGTGAAATTCTCATTAGATCCTGGTGCATATCTACTGCTCCAAGTCTTGTGTTGGGACTTTTAAAGTGGTTTCTCTGCAGACAGGTTTCTTGAATTTTCTCCTCTTTCCACAGTATGTCTTGGCCCATCTTAGGCGGCTGGCCGCCAGGACTCCTCTCCGCTCGCTCCCTGAAGACCCCTGGCTCCACAGCAACAGGAAATGGTAATAGTATTGCACAGCTTTTCCTCTCCCTATCTGTATCCCCATTACCTTCTCTTTCAATGAATAAAAAAAGAGAAAAAACAGATGTGTAATAACATATATGTGTGGAAAAATGGACACTGGCCATAAAATTAAACCCAAAGTATACATTGTGCTCTCCAAATTCATGTAGAAGGAAAAATACATGTTTTATTATCGATACATTACAGTTGTTGGACTAAACATCTGATTTTAGTATTGTTTGCAATCAAACAGATAGCAGATGTGTGTGTATTTGTGTGTATGTGTGTAGAGAGGTGGTTTGGCAACTTAAAATATTCAGATTTTTACTAAGGCTACAGGGATCTTTGCATTTGAATAAAGGAGTAGTTATTGCTGTCATGAGGATAAAACAATACAAGCTGTTTGGTGTCCAGACCTAAAATTGTCCAGTGCCAAGGAGCAGGTCGGGCTGTCTCTCCACAGGTAGGTGGATGAGCTCACACATGCACACACTCACACACGCATACAAACAAGCTTCACTTCACTTGAGTCACTTCACCCCTAGCCAAGTATGTGGTAAAGCCACCCAACTCCAGTCATATCAGTGGGATCTGCTAACTAGCCCCCATGGACACTGCCAGGTTTTTATAGTAAATTGTGGAGCAAAACCACAACTGACTAAAAAGAGATAGGATTGCTCTGACTTCATAGCATTTTGTGGTCTACATTTCCCTCTGAGTTCTTTTTTGCTTTTGACTTTTTCCCTCCTCTTTTTTTCCTTTCATCTTAATTCAAAATGCAGCTGCATGTACCATTCCTCTTCATAGTTGTCTTTGTTTTATCCCTTTAAAACAGTGTTTTTATCGCTGCAGATTTCCAACCAAAGATTTATTTTCATGAAAGCCTTAATGTGTTCAAGAAGTCCCCACAGTTAACTGCAATAATAGTGCAGCCACAAAAACGTTCTTCAAGCTCAAATTTTTTAACAAAAACATTTTTTTCCCCCTTGTGCCCAGTGCTATAGCTTATTGTTCATAGTCGAGTATCCAGAAAAATATGATTTCCATATCTCATTTTTTTCTATAGAGAGGTTTCAGTGAAGGCTCAAGATAACTCCTGTGGAGTGCAGATGTGGAGAGCTCAGGCCAAAATCACCAGTTCTCTTTGCCAAAATACCACCATAAAATTCTGCTTGCAATAAGTAACCATGAAACCAAAATGTCTCTTTTTCTAACTGTGGGATATGCCACTGAGCCGTGAACCTGAGTTACTCAGGGGAAGATGAGGGGAGTGCTGAGGCCTGATTGAGTGGAAAACCTTCTGGGAAGTTGAGTTTATACTGGACAAAGACATTTGTGCACAGAAGTCTCAAAATATAGTGTGTAGTTGTGTACAGATTCTTTTTAGTGTTGTGAGACATGCATCCCGTGCAGGCCCCATCTGTAAATGCAGATACACTACATAACATTCCTGTTAGCTTTATTCCAGCCACACCTTGAAACGATATCCATTTTTGGCATTTCACAACAAATACATGATGTGCAGAGTTCTGGTGTTGTTGCCAATGGTTTCTCAGTCCAGTGCCCAACTCCACAACTCTGAGCCTGGCTGGAGGAGGACAAAGCACAGGCCTCCTTATTTTCATTCCCAGGGCTGGTGTCACCCTGTTGCACTAGCTACTGGTGGTGCATATGAATATTTTCAATATTCTTCTTCTTCATGATGCAAATATGATTTAGGGCAAATTCCTGCACTTTTAATTGTATACATGTATATCACTGACTTTTCCACATCTGTTTATTAGTTTTTTTATGCTATGAATTCTTCTTCAATATCAATATTGTAGCATCATAACTTTGGTCTTTTAAGTACATTTCAGATTTATATATATTTATGTTTTTTCACTGCTATATTTAGTTGGTTGCTTCTTTAACCAGATAAAAAATGTTCATACAAAATGCATGAAATGTGTGAAATAAGGGACAAAATAATTACATTGTTCAATCATTAGAAAATAAATCAATATGATACAGAAGATCCATAAATATTCCTCAGAGGTGATTAGCCAGTTTTCTCTCTGACAGTGAAGTGACTATTTTTAAAAAGAGTAATGTGAAAGTTTAATTTCAAGATTATTATTTATATTAAGTCAGAATGATGTAGTTGTAGTTTCTTTTATAAAACACATCAGTCAACATTGCATACGAAACACTGACCCTTTCATTTTTGCACCATAGCTGCTAATCATCTATTGATCTTTGAGTAACAAGCCTTTTTTCCTCATTGTTAAAATGTTGCACTCTCCTTTTTAGGTACAATGTCCTCATTATTTTAATTTAGCAACTTAGAGATTTTACTGTCTTGTAATTTATGTTTATAATGATTGTAATAAATTATGATGATGATGATTACTATTATTATTATTATTATTATTGTTATTATTACACTTAGGTTAACAATTTTGTACCATAGAAGAGTGTATGAGAACAAACAAATGAACAAACAAACAAAACAATATATTTATTTTTTATATTGACGACCCCAAAATAAAATAATTTATATTACCACAAAATTAGTTGACAATCCTGGAAAAAGTGTGTTGTGATAACATTATATAAAAAAAAAATGTGACTAAAATGACTAAAAACAATGAGGAAAATACATATTTTTTTAAATACTGACTAATGTGAAACAACATTTTTGTTTCTCGCTGAACATGAGCATTTCAAGTGAAATGACAATAAAGCAAATCTTGAATCTTGATAAAACAGAGTTGTACTATTGTAGTTACTGGACATCACATTGAACTGTTTTGTGTCCAAATGTGAACGATAATTTCTTTTAGTTAAATATTGATAATGATCCCTGATTTATTCTTTTTATTTTCTAATTAAATAGACTGTTGGATTAATGTTCATTCTTAAAATAAACAAGCTACACTTAAACGGTTTGATAATCAAATTCCTCATATTTTTTGGGAAAAAAATTATTAATTTGAAAATGAACTTGTGAATGCTGTCGTCATTTTATGCAGAGTATTATGGAGAATGTGAACTTTCTCAACATTAAGTTGTGTAACAAAATGTAAAAGCAGCAAAGTGTGAACGAAGCATTTTGTCTTTATAAAATAATATGCTAATTCTCTCATTACATGGTGGTTGGCGTGTAGTGGCTCCTTCATTTAGTTTGCCACCGTGGCAACATACTCTCCTCCCTACCAGGTCTCTCCTCTTTTTAGCTCCCTCTCATGCATGCACACTTATTGGGACACACACACACACACACACACACACACACACACACACACACACACACACACACACACACACACACACACACA
>JBBBVU010000012.1:20457655-20471047 GCA_037177055.1 Atherinosoma microstoma | reverse complement strand
TCCTTTCCTTTCCTTTCCTTTCCTTTCCTTTCCTTTCCTTTCCTTTCCTTTCCTTTCCTTTCCTTTCCTTTCCTTTCTCCTCTTACTTTCTCCCTTCCTTTCCTCCTGGTCGACAAATGGCAATTGCTGGCCTGTAGGAACTACGCTCTCTCATCTATGCCAGACAAACAGCTTCACCCTGGAGAGGCTTGTTAAACCCTTACCACAGTTTGAGCCTGTTTCTGCTGTTTCACAAAATGTGTTAATTTTATGACACTAAAGCCAGCAGTAAAAGCAAAGCTCTAACTAATTAGCCAGTGGTGTGAGGCGAGTGGCAAAGAGTGAGTATGCCACTACTTGAGGTGCTTTAGTCATTGTTTACGAGTGAACCCAGCAGGATTTTTGTATCTTGCTTTCTTCTTTCTGTCCTCCGTGGTTGTAATTTAACCTTATATAGAATAAATTCTATTGTTACTCACTTAGTGGTGTGCTGTTCTTTTTGGAGAATAAGACAAAACAGCAGTTAGATACTATAATCCAAGTAGTGTTTCATTTTCTAGAGAGATCTGGAGATTTTGTGCACCAGGAATTGTTTTTGTTTGTATTTCACCACAGGGGAAGCAAATGCAGCAGAAAATGGCCTTAAACCAACCAATGGATAATCACAAAGCACTGTATTTTTTTTCTTTATGAGGTTTATTTAAAGTGTGCCCCTTAATCGTGCTGCTTCTCCTAAGTGGCTACAAGCCTCATTTGGCTTTGTTGGGCTGGTACAATGAGAATGGGGGGGTTACTATTGAGAGGTAAGTGCATTACCATTCATGGAGCGAAAGAAAAGGAGGTTGTAGAGCAGAAAGTGGCTGCTGCCTCTTTAAGATGGGTTTAAGTGATCAAAATTTCATGCAAGGCTGCAATTGGTGGTATAATGTTGCTCTTTAAGAGAGTTGCCTAATGATTGCCATGTGTGGACAGTGGGTTTTGGAAGGGGATTTTGTGGAGGCAGGGACTGGGGGCCTGAGACTAGGCCAGACTGGTGAGGTCTGGGGGCTGGGGGAGCTTGGAAAGCTGAGTGGAGAGGGAAGAGAAGTCTCACGGAGGGGCTCAGAAAAGGCCAGCCATATGAGATTACAGCATACCTAAGAAATGTGCTCGTTGGGAAAGTTTGTGTATTTTGGGAAGTTCTCCAAATTTTCCACAGACAGCTTTTTATTTTTTGGGTTATCTTATTCCCTCCCTCCTCTCCCTCTCTTCGTAGTTTGGACTAATTGCACGGCGTAGTGCCCGCTGAGTCAATATGAGAAAGTCTGCTCCCTTTCCTTTTTCTTTCTTCCCTCACCTCTCTTTCCAAACATTCACTGATAGTATGTGTATTTTTTAATGCAAAAGATAACATGTCTGTATATTGTTTTAAACATATGGGTTCAGGGCTCTTTTGTAGGTTTAATTTAAAAGGACATTTTACAGTAAAGAGAGCCAATGTTTCCAGTTTGTGGCTGAAACTGAGCGGTAGCAAGATAGAAAACACTCCACTGGAAATAAACAGAAAACATAAGGATGTTTAATTAAACTTGATGGCAAGTTTATCTGATATTATAAAACAATTAAAGTGTTTATTTTGCTCATGATTTTGCAGCCATCCTGTTGCACACATGCACCTTACTCTGTTGAAAAACTGAAAAAGGAGCACATACAGCTAATTCTTTTATTTCACAAATGGAAATAAATTAATTTCAGTTTGACGCCATGCAGTCATTTTATGAAGTGTGCATTGCCTTAACCACTTTTCTTTTTGGTTTCTACATGTTGGACAGCCATGCAGCATTGAATGCAAGCCATGCCTCCACCTGCTGTTCAGCTCTCACCCTTTGCAGTCACAGATCAGCAGCTACAGTGGTTGTGTTAAGCTCAAAGGGCTGCCAACACTGACCAGTTTACACAGAGGTGGTCAGAGGGCTGGCTGCACCGCTTTGACTCCTGCACCACTGGCTCGCCTTGACAGAACCTAGACACCTTCTCTTCCAGAGTATTCAGTGAACTTCATGCAGTTGTGATTCGAGATACTGGTTGGAGGTGCTGCTGTCCCAGAGGAAATCTAACATGATCCGAATCAGGGCACAACCTGTGAAAGCAGCAACTGTTTTACATTAACTTTTGATCTTTGATGTGCTCCTCTTAAATTTGTTTAAAAATAATTTGATGGAAATTACAGAAAATGAAAGAAGAAAAAAACTCCTCAATTTTACTTAAAATTTTGACATTTGCTTGACAGGGTATTTGCCCTTTGAAAAAATAAGTTTACACCTGGCCACAACTTATTGACATGAAAAAATAATCACAATGTACCTTACTGAAAAGAATTTTTGAAGATGGTAGATTGTTCATGTTGAGGTATTGATTTGTTTAAGTTAAGAATGTCAGTCTGTATGACAGTCCTGAGTCCTGTACAGTCTCTTACTGAGGACACTTGCACAGCCTTATTTATTCACACCCAAAATGGAAATGTGTGTGATGCACATTTTGCATTTAGCATAATTCAAATAAAACCAAAAACAATAAAGAAAATAAAAGTTTGTTATGCTATTTTAGTTTTCACTGGACCATACCAATATTCCCACTGCAACGGCAATATTGTTGGTTAATGTCAGCAGCCAAATGATACACTTATACAAACAGTTTCTGGATTAGATTTGGTCAAGTCTTGGCAGATGGAGATTAGCTGATTGCTGAATTAATTTTAGTTACATATCAACTTAGTAGATTGAGGCATACATCATCCAGAGATCAAACTTTTTCCGCTACTTTCCTACCTTGGAAATAGTCTAATAGGAAAAACGGTTTATTTCAATGACACTATAAAGCAAGAGAACTGATGACGAATATGAATTGTAGTCTGTGTGTTTAGTATCAGACAAACAGAAGCATGGGTGCTGAATGGCACATCTGTCTACCTCTGTTTAACACAGACATTGTTGTTGGAACTGTATGTGTCTGTGTCTGAGAGGAAATGATACTCATCTGTTGTTGGACCGTGTTAGTCTAACTTGCTTGCAGTTAGGTGACCCCTGCCTACAGACGTGTTAGCATAGCACATTAGCTTGTGTGATGCATTTGATTTATCATCACCTACAGGGTGCAGACAATATGTTAAACAATGCACTGTAAGTACAGACTCTGTTCAAGACATTTTAAGTTAAAAACGTTTTAGGTCACAGTATTGGTGCTAGACTGACATTTAGTGTTTCTTACTGTTTTCACATTATAGGCAGCAATTATTTATGTTATCATAAAATATGAACCTACAAATGTAAATATATACTAGATATGATTTTTTTTAAAATTATTTCACAAAGTCAGTAGCTCCTTTCTCATTATAACATAATAAGAAATCTTACATATAATGTTGAAATGAAGAGGAGAAAGGTCACTCAAAATGTTCAAATAAAAATTAAGCTGTCTTTGGAAGTCTCTTGATATAACACAGACTGGAATAAATTTATATCTAATAGAGAATAATGAGGAAATATATAATTATTTTGCTTGTTAATGATGCTGCTGGGAAAATTAATCAAAGGGAAAATTACTCATTCGATCAGGAAACTATTTGCTTTTTCCAGTGTGGCAACAATTTCATGTATTTAGCAGCTACGTCGGACATTACCAAAAGATTTAGAATTTTAGTGCTTTTCTTGTAGCTTCAGTAAGATATGTAATTTGTGAAAAAAAAATTTGTTCACTGATTAAAAAAAGAGATTAGATATGTTATTTTAATCATGATGGGATACAAAATCCTAATACATGCTTAACAAGTGATAAAGACACAGCATGCATTTAGAGGAAAAGGTATTTATCTGTTTCTATTCCTTGCTGCCCTGCTCTCTGTCCCCGTTCTCACAAAGATACTTATCAGCTTTTAAAGGCGCCGATTCACCCCTATCACCCATCAACAGCACCTTGCGACACACGCTGCCTCCCCACTACAAATCCCATTACTTTTATCCTTTGCTAATACTGGGGTTCTGTAGCCTCCTGTCAAGGCCCACGGCACAAACAATTTGCTTTCTTCCTCCTTCCATTTCACAGAACTGCTCACAGTCAAAGCAACGGGGTAAGGCTGGTTAGGGAAAGCTGCAGGCCCTGCTAGAATTGCCACACAAACTTTGAAATGGCAGCCAAAGTTAAAAAAGCTTGAGGGCTAAAGAGTTTCATTTCAAGATCCTGCAGTGTTTTATGACTAATCTGGATAGATTCATACAGAAACAAACCAGAGTATACTGACTATGTGGTGTAAGATAAACGCTTTTGTCATAAATTAGCAGCATAATATGAGGGCAGAGAGCCATTATTTTCTCTGCAATTTGATCTTTCTATCTACGGCAATAACAGATGCACACTCACACGCGCACAGACACTCTAACCCATCATCCCTGATGCGTCAGGGCTTGTTGTGTTCACCCTCCGCTCGGCTCCGCCTGCCTGACCCCTCTGACCTGGGTGCATTCCTTTCTAAGGTGATTGGCAGCCCATGCAAATACTACACATCCATGACTGGCAGTAAGAGCCACTCTGTGCCCTTCCCACAATGCCCCTGGCCCCTCCCCGTCAATAGACGCTGAGCTGGCGTCATTGTCCAGATACAGTGACCTTTTACCTCTCCAAAGTTAGTGTTTCCTGGGAACCTCCCCAGAACTTTGCTCCGATCCATATTGGAATGTGTGACACGTAGGCATGATCTCTCTGTTTACCTCCCATCTCTCCTTGCTATCTTAGCATTTTTCTTCTTCACTATCTCTGTCTGTATCCATCTCCCCCTGGCAGTCTCAGCTGCAAACACAGCATAGCAGGGGAATGTTTTTTAAAGCCCACTAAACAATATTTTATTAGCATAAATTTGGCTCTGTTTCTCTTCCTTTCTGCAATGTCACAGTCAGATCTCGTTGCTTTAAGGATTGCAAGGTAAACAGCTTTAGGTGTTGTTTGTGGGTTGGTTTTCCTTCTTGGCATGACAAGGCCTTAGGGCACCAAATGCATTAGAGCTCTGACTGTGTCAAATCTCAGAGGGCATGGAGGACCTGAGCCAACCTGTGTTCTTTAATGTCACACGCCAGCAGTGAGCCAAGTCAATAAAATGAACACCCGGTGATCAAAGAGGTGACAAGGATGCTCATGACAGTGGGATGGAATTCCAAGTTTCCCGACAACACAACAAAACAGAGCATAGTGATGCAAACACTTTGCACGCAGACACTTTGCATGCATATCCCCCCTGCAGCACTCTATGTGAGTGGTAGTAGAAAGGCTTGGAGGTATTTGGATCATTAATAGATCCCACTACTGAGCTGTTGTTCAGTGCTGTACACTCCTTGGGAATATCCCCTAATGATTTGCATGGACCTCAAGCCTCCTCCTTTCCCCCTCCTAGCCTAATCTCTTATTCCTTTTGTTCATTCGCCTTTTGTTCTTTCTCTTTATATTTTTTGCTTCTATTTCTCCTCTATTCTTTAATTACTGTTCCCACCCATCGAGAGCTCTGTCTCTGTGGCCCCCCCATGTCCCAGGAGAAGCAGGGAGACGCGACCATGTGGCTTCCATGACAATGACATGAATGGCCACGGTGGCAGGGCCACCTCTCTGTGGACTGGGACATGGATAGAGGGAGGGAGGGAACGGGTAAGAGGATGTGGAGGAGGAGGTGAGATGACGGGGAGGAATGAAAAGGGGTGGGAAAAATGAGCGCAGGGAGCCCCGTTTCAGCCCTTATTTCTCTTCCTCTATTCTCTGAGGATGGGAAGGAATTCTCAGTTCCCTGGGTGGTTTGAGACTGAAAGGTGGAATGAGGGGACAGGAGGGGTGGTGGTTTAAATCATGGAGGACAACCAGTAAACAAGTGGCAAAACTTTACCAAATCCTGAATTCCTGTCAGGACTTTAGCCTTGATGTAATAGCTGGGCCCAGGAGGCCAATAAAAGCTAATGACAGAGAATTATTTAGCCCCAAGTCAAGCTCCATGGACTACTTTGAATTAGTACTTATGGTGGTCACGAATAAATTCCCAACAAGCACTCCTAATCCATAAAAAGTAGTATAGCATCAGTTGAATGATGTTACTGTCACGTCTAAAGACAGCAAAGATGATGAAGATATTGATAACATGAACTATGTCGACTTGTTCTAAAAATCATGCAAATCGGCATAGAAATATTCCTCCTGCTGTAAGCTTTCAGCAACATATATACGGTTGTAAGTGTACAAGTGCGCACACATCAGTGCATGAGTTTGTATTCCCTCCAAGTTGACAGCTTAATGCTGTCTCAGCTAAGGCAACAAGATGAAATCAGATTGGCAGGATATCATAAAAATCCAGACTGAAAATGAGCTCCCGAAAATCTGTAGAATAGAATAATTCACATTTAAGCTTGAGGAGGAAAGACAGAGTTGTCACCCCCCTCCCCCCATACACACTCACTCGCACACACATCATCATCCCACCTCCACTCGCCAGCCCACTGATGCTATTTACTGCCAACTAGTCCAAATTCATTCCACACACCTCCACCAGATAATTTTTGTTTTAATAAAATCGCTTAAACAATTAATTACAGTCGCCTTTTCTTCCCCCCCCCCCCCCTCTCCAGCCCGCATTCACATCTTCTCCCTCTCTTACTCATTCCCCTGTGTCGTAGGAGATACAGGCGGTAATAAAAAGACGTTTATTGGACGATTTTCTGGAGGCCCGTTGGTTATTAACATGTAAATTAAATCATCACAGCTGTTCCATTTTCAATCAGATGGAGTTTGAGGGAGGCGGGGCGCAGACGAGGACCCCAGTGCACTGATTTTATTACGCACACCTTCATTAGGAGCCCTGCAGCCGCGATCACCACCACCACAACAATCAACTTCCTGACATACACACACAAATATGCAGAGAGGAAAGCGCAGACACGTACATGCACACACTCAAAGCAATCCGATAATGCAAATTGTTCTCCCTGCTCTGACTTAAGCATTAATATAATGGTCACTCACTGTTTAAAACCCATTTTTTATCAATTTCAAATAATAAATAAGTGCAAAGTTAAACTGCAAGACTTGAATATATTCAGAAAAAGGAAAAACAAAGCATTGAATCTTCCTCGCTACGTTTGAAAAATATATTTTTAGGATTCTATAGCTCATATTATCTCTGTACATTGAACCATCAGTGGTTAAGACCGATTGGTAGCAGCCAAAGGAACATAGATCAATACTTTTACCCTGATTGTTCCACTGAGTGCCTATCTTGTCCTCTGAGCTTTTGACCCAAACATGAGAAGCGACATGCTCTTAGAGACAATGATGCCTCACTGATGGCCATGGAAAAAAGCCTTGTGTCTTCTAGCAGAAAGCACCCAGACCCCTTTAGGCCCCCAGAAACGAGCAGGCAAAAGGCAGAGGAATGGCTGTAACTCAAAGAAACTGCCTGAAAATGCAGCAGATGATGGACTTTGTCAATGATCATTTTTCTAATGCATATATATGTTTTAAAGGCCTCTGAGACGGCCAATCTCATAAACGAGCAGTATTTAAAAGCATGGGGCAGCCAGACTTTGGCTGTGATGAGATATTGGTAAGCCCGCACAGAAAGGTTAATGTTACCCGCTGAACGTGCTAATGGTTTTGATTTGACAATGGCCTGTGGGGAGTATGGTAGAAACCTCACAGAAGCTAACTCATCGACACATAAATTGTGCATTTTCAACAATTTCATTATCATCTACACCATTTTATTGTGACATATATCAATAGGAATGAAGTGGATGGTCTTATTTTTCTTGCTCCCGCTCCCCAACTCGCAGCCTTGAGAGGATATTGATCTTTCATCTTTTCAGAGGAAGAATCACATTATTGCCAATGGAGAATAAAGTGCCTGAGCCATATGGAAATTAAAGTATAGGCAGTGGTGTCATGAAGCAATAAAGTCGAACATGTCAAAACATTAATAGCATTTATCTTCCTGAAATAAGTATGGATAAGCTGGTTTGCAGTATTGAAGTATATAGAATATTGTCCTTTGTTGGTATCAAATACTTTAAAATTTTAAATGGAACAATGCTCTTTGCATATAATGCACAGTATATCTAAGGGGAAACAAAAAATGAGCTAATTAACTGCCTTTGTAGATAACGCAAGATATTTTGTTTTCTTCCTGAAACACAAAGAAAAATTTAGAAATAAAATAAATCTATGTGAAGATTGCATACATAGTGTGAGGGTGGTGAGGTTTGTGCCTGCATATGGTTCTGAGGAGGCAGACAGGATCTTGTATGGGTACTGGTGATATAATGGATTGACCTCTAGTCTGCCCGCCAAGACTGGCTGCATTACAGCAAAGCCAGTGTGAATAAAAGAAAGGATGGTTATTTTTAGTGCTCAATTGAAATGCTGAAGGAATCTGCCACCGGGCTCCGGAGTGTAGAGTTGTGAGGGAGATAAGATCACCGTCAAGGAAAGCAAAGAAGGAAGAAGGTAAAGAAAAAATTAGAGGAGCTGAAGGACAAAACAAAATAAGAAATATGGGAACTTGTGAATAATGATAAACTGCCGTCAGTAGTCATGCTGCCTACATTTTGTAAAAACAATAAAAATTCATTATTTACATAAATCACACATTAATCCAGATTAATTAGCATATATATTTGAATTAGGATTTAAAGGCTTTAAGGCCTATTTTGATTATTCCACTGATTTATACCTCTGATCATGTCAGAAAGCGGATGTAAGATTTTATATTCAACATTAATACATTATGCTAATGGTGGCTAATACTGATATGCAGATTTACTTAATTACTAAGTGGATTTTAGTCTTCTCTGCTATATTTTGCCACGGAGAGTCAAGTATGTTTGTTGTACTTTATGTTCAAAGAGGCTTACTGGAACTCACATCCTCCAAATTAATGCAAGAGGATAAACTTTGCTTAATTCTGGCTGCCGTCCCATTTCTTTGGAACAATAAAATCCCATCCTACATTTCCTCTGCAACTTTATGATTATTGCAGTCCTGAGAATCATCTACATCATCACACTAATTTGCCCCATTAGTTACAGTAGTTAGGGAAACGATGATCCTCTCAGAATATGTCACCAACCTTTATGGATAACACAGAGGAACTATACGTGCCTATGACAAGCCCTATTAGAGACAGAGAAATAATATCTCTATCAGATGAATATATCAACTTAGTAAGCAGTTCAGTTTATTGGCACAAGTGGCTGTTTTATGATTTTATCTTCCATGGTAACTTGGCTACAGGTCATACTGGTTTATTGCTCTGGCAAAAAATAATCAATAGCGTCGATGTTGGAACGCTGTTGCAGGCTTTTTCTGAATTGATCTATAGAAGAAGTGTACGATTTTGTAGGCTTCCAAATGATAGGAAGAATATTACGTGAAAAAAATAATCACAAGCTGGTGCACTATAATCCGTCTTACATGCTTCCCAACATCAGCAGTCAGTTGAGAGTATATAAAGACACTCTCGTCACACAGAAACAAATAAAGGTGCAAATAAAACTTGAAAATTTCAGTTTATGATATTGCGGTCTATTAAGTTCCCAGCTTTTCATTGCATTTTGTTTTTTTATTTGGTTAGCGTCATCCGAGGTACATAGCCTGCAGTGCTTGTGCATATGTAAATCTGATGTTAAATTTCTGTTTTCATGGTGAGACACAGTGAGGGTGTAAATGAGTCATAAGAGAAATTGCAGGGAAGTTATTCATCCCACAGGCTCCTGTATATGTTCCCAACTACCAGCCGCTGCCTCCCCATCACAGGATATTGCCCCCACGTCCACCACCTCACCGTATTAATGCCCCCATCTCTTGTGTCACATGCAACATTGCTTGTCTGTTATATTACATTGATCAAGGGGTGATAACTTGTAATAATTGGATGTTAAATTAAGAGCTCTCTCCTAGTTCTTGCCATCTCAATTTTAATTGTCATTGGGTGGCAGTTATGATGATGTATGAGGGGTTGTGTTTTGCGCAGTGGAGCATGACCCTGATGAGTAATGCTCCTTTCGGCTGCTTGGCATCTCTCCATTTCTTGGCCTTTGCTTTAATATGATCCGATTGGAATATTAAGAAGATTTTAAGATGGGAGGGAGAGGGGAGAAGAAAGAGCAAAAGTATAGCTTTGGGGTCTCAAGGGAGAAGATTATAGAAGGCAACTTGTGAAATGTATGTTTTGCTTTATCCCCCAGTGTGTATGTTTGCGTAGAGCGCAGTATTTTGTATGTCTTACCACCCTTGTGATTTTGCGTTTGCCTCCAAATAGCTGTTTAGAGTCAGTGCAGTCATCTTGTCACAAGCTGAGCTAGCTGTGCTATCACCTGACCTCAGTGTGACAAAACAGAGTCCTTACCACTTATTATGAGAACATCAGGTCAAAGGCACAGTAGCATATGACAGGCACCTCCTCACTTCCTGACCCCTGTCACTTCTCATCCATACGAACCACTACAAGCTTTCATAAAAGGATACTAGTGCTCTAGTATATAATCCGCAGAATTCATCCTCCAGGGGAATGACCACGACATATTGTCCTTTGAAAAAAAAGGGTGAAAACAAAGTGAGGAGAACAAATGATTGCTAAAGTAAGCAACCTTGTAGAGATGTCGAATGGTCTGTTAATGAATCCTGTAGAAGTGAAGCATCTTAACAGTGTTTCATCTGTACTTCTTAGTTGACGAGCAAGCGAACAAAAAAATAATTGATGTTTTCATAAAAATGTCACTCACTCCAACTCTAATTCAATTAAGGAAAAGAAATGGCAAAATCTAGCGTAAAAAAGAAAAAAAAAGATATTCAATGTTGCCCAACCAGACTCTCACATTAAAGCTCAAGCGTACAGCCAGGACTGATACAAAAATAAACCAGTTGAAAAACTACACAAACAGTCTACAAGACAAATCTGGCACACCCGTAGATAAATATACTCTGCTGCAGACACATAAACACTGCAGCGCAAACATCCCGGGACATCCTTGGACAATTCACGAGCACAGTGTTGCTCCCTAAATAAGAAAACACAAGCCGAGGTAGATAGCAGACAGTTCCTGTACCAGGACAAGACAAGGGGTGCAGACCAAGCGCTGAGACTCAAAGAGCAACACAGCCTAGAGTAAATACTGTGTCACGCACATTCAAATTTTCACACATGCTCACATTTTATAAGCTATGCTCTGAAAGCTAATACGGCTGAAAATTACCATATTCAACAGGCTCATCCTGTTTTATTCACTACTGTAGCAGATAAATGATATGCCTATATTTAAAGAACTATCACACATTAGTGTCACCATGAAATGTGTGCACAAGTTTGGGTGCATATGCATCTGCATGCGTGCATACCACACACAAGCACACACACAATTGTGCAATGGTTGTGTGTGTGTGCGTATCTATCCTTCACAAGATCATCCTCCATCCATCCTCCTTTTCTTTGTGTGTCCCTGTGATACGCTTGCTGTCGGAGAATATGGCAGTGCGTATGTCTGTGTATGGAGCTCCCTGGTGATGTGGAGCCAGCTCAGTGAGCTGACAGTGGGGGGGTGCAACACCAGCACCAACGATTAGCATGAGCTTCCATGGGGCGCTGCGGTGGCTGCTGGGAGATTTCGTTGTTACCTTGGACCAGTCTCTTCATCGGAAAATGACAACCCCCCGTGGCATGATGCACTGATTCTGAGAAGCAGCTGCATTCAAATCTCTGCAGTAGATATACACTCTGTTACTTTCTTCAACATCAACACAATCACAATCATCCTCTCTTGTTCTTCTACATCCTGACTATTAATTGGCAAACCTCATACTGTTATTTCAAATGCAGGTCTTATGCTGTATTTAGTTTATTAGGGTTTTTGCTACTGCAATCTATACACTTCTTATATGCTAGACAGTTAACACTAAAATCTTAATCTCCAATTAGCATTGAATAAAGAAGTTAGTCATATAGTGTAAATCCTCTGCTGAGATTTAGCTTTAGTTATGACTCTGTAAAAAGTCAGTGCTAGTGCTCATAAGCAGTTTATGTGATCAGTGATGATGCTTTCCCTGAGGAACTTAGCTGTCTAACCAGTCTCAATGCACTAAAGACAGACAGATGCACCTTGATGTACATCATGTTCAGATTTGACTTTCCGTATGTATTCAGGTTGGCTGACATAGAGACATTCACGTCTGAATGCTCTAACCACTAAAATACACAGCGTGATGGCCCCCAAAGGTTCAGGGGCTGCACAACACCTGTCTCCTCTTCCTCATCCTCCTTCCAGCCTGTCAACTCAGAGAACAGAATGGTCTGACATTACCCATTTCAATCGGATGCCTTGTTAAACATCAACTAGCTTGTGGCTGTCCAGTGAGTGTGGAAGGTAATCATAAATCAGTCCATATGAACAATCTCTCCTCATCAGACTCCTTTCATGTGTAACCCAGTGGCTGGTGTTTTATAGGTAATCTTTGTTTTACTCTTAAAGTTCCCATGAAACGTACCAAACAGAGGACGTGAGTTACATAAACCAGGGAGGAAGTTCAGTCAGCTGTGGTTGGCCAGTTCTGCTGCCTTAAACAGGTGCAGCACCTGCATCTGCATCAGCATGACAGTTTGGCTACATTCAAAACTGTTGCAAGTATTTCTCTGGATGAAAACTCAACGTATGCCTCCAACTGCTAGATGAATCTGTGATTCTTTGACAAAAAATGTCCCTATCTAAAATGGTTGGTGCTAAATTAGATAAGCCAAAGGAAGTCTTTTTTGACAACTGGTTGCTATGCTGTTGGTTGTTGTTCTGATGTTGTTTTATCTTACCATCTGCCTGTTTGCAAATGTGTGTAGGCAAATAAAGGAAGAGTAGGTGAAGAGTTTTAAAACCACTTAATTTTTTTACTCTTCCTCTACAACAAAAGAAAAAACGATTTTGTTCATTTTTTGTTTGAAGCTTTTTTTTGTTCATCATTGTCTAAATGTTTGTTTTTTGTCTGTCCAGCAAAAGGCAAACAAACTCTGTTATAAACAATTTAGCTCACCAAAAAAGAGGTGGTGATATTGGCATATTGTGACTTCTTCTGCTTGACCTCAGGGGGTTATGCCCATATGAAATTAACCCTTTCTGGCCAGAGTCTTTAAAGTTTTTAAGGCATACTGTAAATGAGAAATCTTTTTGAATATGAACCAGTTTATGATGCCAGTAAAATTACTCAACTAATTTCAGATTGTGGCATCACAGGTTGGCAGCTGTATTAGATTCCATAACGTTCACGATGAACTATAACTTTATAGCCTATACATATATAATTATCTATCTATCTATCTATCTATCTATCTATCTATCTATCTATCTATCTATCTATCTATCTATCTATCTATCT
>JBBBVU010000012.1:20418493-20436046 GCA_037177055.1 Atherinosoma microstoma | reverse complement strand
TTATTATTATAATCATTATTATTATAATTATTATTAATGATCTGGGATACATATCACATTTGAGACGATATGTTTGACATGTTTGAAAAAAGTATTAGTTTGTTTTTCTTTTACTCTCTTTTACTTTTCATCCACTTTTTTCCCTTGAAAATAAGGGTTTCAGTGTCCTACTGGAGGAAAGTTTGAAGAGTGGACTGGGAAAGTCACGAATAATATCACCAACCTTCCAATCTGTGGCCAGCTTTTCTGTCTCTTGAGCCACAACCACTCAGTCCACATTTTTCAGACACCATGAAAAATGCAGTCTGGTAGCTGCTTCTATGTAGCATGTCTTTGTCAGTTTCCAGGGTCTGGATTTAGATCTATGGATTTGCTGATCGACTTATTCCTCAAAAAGGTTCATAAATAAGACAATTTATTTGGGAAGTATACAACAATAAATGTAGTTAAACTATAAACAATAACATTGGGACAAAAATGAACATCAGAATACTGAAACCAGCCAGCAGACAGCAATGACAAAGAACAGTTTTACCTGCACTAAACTCCTACCTAAAACAATAGCCAGTGTGACACCAGTTTATTATCAGTTGCATGCCATAACTTCTGATTTGTGACTATATGTTTGTATTCACAACAGCCACCAAGCCAAACATGGAGCCACACTGGACTTCCCCCAGGATCCATGTAAGAATCATGTAAAACTTATCCATTAAGATAAAATAAAATATTTGAAGGCAAACCGTGTGACCTTAGAAAACATGTGTTTTTCTTTTTTCTCTAAGTTTAGGGAAAAGGAGGGTACGTGCTCTGTTAAAACTGCTGTATTAAGGTGTGAACTATTATATATAAGAAGTTCAATTAAAATTAAATTAGAAAATAGTGTTTGAGATAAGTTAACATGTTTTATTTTGTTTAACAGAGTATTGACATTGATTTTTTTTTTAAATGTGTGCATTTAATGAGATCTATGCAAGACATATAAACTTTGAGTAGGTTATATTGACTCCACTAAGGCAATGAACTATAGATGTTGGAATTTGGGGTGTGGTGATACAACAGTACTTTCCTGTTGTCAGTTTTCCCTTGAACCAAATGGAAAAATGTCCTGAAAACCACAGCTGTCTTGGAAAATGATTTAGACTATTTTACAACAGCTGGCAGCTGAAATTATGTTTAGGGTGCAGATGATAGAATGGCAGAGTGACAGTACACAGCCTGAATTCTGCAACAAATTGTGGCTTTGAATGCATCCTATGTCATGTCAGGGTTGTGCAGACAGATAAGTCAGATAAAATCCTTACAGATATTTTTTCAGACAGCTGTGAATTGAAATGACCCCTCAAATATTAAAATAAGTAACTACTTTTGGGTTTTATTTTTGGACATGCTAATTTAATGCTTTACCACCTGCAGGATTATCATTTTCACAACTAATGTAAACATTAGCAATCTGAATATATTCAGAGTTAGCAAACTAACCAGCACTGGATTTTCAGTTTGTAAGTATATATTTATGGCTAAAAAGGTCACATTAAAATTTGTGTTATTGATGTGACCTTTGGGCTCCGTATTATTGAAATGTGTTTAACTCACCTAATAAAGTATTTTAATCTATTTCAGGTAGGACAAATGTAATCAACACTACAGTGCTGCGCAGCCCTCAGCAAGATGGTACACCACGAAAAAATAGCTAACACATCCAGAAAATGGTTCCAACATCCTTGCAATGAACCCATTTTAATTTGGTGATACAGCATTCCTGTAAACACATGGAACTGATCTTGAATACAACTAGATGATTATATTACTGTCACTTGGTGACAACCCAAACCATATCAGTGCAGTGTTACCACCCTGCCTTGGTCTGTAAATCATTCAAATGAAACCTTTTATGAAATCTAGAAATCTTGAACAAGCTAGAGTTCTGTATAGTTTTACTTTTTACTTATTCTGTGATTATTTAATTGGAGCCTAAACAATAAAATATGTTTTGCTGCAAAGAGCAGTGGAAAGTAATAATTTGACCACTGAGAATTTTCCATGGTCATGCTGGTTAGGGTTCTGACCAGTGGTGGTCAAAGTGGTCTCTAACTGTGGTGGACAAAGGATGCGGTCATACACAGTGTGTGCCCAGGCTTCATTGAGCTCCAAAGACAAGCATTAGCTTGTGAGCCTTCAGCTGAAAGCCTCCTTCTGTGTAAATGAGTCAAGGCAAGTGTCAAGTGAGCAACTGACAACAGTGATGTCAGGTCCAGAGGATAGTTTAGACCTGGTATTTTTGTGTTGAGATTTTATTGCTGCTCATTCAATCGAATACTCTTCTTGGGTCACAGAGATTAAAAAAGAAAAACTGGAAAAACTAAACCCAACTATTTACATACTGAAAGAAAATATTCTGTCATGTGGGTGGTACTCATGTTTTAGAGTGATAAATTAATTCCATATCTTTGTCAAAATTCTTGTTTTTGTGTCTTTTGGCAATATCTTCAATGACAAACATTGACTGCTTTGGGGTTTGGTGCTGCCTTTACCAGAAATGATCTGGCAGCTATACTATCAGGCTTTGAAGGCTTTTTTTTTTTTTTTTTTTGTCAAACAGCTTTCAAACCTTTAATACACTGACATCACTGCTCTATAGCAAAATGAAAAATAATCCAAAAGTACAATTTTACTTAAGGCGTAGATTACATTCGGCCTATCAAGCCAGAGCTTTCAAAGTCAAATAATAAAGTTTTCATGCAATTTATGTAAAAAATAATGCCAAGCAAGTAAAAGTACAATCAGATTGATTCCTTCACAGTTTATTCAAGTAGATATTGGTAATGGACCATAGTGCTGTTTGTCCGCAGAATCAGGAATAGCCTATAATAACACATGCACACCATCTACTTCTGCACTATTTTCTGTTATTATGCAACAGACTGGGCTTTGGACTGCCCTGTGAAAAACAGCAATGTGTCAACATCCAGAAAAAATAAACAGTGTTCCAATTACCAGATGGCGTTAAAGTCCCTATCAAATTAAATGGCTATTACAGTCTTGTTTTCTTGTTTAGTACGCTGTTTTTACAGGTTCCCTGAAAATGTAACCATAATCCTTCCCCAAAAAGCCTGGTCGGTTCTGGCTGTAAAATTCAGTTTCATTCTAATTAAATTACATTATGCCATTGAGAATACCCACAAAATGACTTCTTTGTGCATGTGTGGGAGGAAGGGGTTTGATAGGGCATCAATAGTGCAAAAAATAAATGACCAAAAAAATCCTATACAGACATTCAAACATTGAATTGTTATTTTTTGCTCTTTTTTAATGGGGGCATTAAGTAGCTACTGTGATATACCCATTAAGCATGCTTTAATTGCATTCTGTATTACTGATGATAACTTGCTTTTAATGTTTGGAACAACTGCTGAGAGACAGACAGACACCGAAACAAAAAAACTAAAAAAAAAGACTTTGCATCAACCAAGTCTTTATTTTCACTTTATTGTCTCTGTAGACTAAGTAGATGATCATGAACTAACAGCCAGATTGTGCTCACTGCATCCCACTATTCGCTTATACTCACATCCTAAAATATCTCTGTAAGAGTAAGAGTGTTACCTATAAGGCCACCGTCTTGAAGGGAAATGCTCATCTGACAGGTCTACTAATAGTCATGCATTTCTGTGGAGCAAATTTGCAAGTAGATTTTTAAGGGTTGGCAGCCCTGTAAGGACACTGTACATATCCATATATGGGAGTGAAATCTATAAAATGCAACAACAAAAATACAGTAATGATGCAAGTGTCACAGCCTGTAATAAAAAGGTTTCTAGAGGGCACCAAAAATGATGAACATATTTATCGTTTTCATAGTAACTCACAATGAAAGTTGGATGTAAGATGCATCAGTAGTGTTACAGAATTAAATAGCATGTAAAGTTTTATTGCTTTTTTAGACAAACTAATCCTGATAAATTATTCCAGATCTGCTGTTAAGCCAACACCGTTATAGTTATTTGCTATGTTTTATGTTTTTGTTTGTTTGTTTTTTTAATTGATGCTGGTTTAAATGTTTGGGTGTTTTCTTTGTTCAGAGAGCTATCATTGCCACTGATCTTCTTTGCATAAAGTTTTAATTTGCTTCAGCTTATGTATTATGTAAATATCTGTGAGTGTATTGGGAAGCCAAATAATGTAAGGGAATGAGAATGAATTCAGGTCAAACTGAAATGCTGCAAAGCTTAAATTCATATAAAGCAATAACTCATTTACATAAAATTCCAGGTTAAGGAAATCTTTAACTTACATATCTCTCAATTTTGCTTCATTTTGCTATCTTTGAATGTTACTCAGTCAAGTCTTAGTTCACAGTTTAGGAAAGAAAGATTAAATCATGGTTAAAGGCTGCTGGATAAACAGAATTTACTCAGGTAATTTAGTATCTTTGATTAAGATGGAATTAAATCAAATGTTTATTTCCAGACACTCATGAGAATAATTAATCTAAATATAAGCCTAAATTATTAACCCAAATCTCTAATTGGTCTTTGTTGTTCAGTCTTGCTGTTTGTATTTACACTAAAGCATAAGGATTTCTTATCTTCCTGAAGCCACGGAGGCATCAACAGGACCGAACTACAGCTGCAAAGCTAATTAATGTGATTTATGCTTGTTTGGTTGCTCGCTAGCTTGCACATTTTTGAGGAGAGCAGCATCATCTGCAAGTCATTGTCTTTGGTAAATAAGAAAAATTTGACTTTTTAGTGAGCCTATCACTGGCTTACTCTTATGCTTGTGGTGTACAAGCACACAAGGCTTGCTTATTTTGCCTGACACACATGTAAGCTTTGCTTAAGCCTTTGCATTATTCCTGAGTATTTTGAACAGTGAGCACGTTAACATAGGACAGTAAGTGACATACTTTCCAGGATTTCAGTCTGACAAGAATTAATTTAATCATGAACAAAGGTAACACCTTCATTATGTTCAAACGATGCAACAGCAACAACGCAAAAAATCAGCATATTCTGCAGATGTTATAATCATATGCATGTGTGGGATTTTTTAGATGTTTATTGTGTCATAGCTGTTGTTGGATCAATGTCAGAATTGTAAGAATTTCTTGCTCCTCTCTTGTATATTTGTATCAGCCAGCAGTAAAACCCAAGAAAATGATACAAATCCTGCATCCTTCGCCTAGTTGGTAATTCCACCATTTTTCAGTTTCCATCAGAGCCACACTGTGCAGTCGGAGAGGCGGGGCTATTTAAGGCTACCACCCAGCCATTTGGCTTGGGGGTCCACATGTGGACCGGAGGTCCTCATTTTGATTCTAAACCGCCTTGACACCAAAACAAACAAACTCTCTTCACTGCACCAAACAGGCTTGAAAAATTATGGGCACGGGGAGGGACATGCAATTACAACAGCTAATTTGCGGTCACCAAACTAGCCCCATTCCCAGTGCCCCCAGCCACCCTCGATTTTAAATATTGGGAAGCTCAGAAGTGTGTGTATGTGTGTTTGGCTGGTGTCTGAGAAGGGGCTCTGGGAAAAGTTCCCCCTCACAGCTGTAGCAAGGTCAGGCAGCACCAGGGCGATTAGCATTGCTCATCACGTACAATTAGGGTTAGCGCTCTGCAAGGAGGCATCTGTTGCTAATTGAAGCGGGATAGATATCGAGGAGGTCCACGCTTTCCTCATGCAGGAAAAAAAAAAAAACGAACAAGCTCAACTGGAAGTAAATAGATTTTGGCTTGTGTGAAATTAGAACTGTGAAGCACCTGCACATCATCCAGAATAATTCTTTCAGTCAGAGGTTTTGTGTATAACTGTTTAGAATTAGTTGGGTATTACACCAACAATAATTGGTCAGGTAATTTAAAAATGATTGATAAATTTGTTCCAAAGTGTTACCAGTACATAAATCCACATCTAGGCATGCAGAGACAGACAAAGAGGCTTGCGTTAAGAAGGAAAGAAGGGGGATGGGAGCTAGAGACAAGAGACTGAGCACATCAGAGTGGAGCCAAAGGATGCCCGTGATGGCAATGTGATGCGACTGAGCCGTGCGCCCACTGGCCAGCTGACATCAGCCAGCGCCTCACTGACCAAAGCTCCCGGCCCCTTCATGCCAAGGCCAGATGCAAACAAAGAAAACCAAAGCAAGCATGCACAGACACACATCCAAACAGATTTTGTGTTCAAGACATCACCCTAAACAACACAATATGCAAGATAGTCGGCAAGATTGTGTTATAGATCAAAAATGTGTCATAAACTATGTGGACTTAAAATGTACATATCATAAAGTAAAACCTAAATAGGAACAGAAGGTTCGGCAACATATTCATGGTACTGTTTAATAAGAATCTGTCACTATATCTGGCATTCTGGCAACTTTTTAAAACCATTATGACTCATACACTTATTAACACAGAATAAATAGCCTGCATCAAAAGGATTAACACTTGAATCAATGAATTTACTCATTTCTGGTACTTGTACTAATAAAGAAATGTTAAATTATTTGTTCCTCAATACACTCTTTAAAGTAAATGTAAATTTATAATCTTAAGCGTTGTAAATGATGAAGTGAAATGAAAGTCTTTGTTTTAATATTTCTTCTCTGTATAAACGCCTCTTGTCACTTAGCTGCCATAAGGTCACCAAAAGGACAAAGCAAATACAGAGAAGTGGCATTTAGTTCAAATTATGGCACAAAAGAGGACCCTTGAGAAGGGTCTTCACTTTTATCAGCCATTGAGTTCGGAATATTGGAAGGAGTGACAGAAGAAAATGTGATTAAGAACATCTCAATGTTATACAGTATGTGACTGCTAAGCTATAGTACAAGATGATTTTATGCTCTCCTCCTCATAACAGAAACACACCTTCCACACACATTGCACACACATGCTGAAGTGTCCCCATAGAGCGACAGAGCATATCAGGGCTTATCCTCTTTGACCTTCACTGTTTGAGTCTGTGGTAGGGCTTGGCTAGTTGAAGCAGTGTCAGTGTCATGAGGGGCGCCCAAAGCCCAACTTATCAACATTGTGGCTCAGGGACTCTTTTTTCTGACCTTAATAAGTGCAATGCACCACTGATTCTTAGTGTAAACTTTCAGCTGGTAAACCTCGATATGTCAGCCATGAATCCAGAACCAGTGTGGTTTCGAACTGTATTTCATTCCTAGTGTTACATCCACTATCTTACACATCATTTTTCACTGAAAGGTGTAAATCAAGGATCATTCTTCAGTTTACCAACCCACCATCCACTGTTTTCTTATTCCAACATGAGTTTCACATGATGATAATTAGAGGTACTCTGAACTATTTGTATAGATGAAAAGTGTAGCATTAAAAGAATAAAATAATATCAATATGATATCATTATTTCATCTCGGTTGATAAAATCAAATCAATATTGAATGATATACAATTTTGTACAATTTATACAGTTCCTCACCACCCATTTGTAGTTATTCAATTACCAGAAAGAAGACTTTTTTTCTTTCTAAAAAGAGACTAATTATTTTTTTTTTATTGACATAGTAATAACATCATGATCATGAATGCTTGTGAAAATCTGATATAGTGACAGCTCCAGCAACAAATCAAGGTATCACATGAAATGTTTTATGACAAAGCAGTTATGATGTGATAAGAACATAAATAGAATATTGTTACATTATCAAAATGTTCTCACATGATAAGCTTACACATCTTATTAATATGAGACATATTCAATATGGGGTGAAAATACTTTGAAGTATAAAAAGAAAAATTCTTGTGATAACATTAAACATTTTATATCAGAATATGGTACAGATCTGCTCGTCTTTTTCTGTTGTTGCAACGTAACAGCTCTCTGCAGACTGGCGGTGTGGAGTGAAGATATGAGGAGATCTCATTAAACTTAACATATAATTGCAATATTTTCAGCCTTTACACATGCTAGCATCTAAGTCAGGATATTTTCGACTCTGCTGTTATGATTTTCGTAATTTTCTTTCAGTGTGCCAGACATTATCAAAACTATTGCCATTTAGTAGTGAAAAAAAAGTAGATAGTGGTTGTATAGGGTCCTTCAGTCGTTGAGGCCAAAGTGTCTATAAATGAAAGAAATTGATCAGGTCAATGAATATTTACTGGTTATCTCAACCTAACCCTTATATCATTAAGAACTATTCTCTTACCGAGGTGGATAAGATGTTGATTTGATTTGTAGTAGACAGAACTTTTGAGCATGCAAAATAATTCCCTTTAATAGCAGTAAGCCTGTATAGAAGAAATTGATTTTATTTAGGGGCTGTTAATCGGTGAGACCCATCTAAGTCTGCCTGTGCTACCTACTGTAGCTCTTAAATCCAGCCTTGTAATAACCCTCTGTAATTAGGACTGAGACACACTAACAAGAGAAACTACCATCATCATCACTCAACCACCTCATCATCATCACCATTCTCATTATCAAGCCTAAGATCAAATTCCAGCCTGGCTCCAGGATAGTGGGACTTCAGTGCACCTGATGTATTGTGCATCATTAGATTGTTGTTATTACTGTGCCATGGGGAGTCAAACAGGATGGAGATTCACTCTCGTAATATTCTATTCAGCTTACCAGGGAGGACCCACTTGACATTCTCCACCAAATGACAACTATATATTGAAGCAAAGGGCTGACACATTAATTCGTTTACTCTCCCTCTTTCTTCTTATTTCTTCCCACCCACGTATAAGCAACACTTAAGATCAACTCCTCACAGCACAAGTGTTTGCATCCTTGTCTGCAGTGGTCCAAATGGCTCCCAGTATCGATCTTGACCAAGATAAAATCAACTTGTGTCTGTTGTTTAATTTGTCTCAATTAACAATGCAGGATGCACCATCCATTTGAAAGGAAATGAAACCCATGAGTGACACAACTGAATGGCAACCAGGCTTGTCCATGCAGCCTCTGCCAGCCCAACACTTTGCTCCCACTCAGCGCTGCAGGGCAGCTACTGCTACAAAGGCAGCTGCCCGATGATCGATGACTTCATCTAGTCTGCCTGATTCCTCCACTTGTGCTGAGAGAACACTTAATGTAACGGGCCCACAGAGAAACGCCTTGATTAAATTGTGAAAGCACGGAGCCACGGGGAGCCACTTACAGGGAGAAGCTTTCTGTGCAGGAGTCTTTACCCGACCATACATACACTCACTGACGTATATGTGATGCCACAAACACACAGCATCATTCTCAGCTCATTGTGCAGCTCAGAAAGCATTCACACACACACAAGCACACACTTACACACAGACACACACTCACATACCACTCTACTCTGTTGCCAGCAGGGCCAGATCATCCAGCACAGCTGGTGTATCCCAATGTTGACTCTCCAGTTGGGGAGGATTGCTGCAGGGATTTACCATATCACTGTAGGCAGTGCAGAGATTGGTTCGGTACGAGTCCATCAAGCTTTATCTCTCCCCAAGGTACCCACACAAATCTCTCCAATAAATAACCTGTTCTTAATTCTGATTTCTTAATGCAACTCCTGCAGAGAAGATTAATCAGTTTCAGTAAGTAGCTTGTTCACACACAGTTCAAACAAAGAAGCTGTAACTGTTTTGAAGACTTGATTGCATTATTTTATTTCTTTTCAGAGGAAGACTCAACACCTTGCATATCCGGTAGACTCACATTTTCACACACAGTCCCACACACAAACACACATTAACACTCATAGCACTTCTTTCCAAGCCCTCCCAACATCTGCTTGTTCTTCCTCTGATTAAAAAAATCCTCTGCGTTTCATTATCGCTGATTTGCATAGTAATAGCGTGCATATTAAGCAGCTACTTCAGAGGGTGGGCGGTCTAATGAATGCCGCAGTCTCCTCTGTTTTAACTCAATTTTTCCTCATCCATATTCAGCCATGTGCCCCCTCCCAGCTCCCTCACGACCCCCCTGCCCTCAGGGATGGCAATTCTGTTTCCGCTGAAATGCTTCCTCCAGCCTCTCCCCAAATCCCAGAACCCTCTCCATTAATCCAATTAATTAGAGCCATTGATATGCAGCCCGCTTAGACCAAGCAGCTGTTTGCCTGCCAATTGCCTTGCTATGAGAAAAGGAGTGAGGGTGGTGGGGGTGGGCCAGGTTATGAAGTCTTACCATCCACCGCACATACAGCAACACTTAACACTCAGCAATGAGAAAGTCACCACCCACAATGATCCCACCAAGAAATTCAGCTGTCCTTAAAACCATGTAGAAGAATCTCATGGTTGAGCTAAGTCCTGACGAGAGAAACTCATAAAGGTGTTACATCAAATCTCTAAAGGGTAAAGACCAACTAACCTTTTTTCTTTCACACAGTCATCAGACCATTTAAATATCTGGCATTTTGCCACTGTTTTGACTTACTCAGTCTGGGTGGAAAACTGGCTTGTTTAAACATGAGTAAGGAAAGAACACTGGTAACTAACAATCAAATCCATTTTGTTTCATTCACACTTATACTGTTTTATTACCCTGGAGCATAAGTTCCTTCACGGGGAAACAAAAATGAGGGCAAAATAGATGAGAAATGGAAACTTATGCCCTTTTATTCAATCAGCCACTACATATTCCTCTGAGGTTCAACAAGAGGAAGCTAAATATACATCAATGGATGATAATTCTCCCAATATAGTATTGAAAATAGAAAAGCTGCTGAGAGATATCCCTTGGCACCCAGAGTAAGAGGTGTGCCTTGGAATTACCATATAGAAATGAATAGCAGCGACAGTGTCTAATGTTTTGTGACACAGCACGAATGTGTTCTCCCTGGTCCAATCCAGAGCTGAAGCTGCTCATCGGAGATATTAGATTAAGAAGTGCAGGACTAGAAGGGTAATTCACTTTTCTGCTCCACTGGCTATCATTGCCAAGCAAAAGAACGCTGGTGGTAAACTATCCCTGTTGTCGCCTTGAGCGTGTTTCTCCCTCTTTCTCTTTTTTCCTCTCACGTCCCGTTCACTTCAAGCCGGCTGTTCTTCACTGTCATGCAGATGTCTTATAGTGATCTTACATGTTGTCAATATATGATTCAGTGTAAGAGCCATATTTCATACCCATATTGACCTTTGCATATATTACCACCTAAATCATTTTATTAGAAACAATTTGACATTTGTAATGAAATATAATAACTTCTTTCTGTGTATTTGGAATACATAAAAAAGAAGCCCGCTGGTGAATTATGCAATGCAACATGTCACAGAGACAATGCAGCATTCAATTATATTCAGATCATTTTAAGAGGGACAAAACTTTGTAATTTTCGTCTGCTCAGAGAATAATGGCACATAGGGCAATTCATCTTTTTATGACACATAATTTTAGTTTCTCTTCTTTGCTTATTTATATTTACAGTGAGTAGAGTATAAAGTTAAATAGACTTCTTATCAGCCTCACTGATTTAACATTAAGGTGAATAAAATGCAAGTTGAACAAATCAATCAAATATATAACAAATAAGAATGACATTTTATGCATTCAGCTTTGTTCCCGAAAACCTAGATCTTCTTCAATACACCCACTTAGGACATGATAGTATCATTACTGAATATGTCTTTAATAATATAATGTAGTTTTTTTACTGTCTTTCCTGGAATATGATGCAGCCAGTAATGGCCAGTAATTCTGAATACCTGACAAAAGCAGGTATCTGTGTGTCCAACAAATGGTTGAAATTCCTGATTACAAGTGAAGTCAGAATAATCTGAGTGCAACAGTGTTGTGTCAATATGGAAGACAGATTGAATATATCATTAGTGTGATGACTACATAATGAACTGCCCCTGGAAAGTAGTTCAGAAAAGCGAATGCTACAGGGGGAACTGATTTTCTTATCTGTAAGGTACAGAGACAACAAGATACCCTTCATGGGATAACAAGAAGGTTTTCAATAGCTGTTGATGTTACAGAAGCTGAAGAAATTTAATGTTGTGATTACGAACAAAGGTTTGAAAAAAATCCTAAAGGTGTTTGCCACAGCAAACCACAGTGTGAGAAATTCAGGCAGCCAGATGATGTAATAGTTCTCCTACTTAAAACAAATCTAACAGTTTACCTCATTCAGTGTGGTCAAAAGTAGCTGTCTGCAAGAGCCAGACAGCTACTTATGAAAATGTTTGCACAAAAAGATGCTGAGTGATTTGGTCAAATGTAAGACTGCATGACAAGGAGGTAGGTGTTACTACCCACTTAAACTTTTGTTCAATGGAAAAATGACTGTGCATATAATTTCTTGAACTACAACACAGTTTGCCCATGTTACAACTTCATTATTTGTCATTAAAATTAGTGGAATGGTCTCTTGGGCAAATAAATGTTGTACTCTTTAATCTTGCTTATTTTTTCTCAAATTAACTTATTGGATTTATTACTTTTATAATACCACTGCTTCTTTGAACAGAGAATTTACAGATAAGATAAATGACTTGATCTACGCTGTGTGGTTAATGTATTTTCCTGAAAATTTGTATTTTTCCTATACTAATTGTTTTTTTGTTTTTTTGTTGTTGTTTTTTTTAACCTGCTTTCCTAACTCACTTCCACAAAAACTGCTGAGTTGTCCACTAAAATGATTTTGTAAACAGCACTTGCATCCATGAAAGAGCATAATTCCATAATTTCTTTTTCTGTAACTTTTATTTAGTGTATTCAGAAAATTCTTACTTGTATTCTTGATAGTATTTTTTTCTCTTTATAATTTAGTGTTTGAACAGTTAGTGAGGTGGCAAGTACTTTTTTCACACCAGCAGAACCTAAATTGATTTAGAACAGTTTATGTGGTTGATTCAACATTGATTTTTAGAGTGTGATGTAAACACAAGTAATTATTAATAAAGATAATACAACTTGAGGGAAGGGTGAGTGGATAAACCAAGGGAAAACAATGCTGAGGCATTCAGCAGAAAATAATGATCATGCTTGGAGAAGCTTCAAAAAGAGAGGTTGGAAATATTTCTTTTGAGGTTGCTTATTTAATCTTAGGAGACGTGTGGAATTCTGAAAACAGGAGTACAGGTTGTAATCGGTTTAAATATATGCACTATCTAGTTAGTTATTTGTCAACTCCACAGCCCACCTGGTTGCTGTACATGCACACAATCACTGGCAACTCGTGAATCCATTCTTCAGTATTTCCAGCAAGAGGACGAAAAAAAAAACCTGATGTGTCCATTAGCATATTTTAAACAGACTTTGATTAAACTGAAAGCATAGCTGATTAAACCATGGTTTGGCCATGCCAGCTATGATAGGCTGAACTGTGGTGAAAAGCTGCCATTGGCAGGTCAGGATACAAGGTCTCTGTGCAGTTTTGATGCAAAAACCATCTTTTGTTGGAATAGTTAACCTCTCCTAGTGTTTGCATGCATTATGCATGGTTCTTATAAAGAATGGTGGTTGCCAACCAGAAACCTCAAAGAAGAAGCCATAAACAAACTAGCTGCCTTAGCCATATACAAATGAAAATAGCGAGAGGTCTTCAAGAATTTTATTTAGTCAGCCGTGGTATGGTTATGTGTCATATCAGGGTCACTATGTGTGCTACAGACATAATCAGTTTTTATTATCATTAAATCTTCTAACAAAATGGACAAAAAAGATTTGTCATCTTCATGTAGAGGACAGTTTCATGGTGATCACACAGGGCCAGACAGGTGAAATGTCTAAATGAAGTAATATGAATTTTATACCAAATTGCTCTCCTCTGTCTGAACCTTCACACAGTCCTGTGTGTAAAACCCCACCCATATACATGCAGAAAAAGTATTTGCTGGATCCTATAGCAGTCAGCCAGATGTGTGAACAGCCTGCTTTCCCACAAGATTTAAACTTTTCCTTTTCAGTTCATGTATCACTCTTTTAGTGTGGTGGTGAAGTAGAAGTGAAACCAAAGACAAATCAAGACCAGCTTTGAAACAGGATGCATAATGCAGTGGAGGTGAAATCAGATGAGAGAAAGGTCGATTTGTTTATCCTTGATGAAGTGTTGATGTTGGAGGTCTTTGTTTCAGGAATATACAAATCAGTCTGTTTAAGATACTTTGGTACCTCACTTTAGGGACTGACAAGAAAGCATTAGCTTGAACATGAACATGCTGGGAAACGCACAACAGACGATTGCTTTGTTTCAGCCACAAATTCAGTCCCTCACTGTATATTTTCCACCTTCTCGGCTGCTTTTTCTCATTGTCTGAACAGGCACAAGAGATTGTCAGTTAGCACTGATTACAGGACAATTAGTATAATTGTTATTTTGAATAATATAACCTGTGTTGAATATTCATGCTCAATGAAAATTAAGATATTCTCAATTTATCAGCATGATGATTTGACCGCATGACTGGAAAAAGACATTTCCTGAGAAGTAAGTGATGAATAGTATTTTATATGTATATTGTTTTGCTACTAAAAGCTGCAGAAATCCCAGAAATAGGACTGAAGGGCTGGCTTGACCCAATCTGAACTGATTCAGAAACTCTCAGGAGTCACAGCAAAGAGATGAAGTGACGGAGGCTAGAAAGATAGGAGGTGTCTATTCATCTAGGTGAGGAAGTGCCTCCCTGCTCCCCCCCCACCCCCTCCTATGTCTTCTGAGGCAGAGAGCTGTGACTGAAACACATCGTTGCACCTCAGTCGGGATGAACTCCATATAAATGGGAGGAGAATGGGGGGAATGGGGGGAATGGGGGGCACAGAAGAAGCGTTGGAAAGAAAGCCGAATGGAGGCTGAAGAGAAGAGCTCCTTAAAACGGGCTTGTCAAAATAATGAAAACAAATGGCAACGGAGTCTCCTGAGATGGAGAGGAGAACTTCATTTGTGAAGTGTCTTTGCAGGGATTCTGCTGTGCCACAGTAAGTCCTCAGCATAGAGAGTGAGGGAAGCCTCCGCCCTGCACGGCCACGGGAAACTGAGGAAAAGAAAAATGAGAGCACTCAGTGTAATAATTGTTCAGGGTCAATTATTCCCACGGTGGAGCAAATCAGGCTGATATGTGTTAGCGCACGGCTGGGAAGAGAGCTGCTGTAGCACAGCCATGGATATGATCAACCGCGATGCCTGGGCAAAAGGAAATAGCCTGAATTGATTTCAATCTGCCAGGCTAATTATGACCAGAAGATTAAAATTCTGTGTTTTGCAAAACCAAAAAACCCCAAAATAGTGAAGAATAATATTCAGAGCAATTTCATCATAAGGGATATGTTTTTGTAATGAATTGTTATTTTTCTCCCACATTCTCATCTTTAGCCATTTTCCCTCTCTTTCATCCTCCTTGCCTCTTTGGCAGCTAACATCTTCTTTTGCTTATCACGGGTTTCCCTCTTCATCCTCCCTCCTCCTCTGACTTTGACTTCATCTTTCAAGTGCGGCAGCAGCAGCATCTTTCCTCTCCATCCCCATCCTTTTCACAACGCTGTCCGCCGTCTGCATTCCTGTCACGTGCCAACCAAAGGTTATATGGCCCACTTTCTTATCAGCTGCATTGTGGGATATCTCGGCTCTCAGGCCTGTCTTCTGGAGAGCTATCTGTACCCCTCCTCTCTCTGTTGACTGCTGTGAGGACAACCTTTGTCGACCTTGTATTTTTTTTTTTTTTTTTTTGCCTTAACAGAATAAAAATGAAAGAGAGAATGCAATGTAGAGAGTGGGAAGAAAAGAAAAGGGGGAGAAGGTAAAATAAAAAAAATCTCTTAAGTCCCCTGAGAGAATGTGTGATGAGATTGGTCTAGAGTTAGCCTTGTAAGAAAAGTGCCGTTGGCCCCCTCTCTTTTTTCTCTCCAAGTACAGTAGACATTGAATCAATATCGCCCGCCCACCCCCTCCAGAACTATTCTACCCCGGCACGTGCCGTCCACCTGTCTGCCCGTCTGGGGGGGGGGTGGGGGTGGGGGGGTGGGAGGTGTATGTGTGTTTGACAGAGCCATCATGTACAAATTCATTTTGGATCCAGTCAGACTTTTGCTCTAATAGGCGTGCACGCTCAAGGTCTTTGCGGTCAGCTCCAAAGTTTGATGCCTATTTGCTGCACTGAGAGCTTCCAAACAAGAGAAATGTTTGCAGCCTCTCATCCTGTACAACACAGTTTAGGAAGTTTATCATCAGAAAAAATAGTACAGAAGCAATTTTAACTCTAAAATGAATGGCTCTTTTTACCCCCATGCAGACATCTTTATGCTTCAGTCTACTGTTTTGCTTCTAGGCTTATGTTGGTGTTGTCAGACTCTTGCAGTTCTACTTCTATATGATCTGATTTATCACTTATTATCTCTTCCTTCAGGCACATCTCCATTTTCAGAGTCTGTCATCAAAATCCTACAATACAGTGCAACAATATCAAAGAAAGTGCAGCTCAGCAGTGAGCCTGACACACTTATCATCATCATCTTATTATGAGAGTAGGATAATATAAACTTCTTCATTTTTTTCTGTCTTAATTCACAGCACCAGTATCAGAAAATGGGGTCAAACAGGATCACATGAAACTGTACTTGTAACATTACTGCTATCTGCATATGATAAAACGAAACAACACAAAATGCACCATTATATCTCATGTCAGACTTTGCAGCAAAAGAAAATCACAGACATTGTCAAATTTGTATTGTTTTGTAATAATTAGACATTGTATTTGTAATATTTATAAGCTTTCTCAGATATTTACTGTGTTGTTCATTTTTTGTGGGCAATGACTAATATAATCAAAAATCACATATACTAGTTTCATCTCTGGTTTTAGCATTTCAACTTAAACATAATGATCATGAATAAAAGGCTGAGAGGACAGAGGAGGGCTTAACATTTTTTAACAGCAAAAATATAAAAAACGCCAGCTGAAAAATAAGCCGTGGTGGCGGGCAGTAAGCACCATATTTGGCACTTTTATATGGTCATTTTACTTGCATGATCACTAAGATGTCATTACGAAATCAAGAATATGTAACTTTGAAAAGAACCCCACCCCCCACCCCCAACATCTCAAAAAAGAAGAGTTTTCATTATATATCCAATATGACACCATAAATTTATTTATTTATTTTTATCTGTTGATGCATCCATTTTCTTTACCTGCTTTATCCTTCTCATGGTTGAGGGTATGGTATATTTATGCAAATGAAAAATGAATGCATATTTGATCAGATAATATCTAATCTGAACATCAAAACATTTCATAAAACATTTAATGCAGAAAAAATAGAATTTAAGTGGAAAAAAGTTTCAATATCTAGAAGTTGTTTTTTTTTCACTTGCAGGCAGTGGTTTCTGATGAAGATGTACATTATTCTACTTATTTGTTCAAAGGTTTGTTTTTCATTTATGCTTGATCCAAAAACCTCATTAGCATTTATATATTTACTTCATATACATACTTTCACCTTTATGCAGGTCTTAGTTTTTCTTTAATTTACATCTTGACAACGTGATTTCTTTCCCTGACCTTAAAATATAATAATAATAATAATAATAATAATAATAATAATAATAATAATAATAATAATAATAATAATAATAATAAT
>JBBBVU010000012.1:20390988-20411501 GCA_037177055.1 Atherinosoma microstoma | reverse complement strand
TCTCTCTTTCTTTCTCTCTTTCTTTCTTTCTTTCTTTCTTTCTTTCTTTCTTTCTTTCTTTCTTTCTTTCTTTCTTTTTATCTGTGTGTGTGTATACATATATATACGTATATATACATATATATATATATGTGTACATGTCTGACAGCGTACTTCAGGTAAGAGTGGACAGGTAGAAACTCAAGGTTTCTTTATGGTAAACCTGCCAGGGAGGAGGTCACCATGGTAACAGACTTAGGGTAAGACTTGCCTCGCTTTCCGGAATGGAAAACCCAGAGTTCCCCCAACTCAGGGTTAACATAATCAGATTCTTTGCCCTGTCATAGTTTGTAAAGTTTCTTTTGTAAATGGGACCTTTCTTTATAACATTGGCAACACATAACATTTTAGAAAGATAATGGTATGTCGAGTCATGAGGAAAGTCCTCACCCATGTCTGAAATCATAATTTCATAAATGTGTGATGGGTAAAGATCTAGGCTACTGTTGGCCTCTCTGGATCTCAGCAGATGGAATCTCCTCAGTATCCTCTTCCTCCTCCCGTGATGAAGGAGATCATTCTCCAACAGCAGGGTTTTTTACTGTGGTTGGAGTCTCACTTAGATAGAGGACACTATCTGTAACTGGGTGGGGTAAAAAAAAAAACTTATGTGTGTGTGCGTAACACACACACACACACACACACACACACACACACATACACATACACATACACATACACATACACACACACACACACACACTTCTTAACCCCCAAATTAACCTAATTAATGCAACATGTCCCTTCATCTGTCACAGTCCATGAGAAACAGGTGGAGGACCCAAGTGCAGATCTAGACAGACAGCAGGCCCGTAAAATTAAGTGAGACTTTATTCTAAAATGAACAAATAATGCTGCCAAGGGAGGTTTTACCAGTAAATAAATTGGAATCTAACTAAAACTAAATTCAGTTGAGAACTCAAGACTGACTGACTGAAAAAGATTGCCAGCTATAGAGACAAACTGTGGTGACAAACTGGCAGAGAACAAATACAACTGGGCAGAAGATTTATTGACGAACTATAAGACAAATGGGGAGCAGGTGTGGTAATCAGCAACTAAGAACCAGGTGTAACAGGGGAGCAGGAAGTAAATACCACATGATACACCAGGGCATAAACTCTACAAGAATAAAACAGGACGCAAGATTAAATGGAGGACTCCACTTATACTAAAAGACAGCCTAAATTGAAAACAAAAGAAACAGACTGAGAAAATGCAACAGCACCAGCAGAAATCCAACAAAAACTAAACCCAACAGAATGAAAAGTTCACAGACTATGACACTAGCCGATTATTTCCAGTTTCACTTACGTTTGTAGCCATTTGCTGCTGCAAACATTTTGATGCCATCAAATTCAAGATGAGCTAATATTTTTAATTAAGTTTTGACATGTTTGTTTAATTGTGAATAAAATATTGGTTTATGAGGTTTGAAAGTCATTGTATTTTATTTATATTTTTCAGGGTCCCTACTTTTTGGGAACTGTGGTTATAAGCACAGACTTCAGTTTATGATTCTTATAGATCAGAGAAAAAAGATTAAGACACCATTTAAAAGAAGAAACAGACACTTGTAAAAAAAAAAGATGTCGTTAGGATTAAAACATTTCTCTGCAGGTAATTCCAATTAATTGTTATCGTGAAGCAAACAAACACTTTTTTGTATACTGTAACGAAGTGTGGCAATGTTTTATTCAGACTATTTAACAGCTGTTCTCTGATCATAAATTCAAAATGGACATGCTGTATACCGTGTTAGTTTATGTATGTTTTTGTTCTGATTGGATAAAAACACTTCATCATTTAAGCTTCCTGCTGGTTGAAAGATCCCCCGAAGTTACAGAAAGGGAAAAGCCTCCAGCATCGTCAGTCCTTCTGATTACAATCAGTGGCATCCAGACAACAGCATTTGGAAAGAATTAGATGCAAAACACCTGCCATTTTCCCTCAGGAATTCAGGGTAAAAAGAAAAAAAATATAATAACAGCAACAAAAAAGGAGGCCTTTCATCATTTTTGTTTTACATTCGTTGACTTTCTAACTGCATTTCACCAACACTCAAAATGACAGGCAGCAGCACTAGAAACAAACATGCCCATGGTCATGTTCATGTTCATGCAGACGTGTTCGTACCACTACCATAATCTTGAGTGACCCAAGAATGGTTCACACCCTTATGATCCTTAAAGAGACCATCAGTCTTTCTTTGAATGTTTCAAGACTTATGAACTGTTTCATCAAGTAACCGCTTTTGTGTAACCAAGGGACTGTTGCTGCGCGTCCATCTTGCTTGCACATTCACACAATAAACCAGGTTATAGCGAGGAAGCTTCACTTTTATTTACTTGTGTATCTTTTACATCCTAGTCTGTTGCTGCGACTGCTGTATCCCTATCCCCAATTTATCTCCGCCTCCCTCCCACCCCACCCCCGCCCCCCAAACACACACATACACACACACACCGATCCGCCACCTCACCTTCATCTCCTCTCTCCTCATCTATCCTCTCCCCTTCTTCACTCATAGATTGACTCTTTCCAATTACATGAGCAGTTTCTTCAATCACACTGTAACAAATTACCTGACAAATTAAGAAAAAAAGGGGGGAAAAAAGAAAGAAAAAAACACCAGTGATGTTTCTAGGCTTTAGCATGGGCCATTCTTGCGCTTAATGAAATTTGCTAAGCCATACATCAGGACTCTGTTGTCAGTGCATAGCTCCTCTGATCTTCCAGTTTCCCCCTGCTGTTTTAATATGCTTTATACAGATAATTATTTCCACAAGAAATACACATCTCTGCAGCCAGTGCTCATGCTGTTTCTCTTTTTTGATATTACCCCTTTAATTAGTTCAACGACTTCTTTTTTTCTTCTCTTTAATAATGGGTTATAAAAGGGAAACTTGTGCATCTTATTTCTTTTTACTGCCAGCAGCTCATACCATTTCAAATGTGAGAGGAGTGTTTATAGATATTTTAGATAATCAGAGGTAAATTCAGTGTTTGTTAATGTAAATGTACTTACTTCAGTACTGCAACCAAACACAATTCTGAGGTTTTCTTTTTGTGCTTGTACATTTTGGGAAAAAAAACAAACAATAACAACAAAAAAAACATCATGAATAATATTTTTTATTCTGTTTCAGGATTAATCACAGAATAAATGTACTTATTAAAGGGTTTTCCAGTGTCTGAGAGATGAGATTAATGATTCACATGGCAGACAAACGAATGTACCTGCGAAACATCCATATTTCAATTGTAACTGCATGCTCATTTTTTACACCACTAGTATTCACTTTAACATTCCACTCTAAATTGAGCTATAGAGGTAATGTTTCCCACCACACACACCTGTGTGTGTCTGCACTGCAGGCGGGCGAACAGACTTGAGCTTTACTTCACAGGTTGGTTTGAGTTTACCTTTTCTTGACATTTAAAAGCTTCTTGTGAGAAGCCACATGAAATGTGACACACTGTAGCCACCTTTATAGTATCAATACTTGGCATAAAGATGTAATTGAATATTGAGTGTGCTTAATGTTGAACATATGGTGTTATACTGTAATTTTACAAGAGGAAGCACAGTACACCGATTGAAAGCATCAGCTGCCTGTACTGTGTCATGCTAACTGAGTATTATTGTTGATTTCTTTTTTTAAGTATTGCTCTAATGGCTTATTGAATCTGCCAATTCACATTCAGCTGAGTGTGTGAAAGCCCTTCTTGTCGAGAAAGGTCTTTTCATTATGTACAGCTTACTGCGTCTCGGGATGTAAACCGTCTGAATACCAGTGCAGAGTTTGCAAGGATCTATTTTCCCCCGTGAAAAGGAACATTCCAACCAGAGGAGGGATTTCTGTTTCTGGATGGGGTTCAGGACGCAGAAAGCAGATGCTGGTGTTGGAGCACTGCCAACCTGTGCAGGAGACCGAGGACCCGGATGGTGCACATGAACATAGAGCGAGAAATGTTTGCTTTTTAGATGTGAGTTTCAAATGGAGGGAGGGCTATAAAAAGCATACATCCAGAACTGAGTCTCAAAGTCAAGGCCAAAGGCCTGTCAGAGAGGCACATATGCAGCTTCGCTCATTTTTGGAAACATAATCATGCTATCATTACACTTAGACCTTTTCTAACACTATCCCACAATAGTTAAATTTAGTAATATTTCAGAGAACTTGCCAATCGACTTTGTGTAAGATGTTTCTAGAAAAATGCAAGCCCACTTTTAAACTTTCCAATGAAAGTAGGTTTGCAACAGACACAAGCACCCAAAGCTGTGGCTATGCCCTATTTACCCAATTAAATTTAGAGCACAAAACAAAATATAAAGGAAAAGTTTATTTTCTATCGCAGGACAGAGCCAGACTAGTGGTTTCCTTGTTTCAGCTTTTGTTGCTATATGCTTACTGTGCACCAGAGGTACTTACATATTAATAGCAAAAGAAAGAAGTGTATTTACCAAACATGTCAAAATATCCCTTTAATTGTAAGATATAGCTGGATTTTCCAACTTGACATTGTGTGTGTTTTTTGTTGCAATTGTTTGTTTTTTTGCTAAACATAATTATGTGCACAATGCAAAACTCAATATAGTTTGAAGACAGATTAATATTATTAACTGAATCAATATACTTTTTTTTATAATGCTCCCTCTTTTGTAGAATTTGATCAGATCCATGTGGAAATAAGAATAAACACAGAACTGAAACTATATCAGCTCTCTGACCTCTGTTAGCTTTCCACGAACCCTCCCTGTAGGTTTTCAGGAACATAAATCTCTGAGAAATAGTCGTCCTGCTGAGCACCTGCTAGATGGCCAGACGGCTCACTTTGGCCAGAACCCTTTAACGACAGCGTAGATGACTTCTCAAGGCACTTCTTTGCTTCCAGGTCAAACTAAAACACACATGAAGTTGTCCTATTGTTGTGTTGGTCAAGGCTGGAGTCATATTGCTTTATGATGAGCAGTAACACCAAATACTGCAAATGCATCTAATCTACTCTAGATGTTTATGTTGGTCATATTTGACATCTTAACCCTTTAACTCTTGCCTGGCTCTCGGGTCTTGTTTTTAAAGCTTCAAGGTCTCATTGTTGTATTGACTTAACCTTCAATTAGCCAATTTGCTTGGCCAGTTTATGTCTTTGGTCCCTCAGGTCATGGTCTTCTAGGAAACATTACAGCCTTTAATACTTGTATCCTTCCACTGATGATAAGGATGACATTTCAAGTAAAGGTATGGGAAACAGTCCATAGAGTCCTTTACTACTATAAATATCGTTTTGGGTGAGTATGTTACCACACCTGTGTGTGTATGTGCGTGTCTATCCGTCCACCTGCATGTGTGCTTACAGCAGGCACTGAGTGAGTCCGCTTCAGTCTTCAGTAGTATGCTATAAAAGTCAAAAACCAAATCAGACCCACAGGAGTATTTTTACCAAAAAAATTCCCAGCCAGGAGAAAACCGTAAAATGTTATGTGTTCTCTGGGAGCACTTTGAACGGAAGAACCTCGACATGATACGATGTCTGAGCTCCACTCTGGCCGTCAACGTGAGATGTGTCCATTGGGAAGCAAAAGCGAGTAAAATTCATAACTTGAGGATAAGAAACAAGGCTGACTGTGGAACTTGGCTATTTTATTTAGTAAGTTTGGTTAATTGTGTGATTTTCCGGGCTGTGCAGTGATACAGAGGTCAACCCTCACAACAAGAACGTTCCATATTCTGAGTGCTGATGGTTGGCTTGGGATCTTTCCATGATGTACTTGCCTCATTTTCCTGTGGAACTCCAGTTTTTACTAACAGTCCAATTGCTAGAAGTGTTTATTGGTGATTCTCAATTGGGTGTAAATGTGAGCATGCATGTATTCTCTTTGTGTTGGCTTCATAACTAACTGGTTACCTGTCCAGGGTTTACTCACTGTAAACCCTCTGCAGGATGAAGAGGGTATAGTCTGTCAGTGTGTTAGTGGGGAGATTACACATTTAGATTATTTAAACTGCTTAAAAGAATCTTACTGATTCCCTAAAAGGAAATAGTTCTCAAACCAGAGGCTGTTTTTGTAATTATGTACCCTTACAGGCATACCACCATGCAGCAGACGAGAAAACCAAGAAGAAAAATAACTAAAGAGAACAGAAAACAATTAAAATGCTAATTGTTGTGCATGTTACCAATATATGCAGAGGGGAGTCTGGAGGCCTTTCTAGTGAGCCCAGTCAAACAATGACTTCTACTGCTTCAGCAACATGAGATGCAGAATGCCACCATGCAGTTCACTGACAAGAGGGGGAAAAAAGCCTGGAATTTTGAGAAATTTTTAAAAGATTTGTTTATACTGCATCGTTTATTGCTATAGAGCTTTATAGTTAATGTGAACTGCTCCTTTGAGGGCATGAGCATGGATTGCCATATGGATGCCTGAGTGACAGCTCATCAGAATAACAGGCTCTGATGTGAGGGACGCATAACCTCCTGCACTAAAACATTCCAAACGCACAGACCTGCTAGTGCTGAGTAAACAGAAAATGTAAACGCAGGTTATTTAACGAGCCTCCGCTTCTCCATCCTCACACCCCCTCGTCTCCTCCCACCTCTTGCCCTCGTCCTGCACCCCTGCCCCAGCATCCCTGCCTCTTTACGCATTAAGTATGCATTGATTCAGCCTTCCCCTGTGTTATAAATACAGCATCGATCTGGCCGACGATCAATAGACTCATTCACATGCATAGAGCCACTTTGATAACTCTCCTATTTGCAATAGCATCCTTCTCCCTCTCTTTCTTTCTCTCTCCATCTCAATAGCTTCACATATTGCTGTACAGCATTCTTTATTTTCTTTTTATAAATTTGGGTGTATGTGTAAAGACACAATCAGTCATAGAAAGGCTTTAAATGACAGAAAACATAGTCAAATCCATAATTCATTTGAATTGCCAGAAACTTGAATGTGTGTAAGACACCTACCTTTTAAACTACTTTTAATATTGATGGAGTGAGTACCTACATGCATAGTTGCTAAACTGCTTTTCATGACCTACATCTGCCTGCGTTCAGTCAGTTTCAATAGTGTGCAAAATGTCTGTTATTGTAATTGGCTGTAAGATCTCCTGATTCACAAAACAGAAAAGATAGAAATGACAGTTTCAATATCTAAAGCAAGAAGACCATTTTGCTTCCACCTTTTCCAAAAATAAGTCAAATGTTTTTGTTGATTTAAAATCAGTTAGCAAGATAAGACAAAATAGCAGCTGAGGCTTTTTAGGGGTGGGTGTCAAACTGAGGAGGCACCCCAAATCACTCACATCATACAGTGCCACCCAAACCAAGAAGTGCAGAACACTTCTTCTACACTTACTTCTTTTGCTCTTGTTTTCACCTTCTCTTTGTTTGTGACCAGTTAATATATTTGTGAGGTAAGTTTGTATTTTTTTATTGTTGGTACATGGTTTAAAGAGCAGCTATAGCTCAGGAAGTAGAGTAATCATCAACTAAATTTATATTAATTAATGTGTGAGAAAAAATGATATTCAGTCTATGTGTAGAACAAAAAATGCACATTTGAATGTCACTCTGGTCTGTTTTCCTCCATCATCCATGCTCATTCATTCATTCATGCTCAGAACCATTGAATGATCTGCATGCACTCCAAAGTGGACACAGTCTAAACTCAAGGTTAGAACTAACATCTTTATTTGGTGGCTGATGGGATGATAATTTGCTTTCTCTACAAGTATCTGGATAGAAAGGGTATGGTGGAAACAGCAACTAAAACCAACGGTCTATTTATAAAGAGAAGACGTTCAAAGCTACATTTGCAATAAGAAGATGGAAACAAACTCTAGTTTTAATCAGGCTGCATGTGTTCTCCTTAAGCCAGCATCCAGGTGGTTGATTGCTTCTGTATGTGAATAAACACAAATAGACACTCTCCCTGTCTCTCCAGTTGCTTTGCATGAACTTTAAAGAGTCAGATTTAGAAAAGTGCTTTTTCACTCTTACTTTCATTTTCATGTACTATCACTCTGTGGCATTCCTGTATATTCCTCCCACACTGTCTCCTCTCGAGATGGCGAAGGCTGAGGACAGTTGTTGATGATCTTTACAGGGCTGTGTCCCTGTTGTGCACTTAAGTAGCTCCTCATTGCTTTTATGGTGACTCACTAAAACCTGTCTTGTAAAAAGCAGTCTGGAAACGTAAAAAAAAAAAAGGGGGAAAAAAAGGTGGAAGACATAAAAAGCAGAGGAGACAGGGGCTGAATCAATGCTCTTTTCTTAACCATACTTGACTTTATTAAAACTAGCACCTGCCTGGCAGATTGGCCAGTTTTAGATTGAAGCTAAGCTGTCTACTGAATCCCAAAAAATAACAAGATTATTAATTATATTTATTTAAATAAATCTGGAAATGTTTTGTGGGGAAATCATCAGAAAATAAGCATTTTCTATGTTTTTCATTTTCTTTTCCACTTTCATTAATTCTGGTCAAACCAAATACTGAGGGAAACATCTTTACCTATTTTTTATGTTTGTAATTTCTTCTTTTTAGTGCTAACATTTAGAATAAATGGGAAGAGTCAGTATGAAACAGGTCTCTATGGAGCATTCAGCAGCACATTCAAAATGACTCCTCTTAATGTCAGAACCTCACTTTACATTAGCCGAAGTGTAGAACAAGCAGAGAGATAATGTCATTTTGTCACTGCGCTTTGGAGCCCCTCCATTTTGATGGGGAGAGGTTTGGCTGGCAACGTCTCTCATCTTACAGATCAGCCTTAATTGTGCCAGTGTGGAGGAAGACCCTGTCATCCTCAGCGGAACTGTAATTGGCTTCAGCCTAACTTAACCTCCACTGCAGCTTTGCTGTAGAAACGGCAGTCATAAATGGCATTATAAATGGACCTTTTGTAAAGAAACACAATTTTAGAAATTGCTGTAAACCTCTGTCGAAAAGGATTTTTTTCAAACCATTACTTCAACACAGTTGATAGATGGTAGTATGTTGCATGAATGTGTAATATTCTGTTGAGGGAAAAGAAATCAAGGGTTTCAGTAACTTGGAGTGTATTACTCAGGAAGACATTGAAATTTAATTTAACCACCTCTGTCAAGGCATTTTATATCATCACAAAAAAGAAAAAAATCATCCATCATTACTCTCCATCAGTATGCTCAAAATTCTGAGATTATTAGTGCTCAGGTGAAAGGGTGTTCTTCTTTTATTCTTCAAAGAAATGCAAATTTATCTGTCAGCGTCTTTTGCCTTCATTCCAATAAACCAGGCTTATTAAATGCATTAGGGAAAATCAAAGTTGAGGTGTGCTTTGAGCACATTCAAAGACAGTGATGATAGGAGCCAGAAAAGCAAAAATTCGGGAACTCCTCTCAGACCTGAGACATACAGATTTTTAATCATATGTTTAAATAAAAACTTGTCTTTTGAATATATTTGTTCACAGTTTCTTCATCCACTCTTTTTTCAAAATCTTGCTTTTTAAAAACTTGTCTGTTTTTATTGGTTTTGTTAAAGTTACTTTTAATATTTTTTTTCCCATTAATTGTATCCTTGTTATGTGGCTACTATTATTGTACAGCACTTTGGCCAAGGCAGTTGTATTTAAAAGTGCTCTATGAATTAACTTGAACTTATGTACAATGTATGTTACTTTCAAACTGCATTAGAAAAAGACACATAAATCAAATCAAATTTATTTATAAAGAGCTTTTCATGCAGAAGCAACACGAAGTGCTTTATATACTGTAATGAAAAAACTATTTATGCATATTAAAAAAAAATGAAAAGCCTTCCCACATCAGTATCTAACAGAGATTTAAAAACACAAATGTCATTATATTCTCTTTCACACACACACACACACACACAAAGCATGTACACTCTTCCCACTCCTCCACCTCCACCCCATACACAAACATGAACTCTCATCCGTAGTTACTGTCTCTTAACTGAATGTAGATATAAAAAAACATCAATAGAAATAAACCTCTGGCCTGACGCTGCTGTGAGGAAACAATATCTTGTGGATCCATCCATACCGGAAGCCAGCCCACCCAGGACCACAGAGGGCGCCACCACTGGATCCACCCAGACCCAGAGCAGTCCACACCACAGCTGTAGGGCTGCACTGCAGGACCCCAGCGGCCCAGGCAGGGGCAATCACCGTGGCAACGACCCTGCAGACGGAGCAGGAAAAGCCACCAGTGTGGAGGATCCCCATGAGGAAACCACTGGAGTTAAAAAGTAAAAACAGGATCAAATAATCTTAAAAACAATAAGAACAGATAAGAGCGACAGGAATAAAAGTACACATAAAGGAGTTCATGGAAATAAAATAAATTAAAATTCAGTTAAAAGCTGAGCTAAAAAAGTAGGTCTTAAGCCTTTTTTAAAAAAAACATCAACAGTCTCTGGGGCCCTGAGGTTCTCTGGCAGGCTTTTCCACAGTCGAGGGCCGTAATAATGGAACAAAGCCTCACAAACTTTAGGAACGGGTAAAAGGCACCAGACTATCTCAGGGTCTGCGAGGGCTCATAATTTAAAAGCAGGTCAGATAAGTATAGAACGCCCTAGACCATTAAGACGTTTATAAACCACTAAAAGAACCTTAAAATCAGTCCTGATACGTACAGAGAGCCAAAGCAGCGATTTTATAACTGGTGTCATGTTTTCTCACCCTCTAGTCCTTTCCCATTTACATTTGCTCTTTACATTTCATTTCTGCTGTATGGTCAGGTTTGGCCAACAAAACTATTTGTTAAGGTTCAGAAAGAACAGGGCTCAAATGATGTCAAAAACCTTATTTTTGGGCGCCCACAACCTCACAAGCCACATGCATGCACATAAATATTAGTGCATGTAGCAGCATCAAAAATATGGTCACTACCAAAAAACTTCCTGCGTGCAGCTTGTTGAAGGTTAGAAGAACATCATCATTAGACATCTAAATGCACGCAAAATGAGAGCTTTGCATACATTTTCTGGTATGCTATGATAATGCATTCCAATTAGTCTGTTACACAACCAGCTCCTGAAATTCTTTACATCCAAAAGTGACTCTTTGGGAATACCCCCTGCATTCAAGACTATCCTAACTGAGTGTCAGTATGACACAGAGTCCCACATAAACAGAAATACTGTAGCCTATGTGGAATATTGGGGTGAGAATGGTTTGCTACACCATTAGTTTGATGACTGGTCGACAAAACGCCCTCTACCTTTATTGTGCAGAGGCAATGACTCATCAAATGTATAACTTATTCTCTCGACTTTCTGCCATTTTTGCTTCACATCCTCATACTTCCTGTACAGTCCCCCTACCTTTTGTGAGTGTACTGCATCCTTTAGACATTTTGTTTTAATTTCTGATGATGCAGGACATGCAAGGCACACACAGACATAGTTAAAAGGAAATATATCTCCATTCTTAATTTGCTGGTGTCCATTACTGTACAATACTTCATTTAGCACCAATTAGATTTTTACTTCCCTTTCTGCTACTAATGCCCACTCTTACAGGGACCATGCTAAATTAAGCACTTGATCTTCATTGCTGGCTGAAAACCAATTGATTTTGCCCCTTAATCAATCTATTCCATTAGTTATACATTCCTCTTTTTCCCTCACTCTCCGCCTTGTCTCTGGAGCTGGCATGAGGAGAGTGACCTATCCCAGGATGTGACACAGAGGAGAGTGATTTGAATGATAACCAAATAGCTAGCGCGGCCTCGGTGGTGTTTAAAGATCATATGTAAATCAAATGTCGGGGGGGAGAAATTGCTCAGTGGGGTTCTGTCAGAAAACAATTTAGTGATCGTTAAAAGGGATGCCTCGCCGTCGTGCAAACCTCCGCAAATTAAATCAATGCAGCCACTGGTCTCTGCCCCCTTTCACTTCCATCAGGCCCCCCACCCCCCATCTCTTTCTCCCACTCTCATTTTTCTTCTCTAGCACACACACAAAGATAACCAGAGAGGAAGACAGAGAGTGAAAGCTTAAACCTTTAAGATTCTCTGGATAAGGAAGATAAGGATGTTTTTATTACTCTGCACCTTCACAGTGTTGGAATTATGATGGGAAAAACTGAGTGTTAAGCCACAGAGTAAATACACAAAGGGACACAGCATGGCACATCCATGATGACAGGCGTGATAATACAACATGAGATGTGGGGAGATTGAAACAGACCCCACCCAAGATGATCTCACCATTTCTACTAATGAGATGAGTTACTGTTGCAGCACAGGACAGCTTTTCTACAGAAGACATCAGTAGAGCAGTATTTATGGCAAAAATACTCTAAAATGCTAACCCCCCCTCCCCCAGAGAGCCAGTCATGCTTGACTCCTATCCCTAAAGCCTGTACGCATGTGTCAATCACGGTCTCTAGGGAGGAGGCTGCATGTTGCTGAAGACTAAGAAAATAAAAACATGTTGTGGAAAATCTACATTTGGTAAATGAGGGCGACATCACTCATTGCAACATGTTTGCAGAGTTGTGTGCTGGTGCACGCTCCTGATGTGGTTTGCAGTTGAAAAGCAGAATGTATTTTCTCTTCTTTTTTTTTTTTCCAAAGATGTGGGTGGGCTGGCATGTATACATACACACATGTACATTTGCTGTGTTGACTGCAGGGTGGGCCATCATACACAATGTCACTATGAGTGCTTACAGTGAGAACAGAAAAAGAACTACCCATTGTGTTGTTCTGGGAGCATGTATCTGCGCTTTAGTTGAGGCGCTGACACATACAACACACACACATGTAGATATTTTGCAGTACACACACATTGTGTCTGCTTGTCAAATGGCACCTGATATCCGCCAGCGTCTGAGAATCAAATTAGGAGAGCGACTACTACCGAGGCCTTCCTTTTTTTTTTTTTCTTATCAGCCATCCCTGGGCATAATTAATTTTATCATCAGCGTCATTATTATTGTTAAATTGTTTTTCATATTTCTTCTTTTTTCCTCCTCCCCTTCCCTCTTTCGCCTGCCTGGAATGCCAAGTATATGCTAATGTGTTTTGGAGATTGCCAGCGCACACAGAGATGGAGAGAGCCAGGGAGGAATGAGAATGAGAGAGGGTCTGAGATGAGGAGAGGGTGGTAAATGGAGGTGAGACAGAGAAGGAGGAAGAGGGTGGGTGGGAAGAGAAGAGGGGGGAGCAATGAGGTTGGGAGGCAGGTGAGGGGGAGGAGAGGTGTCAGTGGTTGTGGGGGTGCTGTCGTGAGGGGCACATTACGTATTCCACTGGCGTGTTTGGAACCCAATTAATCAAGCGGAGGAGAGGAGAGATGCAGAAAGGATGAGATCGCCCTTCACGTTGATGAGGCCTGGCCGGGGCAAACGCTCAACCACCTGAGCTCCTAACAGCCATGCCGACGCACAGGAATTATGGCAATACCTTCACTCTTTTTTTCTCTCAAACACACGATAGCTCTCTCTTCCCTTGCCTTCTTCCTCATCTCACTCTTTGTGTTAATGTAACATCAAGTCTCACCTTGGCTACTTCTTCTATCAAAGCTGTTTACTTTGCACATTTTTCACACTGAGCATACAAATCCAAAAGTTTTTTTCTTTTTCTTTGTCTGATCTGTAAAATAAAATGCTTTCACACAACATTTGACACTGGATGGTGGAGAAATTCATAAATGCTTTGATAAAAGCCACCATAGCACAGTCAGTAGGAGAAAAGTATGTAATTACTGGTCTTACGGACATTTTGATTTCTTTATGAAATTACATCTCAGGGGTGTAGATCAGTAACCATAAAGAGTTATCTGTAGTGCCACCTTCTAGGTCTCTTAAGAGCAAATTCGGGGTCAAGCTTGTGGCAGCCAGCCACCACCAGCGATCGTTGGGAAATTGACCGTCTCATATAGGAAAAGAGACAGAGAGTAAAACTCCAGTCCCTCGTTGACTTAATTTGCCCAAGAATGCAAGCCAATAGATCCCGTGTCTACATAGTGCTCTGTGCAGGGTCTATAAATATTGACCCTCCATTTCCTGTGTGTGGCGTTAATGAAGCATTTAGTATACCCACAGCATTATGGAAGAACTATGTAAAGCCACCTCTCCCTTTGTCAATGCCATTCCCTCCCACACACACAAACACACACACACACACACGATAGATTTTGCTGCCAAGAAAAGATTCCTTTGAAAGACAGGTGGAAAAGATTATGTTTAACATCATTAAAAACAATTAAATACAGAATTATACTTTTTTATGAGAAAGCTTAAGGCAAATTAAAAATAGAATTCAAGTTTTGATGCTTCACATATCTGTTGCTTCCTCTTTCAAATTATGAACACTATCCATGCCAACTCACCAACATTCATGTAAAAACTTGAAAGTTCATGTGACATTCCCAAACCCTAAAGATACAATATAATCAAAGGCTCCTGTGGAATTGGGTACAGACAGTAGGGACAAATCCTCATATTCAGAAACTCCTGAGTCGTCCCTATCGTTTTCCATAGCACAGAATATCTGAGCAATAAGCTCTGCCGTATAGACCATTAAAACTGTTCTTACTGGAAAAATGAACATTCCATTTAAGATCACAGATTCTATGTAATTATAATGAGTCAAAGTGATCACATTATAGACCAAACCCATCTGGTGACATCAACAGAAAAAATATTAACTCATGCCCACATGTTACAAATGCATCAACAACTTGCCCAATGTTTGCATTGTCTATTGTTTTCTTTTCAAACCGTGCACCTTCATCAGCGGAATTAAGTGTCTCCTACTGAAGTTTTCTCTTGTGATAAATCATGTTATCTGTGTTTAGTAATTGCATGGATATCATCGTGACAGACCCTATCTCTATACAATGTTTGGAGTTTTTGAGTTGGACGTATGTCTCCCCCCCAAGGCTATCATAGTGTAGGAAGACTTTTGTGGGATTTATCATTTTTGGGGAGCAATATCACTGTCAATATAACTGTGAAGCAGCTGTTGAATGGGGAACCTGGCATCCCATCTAAGTTTGTTAGATGGGGAATCACATTAAGTTTGTTGTTTTGTAGTCAAATAATTCAGTTAGGCGAACCCAGTATGGAACCCAGTTCTATAATTAATCTCAACATTGAAACAGAATCAAGTTAAATAATAATTGCCCTTAAATATGTGCTAAACTAACACGTGGCCACAAGTTAATTGTCTTCACATAGATTTTCTTCTTCAAAATGATTACAACAAAATAAATGATGATGTACTTTATAACAATGGTTTATCACTGTGTTTGTAATTCTGTAAATGGTCATATTTTCCTTCAAGGTTTCATTAAGTTGATTCATTTAAGTAGTGGATTTCTTGTACTGTGTGATTAAAGTACATTTCTGTTGATGTAAGTAGTTTACAACATGTCTGGACAATATTGATGTGAAACAAATATGCCAACAGATGTCTTCAACTTGTACAGTTAGAGAAATCATTGAGTAAAATAATCCTGTTTTCAATTTAGCCAAACAAACAAAAAAACAAACAAACATATTTTCTCAGTCCCTGAATAGAATATTTTGCATCGTAACCTTCTGCTTGTTCAGATGTCCTAGCCACTTTATTATAATACTGCAAATAAAGGTCTTTCATAAGTGCAACAAAACACTTGTCTTCCAGGGCCCTCTGTGGACCACTTTTATGTCCCTACCAAAGTCAAAATCAAACCTTTGCCCTTGGTAATACATTTTAGAACTGTTTTTATTTTCATCCAATTTTCACAAATCAAGTTTTTGTTAAATCTTTACTGAACATCCAAGAAACGGACTAGTTAAATTGCAGCTGTTTCTGGATGTTTTAACCAAATAGTTGAGAAAAATAAATAATTATCTGTTTAAATGAAAATACTTGAGTTTTCAAAAGATTTTGTCTTTTCTAATTTTCACCTTCTCGGAGCTGAATTTCTGTATTCAGTCAGGAACCCTGTTACAATCCTGATTTTAACCAATTACAGTTACATCAGCAATTAAATCAAATCCAGTTTGAAAAGGAGGAACTGGAGTGGAGGACAACTGCAGGCGGAGGCAGACTAGAGCAGTTCAAATTTAACACTTCAATGTATAAAAAAGGAACAGCTGATATACCAGCTGTTGAATAGAGGTGTGGGCTGAGTTTGATTATACATCTCTAAACAAATGCATTTGTTTTTGCATAGAAAATTATCTTTCATTGATCTACTAAAATTTCCCAGTTCAAAAAAAGTATTTCAGTATTTTGACTATAATTATTCTGACTTCCTTAGAACTTTTTAAAAGGAAAGTGTTATTATTCATTTCATATACACTGCACATAAAGTTTAATGATATCATATTGTTTTTTATCATTGAATGTTTCTTTGAAAAGATATAAGTTCTTGTTCATATTTGTTGCAATACTACATTTAAATTGATTTTTTATTTCCCATCATGCAAAAAAAATGCTGTGAAAATGACTGGAAAAGTTTCATTTTCATCTCCAGAGCTGCATCTAACAAGATCAGTGGCAGTCATTTTTTACAGCAGGATTCAAGTGATTTCTGTAAATGAAGGGAGCATGTTCATCACAGAATCAATATTAGGTCACAAGAGAGTGGTAGCCAGTGAAGGTATTTATTAAAGAAAATTAACAATTATTTGTTGTGCTAATTTAACTTTTTGTTATTAATGGGTAATGTAACTACTACAGCAAATCACCATTAGGGTTTTATGGTTGGTGACGATAAATGTCAATATTATTCTGCTAAAAATGAAAGAATATAAAGCCCTAGAAAGAATTATAAATATTATTATATATATTTCAATAAATTCTCCTACCATTGTGAAAACGTTCCAGGTATGTCTTTTACTATTTAATTTTACTAATGTTAAATAATGTTGATGCAGTGATGTCAAGATTAAAATGTGGTAAAATATTATTTAGAAAACATTAGGTGAATAGCAAGAAAACATTTGATTCCTCATAGAGGTGTTCTGCTACAAAGATGGTCAAAACAAACTCTCCTCCACTGAGCCTAAACCATGCCTTCATTTTATCACACAAAGTGTGAAGGACAGTTTCCCCAATATGTCCACTTGGAGTTTCTCTCTCTGTCACATCACTTTCCACATCTCTGCTGCTGCACTTCTTGTCACCCCCACTTCTCACCTGTCACCCCCTCACCTCACAACCAAACACCCTCCATCCTGTTTGGGGGGCGGAGTGCTGGGGTGCTGAGAGGGAGAATGAAATAATTTTGTTGTGGGGTCCCCGGGCGGTTTTGTAATTTCATGCCTGTGTATGATAATTTTATGCTGTCCTGCGTCGCGTAACTCAAGGCTGCCAAATGCTGACAGGTGATAAATACGATCTTTTCCGCCCCGTGTGCAACAGACCTGAAAAAAAGAAGGAGTGAGACAGACAGGAGGGGGGTCTGGGGTTGGGAGCTGAAGGTTTGTGGGGGGCTGCAGAGAGGGGTTCCTACTGCAGACTGGAGGCCTACGTGGAAACTGTGTGCAGCGGTGTCGCCTGTGTTGGAGCAATTTCACGGCTTGCCCACCCTACCTTCCCTCAGCAACACACTTTTATTCACTTACAACCTGCTTCCCCACATCTCCCTTATCTCCACTTCCCTCTCTGTCTTTATCCCTCATCATTCTCCCTCTCTCCCATATTTCCCCTCCCTCTGCCCTTCTCCTCTCAGGAGAGACAGAGCGGACAAGAACCTTCAGGTAGCCTTGAACAGCAGGTATAGTGATCAGTGCATTTTTTTGCTTCTCACAGGAATCATGGGATATAAATAAGAGGGCAGTTTCTGGACGGACAGTTTTCCACCAGTTCACTGAGACAGTTATGTGGCAAAAGGGCAAAAGAACAGCGATGGGGAGAAAGGGGGAAGAGGGAGGACAAGAGAGTGACCCAAGCGTGGAGGACTGATGGTTTTCTGAGTGACGTAATTATTCGCCTCCTTGCATCGTGCTGTTAGAATGATGATATCTAGAGGAAAAAAAATAGTCCAGGCTGTGCACACAAGTCACATGTACATGGAGTACACAATGACCTTCACATTATACCTGCATGTCATGTGCAATATAGTTTATAGGTTATGGCAAACACATCCTAAAGATCATTCTTTTATCTTGAGTATTGCTGGCTTTCTCCAGAGCAGGACTCATTTGAAATTCACCTTTTGACATTAACATATTAATCTCGCCTTTGTTTTTTTTAGGTGCAGGTGCAGGATCCTGATGGCATTTATGCATGGAAGTAATGTGAAAATTGAATATGATCGTTCCTCACAGCATATCTGTTGATTCTGCATCACGTCCAAGAAATCCACTCAATCAATCAAGAGATGTGGGAGAAGGGAGGGGTGTCTGCATCACTGCGGTTCCAAGTCATTAAGCAGCCAGAAATTAATTGACTTCACGGTGCTTATATGGCTGAGCGTGGGCTTAACCCAGGCGCAGCAGTGTCTATTAGTATTGTACTGTGTGCTCCTCGTGCTGCAAAACTGGTAGGTTACAGCATGATTCAAGTCAGCAAAAAACAAGTCCCGATGTCCCATATACTATGATTAACAAGGTGATAACATGGTGATAAAGTGCCACAATGATACATTGTAAATGAAAGTTCATAATGCATATTGCTCCCCTTGTCATCTGTGTATCTTTCAGGGAGAAGTGTGTCAGTGAATTCTAAAATAATCTGATCACTATGGTTGTAAGATATTTGCACATGAGATCGTAAACTCCATAAAGATGCACAAAAAACTGTACCTTTGTAGTGTGCTTTGTGCTAGCACACACACACACACACACACATACGTACTCCAATAAGGACCCTCCTCAAGGCTTTCGTTGACCTCTATGTTCGATTTCTCTTTCAGAATCCAATCAGGTTGAAGTCTCCAGAGGGAGAACAGAAGAGAAAGGGAGGAGGACGTGAGGGTAGGAGCATCGAGAGCAACAGGAACTTACTGAGTATGCTATATCGTACATGTCCTCACATGCTGTTGGGGCTGTTTTCAAGGAAAGTGGGTGCTCTGTACATCATGCCCAATGATATGGACGAACCTTAAAACCACATGACCAGTAGGTTCTTGAAGAGCTGAAAAGAGGCTCATTGGGAGGTTCCTACCTTCGCCATCTTGGCACCATCACGAGTCTCGTGACTCCCAGAAAACCCAAAAATGGGCAATGCTGAGAGGGGAGCTGTGAGTGTGGGGAGGGATGATTGACACCCATCAAACTCTGAAGCTAAAAAAAGCTAACCCAGAGCTAACAGGAGCTAAACAGCTAACGGAGGTAGGTGGGCTCAAGCTAAGGCACACTGTTAGCTGGCTAAAAACAGCAGTTGTGCTACTCTGTGCCTCATTTTTCTGGATATCTTGCACCTGTCAATCAAAAGGACATGCCCCTATGAAGAATTTTAAGATTAAATAAAATCTAAACCGATGAGATAGAATTTCTTTCACTCCCCCCACAGTTGTCACGAAGGTAAACTTGACCTATTAAACCTAAAATGGTTTTTTGAACCAGGCTGTAAAAATGTTTAATTCTACTATAAAGTTGGCCTTTTTAACATGAGAGTCAATGGGGAATTGCTCTGTTTTGCAGCCAGCACCTAGTGGATGAGGAGAGAACTGCAATTTTTGGCACTTCCGCGTAGGCTTCACATTTCTAAGCCCGAGGTTGCCGATTGGACCACGCCCGAGGTTGCCAATTGGACCACGCCCGATGTGCCTCTGCACTGGCAAGATCAAGACAGTGTATGTGTGCATGTTTAAGGTTGCGTTTGGTCCAGATCTCATTTGTTTCCTTCATGCCACTGTGCATGGGAGGGCAGACTCCGGCTGCGAATTATGATTTATGACTGAAGATGAAAGACAGGGTGGATGGGTTAAAAGATGAGAAGACACAAATAGAAGTACAAATAGAAGTGGTCTATCATTGAGTTGATGGTTGAGTCTAAGTTGCAGAGATATTTATTCTTTTAGCGAAACTTGAAATAATGTTTGGTGTTGTTAAGCACTCAGGGTCCTCAAGCAGCTACACCTGCAGGGGTCAGAGTGCCACCTATTGGTGCCCATTTGGCTGCAAGATCAATACACCCCTTGTTACGTTGTGTATGAACTCAAAGGGTGTGTACAAGGTGAAAAATTTGTGATATAGCTGTGCAGAATTTCTACTAAATTTATCTAGTGTTAGTATACAATCAATCCTATTACATTTACAATATATGAGTTAATTACATAAGCAAGATATTATATGATATTGTCACATTAATTCCCCTGCGATGAAGTCATCTTTAGATAAATAGACTTGCATTCAGAGTAGCTAATTAAGATAAAATATTAACACACGGGGGGGGGGGGGGGGGGGGTTCACCTCAACCCTTCCAACACATAAAAATCTTTATGATATGCCGTGAAGTCTCAAAAAGTCAATAAAGGAACAAATCCAATATGTTTTTTCTGA
>JBBBVU010000012.1:20347540-20370595 GCA_037177055.1 Atherinosoma microstoma | reverse complement strand
TTGAGACACCCCTCTCTCCGTATAACCTGAACGTATTAGGAGGCTGGTTTGCTCGTAGCTCCCTGTTTACAAGACACACATGTCATACAGACCTTACGATACAGCAGAAGGAAGAGCTATAACTTACATCGTTATAACCACAGAAATTAAAATTATGTATATCATTATATTATATATAATGTTCCCAGAGTATAATCAATTAAAACCTTTATGCAAATTACGACGTCGCTACTTTTATTTCCGAAACATGCGTAGAGCGGTCAAACGCCGCATTGTGCCGCCATGGGTAAACATCTACCTTATCGTAAAGTTTTTAACATTTTTAACGTTGTTATTTACGAAAAGGCAACTTTTCTGTTCCGTTAAGTCTGCACCTGAAAACCCTCTGCTGAAAGGGCTATTCACCCCTTCCCCTTAGCCCTACCCCTCGCCCCAAAAGAGAATCGAGACACCCCTTCATCTCTCATAAACGCGCAAAACGGAAGGGAAGGGTTAAGGGGAAGGGCTAAGGGGAAGAATTGAGATTGGGCCTTAGTCCGCTGATGGCAGTTTAGCATCGGGGAGGAACACCAGACAAAAAGAGAGCTGAGGAGGAATGACATGCTATCATAGCAGATAAAACACTGGATTTTATTACCAACAACAAAAACACAGTAAATTTTAGTGAACAGTCGTCAATTTGTCACTAAATTGTACATTTCCATGTCACCGTCCAGCTTAATGTGACACAATGGGTAACCTTTGTTATGCTAGTTAATGCTAACAGACTAAAGGGGCTGAGGTGCTGCTGAGAGTAAATTACTAATTTGGGAGATATTGTGAAATGTAACGTTATTTTCTCTTCTCAGGGCAATGTTGTGACCAGAAAATAAAAAACATTCAGTCAGTTGCACAAACAGATCAGGTACACAGCGCCCTGCAGCCTAAACTAGCTATAGCAAAACTATGTCAAATATCTGACCAAATAAAAAATTAACAGTCTTTGCAGAAGTTGGAAACTATTTACTAAGTTTTGATAGCTTATCATGAGATTAGCATTTTATATTTCAGCATGGATTTTCAGTTATTAAAAGCAGTTTCTGTCAGATGAAGTAGAGTTTGCATTAATGCACTGATGTCTAATATAAAAACAGTAAAACTTTGAGGTCTCTAGATAAGATACACTTATCAATAAAAGTAGACCACTGTCTAACGTTTTCAATTCTAGATATCCATGCTGCTGTCCATGTCGGCAGATACAAGGTAATTAGTGGGTGTGGGTGCAATCTGAGACGGCAAAACACACAAAATGGCAGTATAGACAAGTCTATAGGCTACTACTCCTTATGGTTACTTGCATTTTTCAGCTTGAAAGCATATGGTATTATTGTCTGAGGACATGCTAGAAATAACGCTTCAAACAAATGCAAAAACACGACGCAACCATGATAAATACACTTGATTAAAAGCAAGTATTTTTTCGACCTTATTCTAATGTAATGTAATGGAATTGTTGACAATTCATGTCAAATTTATGTTTCATTTTTCACCTTAAAGGCCCATTATATAACTTTTCGACCTTAAAACTCTGCTTTCCGGACTCGTTTGATGACACAATGACAACTATTATGTGCGTTTCTAGAGTCGTCACAGCTCAGCAGCGTCCCGCAGTTGAGAACTTTCACATTCTGGACGCTGCCTGATGAGTTTGGCTTTGCGCATGTGTTACTTGCTAGCAAGTCAATGTGAAAAAAAAACGTCCGTTTTGAACGCACACTGGCAGATACTGCAAAGAAACGCTTGAAGACATTATGTGAGGAAGAGAGGAAGAAGAGCCAAAGAAGAGCAAGAGATAAGACAAGAGTCAAGAAAAGACTGTTTTTACTGTCTGGAGAGAGCTCACCATACAGGGATGCAAGATGGATGCTGAACAGTGTTGTTTTTGGCAGCCATTTGAGTTTCAGTCTTGTTCTTAGTCTTTTGACGAAAATACATATTAGTTTTAGTCACATTTAGTCATTTCGATATAGTTTTAGTCCAGTTTTAGATGACGAAAACTCAAAAAGGTTTTAGTCTAGTTTTTGTCAGTTTTAGTAGGATAAAAACAGGAAAAAACAAAGTATCTGTCTTTTAACAATTGAAATTTACACATTAAATGAAATAATGAAGCTTTCCGGGTCCCTGACTTTTCCCAAAAACTATGTGAAGTTTTATTAAAAAATCATTTCAACTTTTAACAGCCTATGTAAAGAACTGAGAAAAAAATATTTTTTGTCTATTTTTGCAGCCGCAGGTTCTGACCACATGCACTGTTTTTTTTAAAACTAAAACTATTTTTAGTTTCCCCGATGTTCTCACATCATGTGGAACGGGTTGCGCTGATGCTGCAGCAGCAGGAGACAGTAGGCTATGCACTGCGACTTCTAAACAGTTTTAAGCTGCATAGTAAATAGTGCAGATGGTCATCATGACAGTATAGATATTCTTGACTTTATATAACATAACTTTTGCCATGTTTTCTGGGTGTTCCCCGTCACTTCAGACTTATCCATCCCAATTCAGGCTGCGTAAAATTCAAGATCAGATTTAGTTAGTTTTGTTGGCAAACAAGGCTACAATTGCTATTTAAGCCTAATTCCTTTTGTAAAGCAATATTTGCTTAAAATTAATATTATTTTACCTGTAAATAAGAAGCCGTGCTGGACTTCATAGCTGCTGGTAAAAGATGGCACATTTACTGTCGTCTCCCTCTACAACGCATTCTGCTTTTCTTTCTGATGGATTTTATTAAAAGTTTGTTCATAGATCATTATGTCGTTTCACACCAACTAGCCCCTGTGTTGAAGCTGCTGCTGTGGTCCATCAATGAATTAATAAACTCAACTTACGTGTCTGTGTGTGTGACTGACCACATGTGTGTTGTGCAGTGCGTTGCATGCAGGGGGATGCTGTGGCCGAACAAGGAGCAGATGCAGCTTTTGACAGACAGATCACAGCACAATAGGCAGAAATCTCAGATTCTGAATGCGTGACAGGCCACCCACTAACATTTTCGTCCAGTCTCGTCTCATAACGAAAACTCACACACGTCTTGTCATGTTTTCATCATCAAAGAGAAACTTTTAGCTCCGCCTCGTTATCGTCATGAAAAAACAAAATAATTTCGTCTTCGTCATCGTTGACGATAACAACACTGATGCTGAATTACCGGTCGATAGTAGGGCACATCACTGACAAAATGGCAAAAGTTAGATAGTGTCTTTAAAGTGTTACACAAAATGGTTACAGGAAGGTTATGAGGTGAGAACAAGGCATAAATGGCAACAACTAAATAAAAAAAACTAAAGAATGGTTAGTAATGAATATAAGTAAACACATTATTTGTTTTTCCTGATGCATTTTTCACAAATTGCTCAAGGTATGTTTCTCATAGTTCTGAATTGAAAATGTTGATTATAAAGGTACATGTTTATAAAGGAGGGCTAAAAATTATGACAAAACATGAAGCTGATAATTACTTTTGATTAAAAAAATAAAATAAATCTTTAGCCTGTTTATAAGAAGTCTATGAGACCATAATATAACCCACTGATTTGTTTAGACTTAGGAAAGTTTTTGTTCAACATATCTGTATATCTAAAAATCGATAAATATTTTTTAACCATTTAATGAAAAAAATATAGAAGAAATATAAGTTTCATTGGAACATCCAAGCATTTTTTTTTCTTAAGTTGAGTTGCCTATTACAATGTATGTGTTGACACTGGACAGGACACCAAGAATAAGCCTGTGAGTACAAGACTTTGATAAATGTACTTTCTATCATCATGACAAAATGTCCAGTCACTAATTTGTACAACTAAGAAGCATTAGATCTACATCCTCAGTCACTTTCATATACAATAATTGTTCTCCAGTGTACCATTTTCTTACAGATATGATGGTTATTTGTTATCCCTGGGCTCCTCTTTATGGGATTTTTGTCTATTTTTTTCTTCCCTTTCGATCCCTCGTCCTCTCTCTAACAAGCTAGCTCTGGGCCCAGTGAGGTGAGCAGAGGTGAAGTTGCAGGGAGGAGAGGTGTATTGTTTAGAGTCACTTCCCACTGACATCCAGGTAAATGGGTAAATGTGCACTCTCATCCATATTCCAGTAACCCAGGCAGAGGCATTTGGCCAGAGCATGGTTGGGGCCAGGACATGAAATATTAAAGGGATAAAGAGAAAGGTGGAGTACCCAGAGGGCCTTTGGACAGTTAAACAGCTCTTTGTGTGTATTCATCTTTTCTGTCTGTATCCCCACCTGCTATCATCCTCTGTAAGAGTAGGGAATTTCAGAAAAGCTGGCATTGTGTACTTTAGCCAAGGTCAGTGTACAGAACATAAAGTTAGCATCAAACTGTGTCCTGTGATCAGCTCTTACTGTCCTATTGCAGTGTCAATGATGGACCGTGTTCACAGCTCACAAACAAATCAATAACTCTGTAGATTGCATGACTGGAGCTGGGGAAGATGTGAAAAAATGAAAGATGAAGCTCTCTCTCTCTCTCTCTTTCTCTCTCTCTCGCTTTTTTTTTTTTTTTTTAGCTTCACTTGGCAGGATAAAACCTAGCCTGCTGGTACTGTGCCAAGTAGGAACTCGGATATATCAGATTTCAATTAACCACAGTTCATGAGGACCATCCACAGAGGTGACATGCTCTCACACCCTCCATCCCCCTGTTTAGTTGCAGCCCAAGGGAGTAGCTAATGAGATGGCTCTCTATCTGGCTCTCCATCTCCTCTCTCTTTCAGGAGGAAGCCTGACACTCTGGGCCAAGGAGGCCTGTTGACACCTAGGGCAGGTGCTTGGCCCATTTGACTGTGGCCTGCAGCCTCCAAGCATGTTTGGCTTGCAGTGGCCGCACAGTTTGCCCCTCTGGACTGCTCTAGGGGGGTAGATAATGAATAGTCGAAAAGCAGGTGTGTGTGCTGGTGCAAACATGTGTGCATAAACACAGATAGATGGGGAGTACAAAATCTTTTTTTTTTTTTTAACGTCAAAGAGGAATAAAGAGGCCACTTTCTTCAGCCTTTAAAAATACAATGTTTCTAAATATTTGAGTGAAATCTCAAACCAGAATTTGATTGTTTGACAGTAAAAGAACATTCCCCTGGTCACATCTGTCACTGTGAATGACAGGAGGCCTCCAAACCCTTACTTCACTGTTCAATCACGGGGGCTTAATTTGTATGCTGATTCAATCAAAGAAAAGGAAAACAAATCAAGGTGCTAAAAAATGACAGCTAATAGATCAGAAACCAAAAGTAAAAAGCACCTGCACTTTTTTCAAGCACACCAGAGCAAATTCATTTATCTAGTCAGTTTTACCTGCTTTTGACTGACTATTGACAGCCCAGTCTCTCCAGAAAATGTGTATTCTCTTGTCTAAAACATAATGATGCCCCAATCCATGTATATGTATTGTGAGATGGCAGTATAAATAGATTGATGTTGTTTCTAAGGCAGCATTTATACAACATTACAGGGAAATTGAGACCCATAAATAGCAAAATGAATAAGCCCCAACAATGTATTTTTGTGACCTTAACCATATAGCTTCTAAGATCCTAGCCTAACCATATACAAACCTAATTTTTAACTTTTAACTCCTAATCTTAAATATTCAGAGGTGAGAGCACAGTATAAGAGTAAGGAGTCACAAGAGGAAATAGAAAAATGCAAGGGCTGTGTAAAACATTGTGCAGTATAAGTGTGTAACCAGCAGTCTCCCATATGACAGTCCATGGATTGGTGCCTTCTCACTTCCCCTCCTTCTTCCGAACACAGTTTTTAGCCAATTTATGAATGGTCGCATGCAAGTGGCAAGTAGAGGTATCAAGATGTGGAATGGTGAATGTGATGATGTGGCAAGATTTCTAGAGATGTAGAATGGGAATATGGTGATGTAAAAGTTGAGCTGGTTCTGTACAGGGAACAGGGAAGGAAAACATAGTGACCTACATAGTAATTCCACATTTTCCTAGTGAGATGTGAAGGATCAAGTAGTGATAAGGAAAATCCATGACCAGTAATTTAATAAAATATGATGACATCATGGTATTGGTGAATTTTGGTCAATTACTTTGTTTGGTCTAGAATTCAGGCTTAGACAGAGACCAGTGAGGAAAAATACTTGCCCCAGTATTTTTGATATGCCAGCAACATTCATAACCAGAATGGGGCAGGGAGTCAGGAGGATGCAACAGTGCATCCGTCACCAAGAGGGATGGTGGTGTCATCACCAACTGTGGTGTGGAATCACACACAGTCGCTCTAAGATACACTTCTTTATGGAGGCACTTTTTACATTCTGCTGAGTAGCCCTGGAAAAATAAAAGCTAAATCTTAGCTGTCACCATCACGCTTTGCTGCACTATAACACTGTCCACTGTCTGGGCACTTCATATGAAGCAGAAACACAGAAATTCCACATGTTTAGTGATGCTGCATGCAGCATGCCAAGAAAAAAAAATGGAAAGCCGCTTTGTGCCCCTATGCATTTGTCTGTTTGTGAATGTGTGTACATGTACTTGCACATGTGAGGGAGAATAAAAGAGATGAGAAGATCTCGGCGTGGCTGCACAACAGCCGTTTCAGAAAATCAAATGGCTGAACAATCCGTAATGAGGCAGACAAGAGAGACTCAGCCAGACCCAGAAGATTTGAAGGGCAGACAGGCGGGGAGGGTGGTGAGAGTGGGGGATGACAAAGGGGGGAGCAAAATATTGAATTAGGCAGACAGTAATAGCTGAAAGAGATTAGTATAATATGAACAACCACTGGGGGTAGGGGAAACAGTTTATGACCAAAAATATGAAATCGTGCTAAACAATGGTAGAGCTAAGAGAAAAAGGAAAATGCGCAGAGGATTGAATTGGTAGCTGAAGGTTCACAATTACATTATTTATCAGAGATAATGATAAAAATAAAAAAAACAAGAGACATTGCTTGATTTTAAGAAGCAGAGCAGAGGGTGAGAAAGGAACGCAAAAAAAAAAATAGGAGGGGGGAAACATGGACATTAATATATGTTGATCCTTTTAATGCCACAACTCACCCAACATTTTCCAGCTTCCGTGTCATATCTGCAAAGACATTAGTTATCATTAATAAAGAAGTGCTGAGATTGGTCTGCAGTTTTTATCAAACCAATAAATTATTTGACGACTATTCCTGCAGCCAGTAGAAAAAAATCACACATAGCCTACAGATGAGTAAACAAATGCATAAAATGCAAATGACTCAAAGTATTGCAGATTTGTAAAGCAGTAACTATAAATATGTTACTCAGTTACATATCTGTATGTTGTAGTTGTAATACAAACATTAGTTTTAGTACAATTGCAAAATATTTTACAAATCAGTAATTGCATTAGCCTACATCTTTTTTGAATAAAATCTAATAACAAACGGTATGTTGATCATTACTGTACAGCCACAATGAGCCCATTTACATGACCATAAAAATCTAAAAATTGTAAGTAATCAGATCATTTCAATAATTAGATCTGACACTTTTACTTGCATTGCAGAAATGCAATAATTGAAAAACCATGGTTTACATTGGTTTACACATACATTTGTTATTGGATTTCATTTGGAGTACATACATAGTGACTTAAGACTCAAACTTCCTCTTATTTTCAAAACATTTTATCTTGTTTTTTGGTGTCACTTAGTATTAGCTATCCCAACGTGGGAGCTGGTTGGCCTGGAAAAGAGGCTAAACACTGCTGCTGTCCTTCATTTATACTCCATATGGAGAAACCAACATTAAGTTTTCGTACAGCTAGAATCTGCCCTTTGAGGACCAATGAGATGACGCTGTGTCCCGCTGTACCGCTGGAAATGCGAGCGTCAGTTTTGTACAAGTTGGGTAGTTGCAGAGAGTTGATGCTGATCACAAATCTGTTTTTGTTTTGTCTGATTTATTTGTTTTGGTTTATTTGTTTTGGTTTATTTGTTTGTTTGTTTGTTTGTTTGTTTGTTTGTTTGTTTGTTTGTTTGTTTGTTTGTTTGTTTGTTTACACGTGTGCGGATGTAAAATACAGTAAAATTAAAAATGAATAAACCAAATTTAACAAAGACATCAGAGTGCTGAGGACAAATCTAGTGTGTTAATCTGATTTCTCATAATCAGACAACTTATCTGATAAAGCAAATTACATGATAATGTTTACATGATAACTCAAATAATCTAATAACTCCAGAAATCAGACTAGGTTAATGTAACAAAACTTTATTACAAGGAAAATTTGAATTCCTTCTCTCTCTCTCTCTCTCTCTCTCTCTCTCTCTTTGATTACTGATAAAGTATTTTACTCACAATCTTTCTTTGAGAAACATGCATAATACACAAAAAGCTAAATAAATAAAACATTTAACGTATTTAAACATTAGTTATTACACAATTCAAACTGAGAATAAGCACAGAAAATGGATTTTTCCTCAGCTTTCTGCAGAAGCTGATGAAACGACACAGTCATTAAACAATTTACTGAAATACTCATTAGTATAATCCTGATCTGTCTATACTAAAATGTCACTTTTGGCCCACTTTGTATGTTAATTAAAGGTACATTAACATTTAGGCACATATTTAGGAGATAGAGAATGTGGTTGATATCTCACACTGCGCCAACAAAGGCAGTTCACAGTGCACACATCCTCCTTAAAAAAATGTATGATGGATACAATATTGAATGAACTTGTGATAAATAATTTCTTTAAGTCTTTAGAATTTATACTACTTTATAAATACATAATAAGTAGTAGATTAACTTTATCTTTAATATTAAGGAACATAACCAGGGATTTTTTTTGCCATGATTTCATATCTAGTGTTTCTCCCATGCTGTTAGTAGGGCCAGTTCTCAAAGGTCTCTTTCACTTGTCTCACACTTTCGCCTTTAATGAAGGCACAGACATACTTCAGCATGTCACAGTTATCTTAGAAGAAGAAGAGCTGCATGTTCCAGAGAAGTGCAAAAAACTTGAATTTTTCTTCACAAAAACTTCTTCATGAAAAATGGGCAGTTTCACAAAACACATGCTCTGCACATAACATTTTTAATGAGACTTAGTCCAACCTGAGAATTTCTGGAGAATGTGCAGAAAATTAGGTCCAGACTTGGTCCGGGAGATTATCCACTGAAGGTGATTCCCCATAACAGAAAATACTCCACGATGGGTAGTAAGTGAAGTCCACAGTTCATTTACAGCACTCTACCTATCCATTAATGTTCATAAGTTCTACACTTATGTCAGTACTAAATTGTTTTGGATATTTCCTCAATATGGATGATCAAGTAGAAAGCATCATGCAGGTCTGTAGAAGAAACTATGAAGCAGCAATTCTAACCATCAAAGACATTTGTTTGCCATAAAAGCCATATTGTTTCATGTTTTGAATTGTCAGAAAGGCTGCATTTACAGTCAAACTATTGTATATTGGAGGTTTAAATGTGGAAGGTGTTACTGCAGAAAGGACATGGCTTAAGACAAGATGTAGGCTAAATTTTAATTTATTTGTCTGAGGCTACTATTCCTATAACACAGGGTTTATAAGGATAAAATGACACTGTTCTGTTATATGATTTTTTTGTTGATGATGTTACATTCAGTCTGTATTATATTGAATCTAATAATAACAGATCACATTGCATCACAGTGGGGTAAATTGTATCATTTCACATTGGAGGTTGCTTCATAAATTTCTGTTTTAATGTATCAGCTCGTTGGCACTGCATTCAGATATGCATTGAGTCAGCTTCAGTGATGGAAATGCAAATCCTTCACTGTGGCTGCATGGACTTAAACATTCTTCCTTTTATTGAACTTTAACCTTGGCAATGTTTTTATCTTATTTTATTTCATTATTATTTATCAATCTAATCCTTTTTGTTTATTCTTTACTTTTGTGAATACCCAAATCAAACAAAGTGCCAGTGAAGATGTAAAGTGAGAAACCTTAAAAGAATATTGGATCAAATGGAACTTTAACTATAGTCTTTTGAATAGTCTGCAGATTTATGCCACTTAGGCCACCCTCTCTTCTTCATGATGTTTTTGGATAACTTCAAAGTTTTTTTCTGCTTTTCATAGTAGTTTCACATAATGCAAAACAGATACGTCAGAATTTTTAAGTTAAACGCGTGTATCAATTTTGAAGCTTGTAAATTGTTATTATTTTACAGTATTTTTAATCTTTGTGCTGAAACTGCTACATTTTGCCCTGTGGACCAACACATTCTGGACTGACACTGATTCGCAAAGGGAAAGTGTGTGAAAAAAAACTACCAGAGTATCTTTGGTCTTCAGATAAATGTAAAGAATACTCACCGTTTCATAATGAAATGTGGAGCAGAGAAGTCAAAATGTATTTATAGAACAGAGCATGTTTGAAGTTAACATGTTTGAAGTTTGATAAAGTAAGAATCCTTCATTTAGAAAACCACAGGTATATTTCACAGACAGATGATAACTGATATCTTCTTTGCTGACTTTAAAAATGCTGGTGAAAACTGTACAATAGGTGGCAAAGACTTATAGTGAGTAATGTTTGATCTATTTATGAAAATAGAAATGTGCACTGTTTGCAAAAATGAAGACTACATGAGTGAAACAGCAGAACTATAGACCATTTAATAACAATCTAATAAATATAGTACTTTTCACCTCTAGATTAAACATTAAAGTGGTTGCATTATCAATGGACGATCTCCTCCAAACCACTGTTAATGTGTGAGAGCAGATACAGACGGAGGTATTGCGATACTTCCTGCCTTCCATCTCCCAGAGAGCCTGGCTTTCTGGTTTTCCTGGAAGGTGGTAAGGTGGTGATGCAGTGTCAGATTGTCGCTTCCTCTGATCTGCAGTCACACAGTGGATTCCCAGGGAGCATGTCACCAAGGGCGGGGGAGAGAGGGGGCTCAAATGCTCTGCTCGTTACTCTAAACGCTGCCTAATTAATAATGTATCAGAGAGGACGCACTGAGAAACAGCAGGGCCCCTCTGCTTGTCACAAGCACCGATACATGCACCCACACACACACATTTGAGAAGAGACTGATCAATCCCACCCTTCTCTTCAGAGTCCTCCTCCCAAATCTCCTGTAGATATTCCGATACAGAAGTAGCAGGAGGAAAGCGACACGTGCGTCTGAATATATGGGTCAGCCCGTTGTTGATGAATCCTCTATCCTGCCGAAACCTCATGCGTTCATACATGTACATGTTAACTGCACAGACTCACAGCGACTACAGGAACTGAGGAATTGTATTCTTGCAGGCTTTGTATCGTCTGCATGAATTTTCATAAGTGGAATTTTATGGTAAACTAAGCTGGTGTTGGGAGGAGCGGAAGCAGTGATGGAGGTTAGTTACTTCTCTGGCACACATTCAAATATGCAACCACCCACACTTCATATCCAACTTGGATGTTTCATGGTCCCTGGCGGGAGATGACAGGTGACACTGTGCAGGTGTTGAGGTAAAGGCTTCCCCTGTCCAGATAAGTCTCTGTTCTGTACCACACAAGCACACCAGGCCTTAGAAAAAAGAATGTATATCTATTATAAGCTTTATATGTATATGCTGAAGATATATACAAGCAGTAGCTGTCATGCCATATAGCTGTCACTGGGTGAAATTGTTAAAAAGTGCTTGAGTTTAACTACCAGTAATTAATCTGCCTTCTCTTTAAATAAGTCAAAGCTAAATACTTCTTCCTTAGGAATTTTTAGAATATCCAACCAGCGTTGCAGAACTATAATCTATTCATAGATTATTAATAATATAAACGTTATATTTATACATATGTTCAGAGACTGAATTCCACAGCCTCTTTCTGCCTTTTTTTCTTCCTCTCTACCTCACATTTGATTCACTTGCTTCTTTGTTTGTGTTTGTCATATAGAGATGTAAATTTAGCTACCCCAAGGGAGAGCATCCTCACCAGTGACACAAAACAGACTGGAGGAAAGAAAATCAGAATAACATAGCCACAAAAAGTGAGCAGGATGGGAGGAAAAAAGTAAAGCAGGGATGGTGGTTTGAGAGATGGGAGGGGAGGCAGAAAAACAAGAGAGGAAGGTTTGAGATGCACAGGACTCTGTAAACAGTCAGCGCGGGGGCTGGAAAATTAACGCTGCATAAATTGTGCGAAACATGTCCTATTTTCCTCTTCCTTTTTTCCTCTGCAACCCTCTTTTAAAAGGGTTCAGGATGCAGGGCTGTCAGATGAACGCCAGACAGGCATTTTCCGACTTTGTTTGATCCGGGCTCCCTCTTTTAAAAACACTTCCCAATGACAGAGGGGAGGCAGAAAGCGAGTTGCTGTGTGTGTGAGGTGCCGGCGGTGAGCGAGGAGGAACAGGAGAGACAAGCAGACAGGAGACACATGTAGACAGAGTTTCACAGTTATCACACTCTCATTGACATTGCCTTTATAGTCCCAGCAACCACCACCTCTCGCTGGGAGAGCGACAGGGATTTTGTATCTGATAACTGTGTCAGCACCTCAGCTCACCAGATCTGAGCATCCTGACGCTTTGGTGTATTGGACAGGGACGAACAGCACAGGTGGGCTTTTAATCACAATGACCAGCACAGCCAGACCAAAGCAAGACAAACCAGAAAAAGTGCTTTGACTCTCCAGCAACTTTATTTGTGTGTATTTGAATCTGTTCAACCCAATTTTCTGGCAAAATGTGAAAAAGACACTGAAACAAAATTACTCTAATCATGCTGACAGACACAAATCAGGTTTGTTTTTTTTGCACAATATCCAGCACCTTGTACGCTGTGTAGACACAAGCATGGGTGTTTTTAAAAATGGGATTTTTTTCCTGTTTCCTCAGGAATTTATGTTCACACAACACTATTTATAAAAAATCTCTATCCACATTAAAATGCAGAATCCATGTGCATGCAACTTTTTTGTCAGGACTAAAAGGTGAACTCATAACAGCTTCCTCCCCTTAAATGTACGAGCAAAGCAACTTAGTCCCATGGAACAGCGATGTCCTGAACAAAGAAATTCTTGCCATTCTTCGATTTGAACTACCTCACTCGGACCTCAAGTTGTCCCACCAACTTGAGGTCTGAGTGGTTCTAGTCCAAAACTAGGGATGCTGGCATCAGGTTCTGTTGTTGTTTCTTGAAGCACTGCATGCCACAACACATTTTGAGGCCCGTGAATGTATATTAATGAGTAAATATGTAACAAGATCAGTAAGCAAGGTTTGCACTAATGCAAGTTTACCTTTGCCATGGAAACACAGAGCAGAGCAGTGCATATTTGTGACATTAAGAAGATAGTGGAGAACAATATCAATAATGATATTGAAATTGACTAATGAGAACAATAATGTGAAGCTGTGATGTGAAGTTTGGTTTTTCAATCCACACATAAATGTTACATCAGTTAAAATCTTAACCCTTGAAGGGATTTTTCTAATATGTATGGGTTCAGAAATGTGTGTATAGGACTCGAGGCAAGGCATAACATTTTCCTAACCCTAACCAAATGCTTCGATTGTTCTGTTTCTTAACCTAAAAGAATTATTTTGAACACCGTAATCTAACCAGTGGTTTAAACTGGCTGAACTGAACCAACAGTAGGTAGCAATAGTACACACAGACTGGAAACAAGTTAGTTGAAAAGAAGAGAAAGTGTAGAAAACACTGATATAAATACCAGATGAGGACTTCTCAACCTGATTGCCTTGGCCCCCTTTATTATTTTTTTAGTTGTTGTTTGTTTTGTTTTGTTTTCTGTGTCCTGTGTACAAAAATGAATTAATGTGTATTCTCAAAATCTATTGATTAGAATTTGTGACGGTTTCACAAATAGCAGAAAATTGTGTTGTTCTGTTTTACATGTCTGTGTTGGTCCTGAGATACTACAATCATAAAAACGAAAGTGAAAACAGGAACAAGTTTCAGAATAACCAGCAAAATTTTGCAAAACCCAACAAGAAACAAAGCAAAGCAACGACGGAGAAAAAAGCAAAGCAGGAAGCAATATTACAGAAAATACATTTCTGAAAGGTATCCATGTTGCTGGCTTTGATATTGTGTTGTCTTCAATATCTTAGTGTTGTCATGTCACCTCAGGGCCACCATACAAGTCAGACCATATGATATGAATATTTCTTACACTTAAAGGTATGACAGTATAATCATCATAAGGAATCTAGATGTTTAAAAGCCACTGAGACAGTTTGTATTCCTACTTGCAAGCACTGTGTTATTTCTGAGGCCATTCTGTCCAAAACAATATCCCAACTTCTGTCTTCATGCTACTTCACCCATTGTGTCAAACTACATCTGCCTCTGCTTGCTTCTCCAGATAATACATTCCAAACAAGAGTGTGGAGGGGAAAAAATAATACACAACAGGGCATCTCTCAACGTTCCCTCTCTCTCTTTCTCTGTGGATCACAACAACACCATTTCCATTTATAATTTCAATTGTTAATTTGCATAAGAAAAATTAGTTGGGTGACATGCATGATGTTTTTCCCCCCTTTTCTTTTCTGCTTAATTTTCTCACTAATTATAAGCAGCAATGGCACATTATTTACATAAATAATTGTTGTTCCTTCTGTTCACTCATATTTTCCTCCTTTCTTTCTTTGTCAGAGTTGTTTTGGCATTTGTCGTCCACAGGGGCAATTCTCCTCAGAGAACATTTTCACATCTCTCCTGACTGAAATATCTTGGATCTTTTGTGCCTGATGTTTGTTGTGGTGTTTTGCTGTCCTTTGTTGAATAAATAGATTCATCCTACATTTTCACTTCGACTCTAAACTTTTAAATTCTATAAATAAATATGTCAGCTGCAAACACTTTCCTATATTCTTGACTCAAGACAAATCACTTCTCCAGTTTATTTATTTTACTGAGAAATTTATGAGTCAATATCAGTCAATATATTTATTTCTGCAAGTGATCATCACTGTTTTGTTTTGGCTGGGATTGTTTCTGTGATCGTTAGAAGGGGGTTTTCATTGATAGGGCTCATGATGATAATGTCCTGCAAGCATTCCAGGTGGAGCTGTAAACAACATTCTGCTGCACTGGGAGTTTTCACATAAATACACAGAACACAACAACCACACAATCAGGACTGTTATGCCGGCCACATTTCACACGTAATGTACCAATAAACCCTGGTTATTTATAAAGATGCAAAATGACTCTCAGTGGTTCAATTAAGTGCTTTTTCTTTCACTTTATAGAAGCTTTTAATTAATTATGTTGTGCAGCCTGAGTTCCTTTGGGGCCAGTTCACAATTGTAATTATAGAAAACAATTTACAAAATAACAAATTGATCAAATGTGTCTCACTGGTTAAGCTTAAAATCAATTGTACTGTGAAATATTAAAAGTAATTGTATCGATAAAAGTGAGTTTATCCTATTTGGAGAGAGATTATTTACACAACTTATATGATAAATTATATATTAACTTCATGTAAACAGTAGTGAAAACAAAACAGTGACATGCAATGGGTTGGGCACCATGCTGAAAATTATTGTCTGTGTGAATTGCAAAGTGCATTAAGTAAATAAGGAACAATGTTAAAATTACATTGTATTCAATGACAGTAGCAATATAATTGCTTTTGCTTTTTGTCTTTTATAGTTAAAAATACAAAAAAGGAAAAGGGTCCAAAGCAAAAGATTTAGGAACTTCTTCAGTTCAGTAGCAAAAGTGCCTTTGGCAAGTAGTAGGCTCTCTCAAAACCTTCAGCTTCAACCATTTGTAGCCACACTGAGCAAAAGATACTTACAGAGGAAAATATTTGTTTTCCCCTTTCAAATATACATTTGTATTTGAAGCAAAAAGTTGAACTTTATATTCATCAGTTCACAAGACTTGTTTAGAAAGGCCAGTCTTGTTCAGATGGTCTGCTCAGTCTAACTTAAGATCTTTGGCAATGAATAAGGCTTTTTATGAACAGCCAAATCATAGTTGGTCAAAACACGGCCTGTCAGGTGGTTTGTTATTATAATGTACTGTATTTGTTATTCTTTTTTGTGTCAGAAAGGATGACACCATACCCTTTAGTTTTATCCAACCACATTGCTTATAATTTCAATTACATAAAATGTGACACTAAAAGAATTAAATGCATATTTACTCCACATAAAATGCAACTGATGTGGCTTCATATCATTAAACAATGCTAATAAATCAGGTAGATTCCCTAAATCAGATGAGCTCTGCGATAAGAGAACAATATATATGTAAACTTGCAAATGGTCTCCCATACTCTGTCTACAATGCAAAATTATATTAATTTTAGACTTTTTAGTAGTAGACATACACCTTCTAGACAGATCACTGGTTAATTTGTCTTTTGCAAATTATAGTACTGACTAAAACTTGACTTTCAGTGTTGCTGCTTTCTGTCATTACTTAAGTACATTATGAACAGACAAAACATTTATCTAAGAAAATCAAACTCCTTTCAGCATTCCTTTGCCTCTCAGGCATCGATTACATGAATTTAATTATTAGGTCTCTATAATAGAAGTCCATGACTGCTGTTTATTGCTAAGATGGGATTTAAGGAGTTTTCAAAAACCTTACAAATATGCATCACTTGACATTTTGTTGGGATGAACAAGAAAAAGCTGTACTGCTAACAAGTTCATTAAGGGTTGAGAGACGTTGGTAGAACCTGTCTAAGAGCCCACATCTCTTGAGATGCCCAAATCTTTTGCCTTATGGTTCATTCATTTCTTTAGTCAAACTAAATAAAAATAAAACACTACTTTTGCTCAACTTTTTAAGAGGTTGTTAACTATAAACAATTCACAAAAAATTTCCCCAGATGTGCCTGAACTTTTGACTGGCTTTGCAATTTAAAAGAAACAACACAAGCAGCAATTTTTACGTATTTGTTTTAAATAACCTCCTCAGCCTGTTTGCTACAATCTGCTACAAGCCTGATAGTTTCACCAAGGATAGAAAAAGAAGCTCTTTGATTTTCTGAAACAGCCTGGCACTGTAGAATTAATCAGTTAAAACTGCATTTATTGGGAACTATTTTCAGCACTGGGTTGAAACACACCTTTAGTGTTTTTAGTAAGAATTTCCAAAACCAGGATTGAATTTATATGGGACTGACTGAAATTTTTTTTAAAGTCTCCTTGTTGATAAAATTTCCTTTTCCTTGACTGTGGGTCATGGTGTAATGTTTTAAAATAGCTTTTGGAAAACAATAGGTTTATAATAGAGAAACATCAAATGTTGTAAAGATCCTGGCTGGACAATAAGTATTTTTATATTTTAAATGGGAGGAGTATTTGAGATAACCTGCTTTTTTCTTTCTTTCACCTAAAAAAAAACACTTAACAGTTCACTTGATGGAACGTATAATTCCTGAAGCTTGTAATTCAGTTCTTTCTCCACAGTTTGTTCTTCGTAACAACAGGAGAGAGAAGTCATTGGGAACTAGTGGAGAGCTGCATGTGGGATACACACTTTTAATTGAGGGGAGGAAAATGTGCATCAGTACTGTTGTGAGGAGCAGAGGGCGATCTTCAGAGGCCAATTAATTTGGAATACAAAGCAGTGGTGCAATCTGCTCAGGTTTCTGTCTGGGTGCACGGCTTGCTAACACCAGCTTTGTCTCGAAGGCATTTGAGATCATATTAATTTAAACACTCCAGCACCACAACCACCCCCTGCTCCCCCAACACTACCACCACTTCTCGCTGCACTTTTTTGCTGTCCCTATGTCCTTTATTGCAACGCGGAACTATATAAAGCAAAATAGCTCCCTGCAGCACGAATTCATACCATTATCCCACACAAAATTACCACACACACTTTTTCTTTCCATCCTTACCTCTCACAGGGAAACCCACAGAGTTGTGTCTCTCAACTTAGCCAAAAATAGCAAGACTTCTCAGAGTGCTGCCTTTGTGCCCAGCAGAGAGACTACCGAAATGGCCAGAGCTCAGCCACCCATTCCTGGATTTGGTCCACTGACTGCAGAGACACACAAAAGGAATCAGAACACTTTTGCAGTCAGAAGTGAAACTTTATACCTGCAAGCATTAGATGTTCTAAATTTTTTATGATTTTTAGCATTAAACCTACCCATGCTTGTCATGACATACTGTAGTAAAACTAATACTAAGAATATATTTCAGATTTGTGTGCACTTTCTTGTGAGTAAGTAGTCTCTATGCTAATTTCTTGAAGATCTACATTTATGTTTGGAAATAGTTTTTCCATATTAGTTCTTACTTTTGCTTTAATCTACTTAAACTTCTGATAAATGCAGTGCACTTGTAAGGATAAAAGCCAGAAAACGAATAGACCACAAAAGAAAATCATGATATATGTCCATGCTGATGAAGGCCTGAGTAAGAGACAGAGATAAGGAAGGCTTACAAAGAGGAGAAACTTAATTGTGGAGGAGAGAGAGGGTTGCAGAATCGAGGTCCTCTGTGAGATGGTTCATTTATAAGACCGGTGGTGGGGGTACTGTGACAGGCCGAGTAATGGTAAGGAATAGTTTGAAAGATTCCTTTGTGTCTCAGGTAAGAAATCCATTCCTGTCACTCAGTTCCCTCTTTTATCTTCTTTTTCTCACTCTTTTTTCCCTGTCTCTTCCATACTGGACATGCTTGTCTCCCTATCCTCCTTACAAAAGTAATCAGTCTTAATAATGGTATGAATGCAGTATTTGCCTTGGCTGAGCGAGGAGCAGCATCTCTGATCTGGGTCGGGTTGTGTCCCGTTCACGCAGAAGCCTGTGCTCTTATATCTCAGGAAACAATGTTGAAATGTTATGATTCTGTAAGACTTTATGACTTTGTTTTCGGCTTAACCTCCATTTTTATTCATGGTGAATTCGACAACAAATCCTCTATTTCCTGTAGAAGTCACCCCTGCTCTCTCCCACCCCTCCCTCTTTCTTCCACCTCTCCCTATCTGTAGCTCATTGCCAATGCAGGGAGCATAGCGACGGCCATAGACTTGTGCGTGGAAACACCCAGCAGACAAGAAAAATGACGGCCAGCGCAATCTCATTTTCTGAGGGGCTGCAAGTCAGGCAGGAAATGGCTATTATTCCATCGACACTGTCGGTATTAAGTTATTTCCTTCTCTAAATACGAGAATGTTCATGAATATCTATTGAGTTCCAGGTGCAAGCGCAAGAGGTTTTGTCGCCACACACTTGGATGATTGCAACCCTATATTCTGCCTGCTGCACCCTCACTTCTGAGATTGAAGTGAAAGACAATGGTAGTGGAAATTGGCTAATAAATCCAGAGGAGGAAAAAGGCTGTTTGAGCGATACCGCAAGCTCATGCGTGCTTTTTAAGCAGAATAAAACCTCCTGGCTTCCCTGAACCTTGTGCTTTTTGTAAAGACTGTGACCTGGCCTAAAAGGCTAAATCTTTCTCACCAGATGCAGGCGATGGTTTTAACTGCTTTGCTTATGCTACTAGGAATGCAATTTTATAGTGTGGTCACAAGGATGCTGAAGCATATCTGCATTTATACAGCATCAATATTTCAAAGCAATGAGATGATGCACTTCTGCTGATAAGTATGCTTACAACAGTGAGACAGAGAGTGTCTCATGGAGAGAGAGGAAGCTCATGGCAGAGTTAAGAGCCATTTGTTCAACATGCGCTGGTTTCATTCGGACATTTTTTTGTGCTTTTTGTTTGCTATGAACCAGAGCCATAAATCTGCCAGTCTTGAACATGAGAGGGAGGAGAAAGTCAGAGGAAGCTAAGAGAGGTGGGAAATACAGCAAAAAAAGGAAAACAAGAAAATTGTAGGATGATGACCAGCAGCCAATCTTGGATTTGAGTGACCTGTTACCTCCCACTGCATGGTGACTGTAAAGGCAGTTGGCAGAGAAAAAGAGAGAGCTGAAGCTCTGCTTACATGTGTCCAGTCAGAGGCAGTCCATTGTGGAGAGGAGACGGGGCCAGAATTGATTGAAGGTGGTGGACCATAAATGAAAGTATTGATTTCGGGGTCACAGTCACAGGATGAGGTCTTGAAATAAATTGAAATAAACATATCAATACATCAACTATATGACACCACAAGCACATATACACTTTTACAGATATATTAGGAACCTTGTTTAGCCTAATAGATGGTTGATTAATGTTAATGTACTGGGAACTAGATGAAACAGTCAAAGAAAGATCTCATTTGTAATTACACCCTTTTCAAGCATTGTTTTGTTTGGAAAATCTGAGGTCATTTGGTTGAATTAGGGATTACAGACTACTTTATCATTTTTTCAGCACACCATGTGCTCCTTGAAGCAAAAGTGATTTCTGTAATGAGTAATGAGTGTATGAGCAGTATTTTCCCCCATTCATTATGTGCTGTCTGTACAATGTGGTTCTACCACACATATTTGAGGATGAAATTCTTTAATAAACAGCAAGTGTGACTGATGTGAGTCAGTGTTTCAAATGTGAAAATTCATCTCATCTACATAATAAAAGAATAAAGAGCACACCATAAAGTGAACACTCAGGAAAGGTTAAAGTACTTCCAATTTATGGGTCAGAAGGAGACGCTTTAGCTGGAAGAGGGGGAGAAATTACTTGGCTTGGAGACCAACAGAATTTCAGTGTAAAGACATGGCAGCCAATTAAGAGAAAGGTCAAACCATAAAAGAGGAAGCAGCACAGGAACGCTTTGCACAAAGCATATCCTCCTTTTTAACTATGTCTCACTCCACAATTTCTCCCGCTCGCAAAATGTCTTTATCTCTTTTATATCGACAATTTGTTTTATGAACAGTGTTTTATGTAGATGATTAACCAGATTGATCAAAGTTTGTGCAGTGGTGTGGGAATTGTCAGACCTGCCATGTTTAAGAATTTTATAAAATCAAACAGAAACTTCAGACACTTAGATGGACTGAAGTCAATGGGGTCTGCACAGCATGGTCTGAAACTCTGAGATAATCTAAGTTGCTAAACCTGTATGACTGCTAATAATCATATTTCTTACATTTCATAGCCATGAAAAAAGATTAGGCATCTCTATTTGTTGCATATTAAATAATGGCATCTATATTTTGTGTTAGATAAAAATTACTGAATATATATTGCTAATTGATGATCTTTAGTGACAATGCCATAGGTTTCTTCAAAAGGAGCTTAACAAGTTTTAAACAAGTTGTAGTCATTGGAAAAGGAGAGGTCACCCATTACGGGTTTTAAGATCTGTTTTTCCTGAAACCGAATTGATCGTCAGAGAATAGATTGTGTTTGTAGAAAAGATTTTCCTGACGGTTATTGAACAACTTCTCAATAATTTTGGAAATTTGTGGAAGAAGTGATGCAGGTCTGTAATGTGTGAAGTGGTGTCTGTCACCAGATTGGTACAGTGGAATAACTTCATGAACAACATCATGATCTGATTTTTTATTATCACTTTTAAAAACTATATCTGTAACTTCTTTTTCTTACACTTACACACAAACATTGAGCTTAAATTCCTTTCAATAAAATTTTCTTTCCATCCCTGAGGTACTACCGGATCAGATATCTTACTTGCCAAATCAGATCCAACTTTTACAAAGAATTCATTAAATTTATTAACAACATCATTCATGTTAGAAGTTTCTTTATCATCCACTTAAAAAAATTGGGGGAAATTATCTTGCTATACCCTGTTTTTTATTACACTATTCAGTATCTTTCATATTTGTTTAGTATTACTTTTATTATCTTCCATTACCTTACTACTTACTAGTAGTCTTCCTTATTATATTAGTTAATTTATTTTTATATTTTTTATATTTAAATTCTGCCTCTACAGTTCTCTGTTTAATGAATTATCTGTAAAGTATGTTCTTCTTTTTACAAGCATTCTGTAGTCCCTTAGTTGTCCATGGGTGATCTTTGCACTTTGATTTCTTGGTGAAAATACCAATAGGAAACTTTTTAATATCTTTAAATATTTTCATAAATTTTATCATATTCATTGTTAACGTCATTCTCAGTGTATTAACAGTTCCAGTCCTGTACTAATAAGTTAAAATAAAGTGCATTTAGAGATGGTTCTGATCTCACTCTTGTGCACTCTATTTTTTGTTTCATCGGATTGGTTAGCTTTTACACGGGCAGATGGTCACTAATGTCACTAAGTAATAGTGCACAAATTGTCTTATTTAAAATATCGTTTGTGAAAATATTATTGAAGAGAGTGGGGGAGAAAGTGTAACTTTTGATCAGGCTTCACAGGTGACTGGCCTAAGAACACTGAAGTTCTTGATAAACTGGGACAGTTTATTCATCAATTTGGAGGTGCCAGAACATGTGCTGTTAGCTCAGCTGATTGGTAGCTTTCCAAGTTTGCTTGGTGATACACCTTCACAGACTCACCTAACAGAGTATGACATAGAGATGGAGGAAGCCAAGTGAATCAAACAGTGTTTCCACAGAGTGTCTGCTGATAAACATCTAGGAAGAGATATATCAATGACAGAACAAGTGTTCAGTTTACCGAAGCCATCTCTATGTTACCAACAAGTGCAGAGTCAGTTGATGAAATCTTGGATCATTTCAACTCAAAAATCTTGAACGTAATGGATACTGTTGCACCGATAAGAATCAAGAGCACCTTGAGGAAACAGAAAACACCATGGCGAAACACCAGTATGGTCAGGAACCTTAAGAAAAAATGCAGGAAAACTGAGCAGAAGTGGAGAAAAACAAAACTTCAGATTCACTATGAGCTGTACAAAAAAAGCCTGCGTAACTATAACAACGAGCTGTGCAAGGCCAGAGAGCTGCATTTATCTGAACAGATTAACAAGAATGTCAACAATTCTGGCACTCTGTTTGCTATGATTGACAAACTTACAAATCCTCCGAAACAGATCAGCCCAACGCTTCTGTCGACGGACAGGTGCAACAAATTTGCCAACTTTTTTAGTGAGAAAATTAAAACAATTAGACAAAATATTAATGCCACACAGTTAAACAAGAAAAGTGATCTGTGTCTAAAACCTAGAAA
>JBBBVU010000012.1:20314555-20326972 GCA_037177055.1 Atherinosoma microstoma | reverse complement strand
AGAAAGAAAGAAAGAAAGAAAGAAAGAAAGAAAGAAAGAAAGAAAGAAAGAAAGAAAGAAAGAAAGAAAGAAAGGTATTCAACATCTGTTATGCAGCTGGGAGTATTTGTAAGGGACGCCAGAAGAAAAAGGAATTAAACACAAGGAGGAGGGGGTGCTCCGAGAAGTCTGGAAGAAAAGACAAACACGGGATCCAACATGGCTGGACTGGATTAAAATGGCTGAAGTGAAAGAACACCTTTCTGTTTACACAGTCATAACAACCTATTTGAACTTTGATGTCAAACAGGACTGATTTCTCCACCATGATTAACTTTGGTCTAGTTCTCAACCAGACCTGCAGGGTGACCTTTACTTTTTATGATAACAGTCAGGTAATTTGCGCCTCGAGTAAATTTTCAGGGAATAAGTGCTAAATTTACAGCATGTCAGGGTTCATGTAACAGCAATCTGTAGTTGATGAATGCAAAATCCTCTGTCTGATAACAGCTTCTGAACAGCTGTAAAGTGGCAGTGAAAATAGGGCCCCACGCGCCAACACTGCGCAGCGGAGTGAAAACCCAACCCCAAACCTGGCTGAGCTGCTTCACTCCTACAGACCCTGACAGTAATCAGGAGGAGAAGTGAGTGCTGAGGAAGTGTCAACAGAAACAAACCCAGTGCTTCGTTTGGGCCAGATTGAACTGATAGCTCATTGCCAGTGACATAATTTAGATGAATGGTGGGTGCAATCCATCAGAGGAGTATGGCTGGTGAGGGTGTGAGTGTGAGCATGGGGAAGAGGAGGGGTGCGACCCTCTCTGTGCTCGCCTGCCACTATGGGTATCCCATTACCCTACACCTGTTAACAACGCCAATCCTCTTGTATAAACAGTAAAGTGATCCTTTTATCGAAGGCAGAAGGACAGAAAGAAACAGACAGAGAGAAGGAGACAGGAGGAAAATGTAGAGAATGAGAATGGGAAAAGGAAAGAGCAGATGAAGCAGGGGGAATAAAGAAATGTTTTCTTGTTTGGTTTTAAAGAGACTAGCACCTCTGGACATGATGGATGAACCCAGGGACTAGAGAGACAAGTCATGGACAGATGGCTGAGATACAGCTCCAATCACAACACTGCGGCCTCTAGACTAAAGCAACAGGGACATCTAGTGGAGTAGAGTGTATCTCTATTCCAACTTTCGATTCTGCCTACGGGAAATAGTGGCAGTGTTGTCCAGTAATCTCAAGCAAATTATTTCAACAGCTTAAACAACTGCAATGAACAGAGTTTTCCTTTTACTGCAAACAGTACAAACTCTGTTTGCATGACACTTTCTGTGGGATGAGTATCTGAAGATTTGAATCTTTGAAGCAAATCTGCTGCTAATCTTAAAACAAAGATGAGTTTTATTATGTCAAACAAAGAGGACATTTTTAAAACCAGCAAGTGGCCGTTATATTCACCTTAAAATGTGTATTTTTTTTCTTATTATTACTCAACAGGGGGCTCATGCAGATATCTGAAAAGTACAACTACTGAGTGAAAGCTATTGTGTCAAGCTGCAGAATTATTGCAATTTGAGGTGGTGAAAATAATATGCCAATAATGAAAAGCCCCCTACAATTTGACTAAAGTACCCTCCATAGCTTGAGAGTATTAATAATAATGAGTAACAGACAGAGAAGTGAGCTGACAGGGTTTAAGGTAAGCCTTAATTGTTTGACTGTGTGCTTTTGTTGTTGTTGTCAATCTGATTTATGATGGAAGCAGAAAATAACTGTCTCCATCGAAGTTGGACATTTTTTCAGCTAATTCTTCTCACCCATTTTTGTAATATGGAACGTTGCAACATCAAAGTGTTAAGACTGAGTTAAGTGGAGTGACTTTCTTTCACTTCTTTTGAAAAATATAAACGTATTTGGCTTTCCAACTACCACAGGCATCCTATTCTACAAAATCTGTTCCAAATTTAGTTTAATTTTATTTTTGTTTCGGGAATTTTCTGCTGTTGTTTCACAGGACAATCATGGATCTTGCAATAGCTGCGATGAAATGTTACCACCAAAAAAAAATTTGTAACAAATATTTGTTAGACTTTAAGTCTTTGTCAATGATTTTTATGAAAAATCTTAGAATGAAATAAATACATTAGCCTGTTGCGAACAGTTACAGGAGATCACCGAGATGTGCAATTGCAGTTACCTTGATCACTATGTAGGAAACTTTAAAAGAAATTGTGGCTTTTGGAAGGATTCAGTGCGGGATCACAGACAACATAATAACATAGCATGGTGTGAGGGCAGACAGCCATCGATTTGATTGACAATCAACCTTTTTCTTAAATTCAGCTGATTTGATACAATAAGACTGTATGGAGAGCACTGTTGAGCCACAAAGCAAAGTGCTACTTAGGCTATAGGTCTATTCAGTTGCAGCCAGAGGCATTTTGGTTTACCAATGGTCGCATCCCAACGGAAATCAATAATAACTGAGGTGTTCCAATCCAGACAAATAACTTGAGCTAAGATTGAAAGAAATACTTGCTTACTTAAAAAGCAGAAGATGGGCAAAATATCTTTACATCAGGAGGTTTAAGGTAAAGACTTGTTACACATATAATTACCATGATATGTCTGTAAAAAAAGATTTAAGTAGAGTTGTTTTAACCAATATTACATTCAACAAAGTAGACATCTGGATATAGCATATCTATATATTTCAGCTTAACATAACAAAAACTGTATCAATCTTCTCTAATTTTCTCCACATATATTTTTCTAAACAGGCTATCAAACAGTTAAGAATAGTAAAACACTAAATAAACACTATAGGCCTCACTGGACAATCAGACATATGTTTTCCAAAGACCAGGAAAGTGGCTATTTTTTAGGCAAAATATCACTTCATTAGTGAAGTCATTATAAATTTTGACTGTGATAATATAATCAATGTGTAATAGCCCATTAGAGCTGAAAAGAAACCAGTGGGAGCTGTAAAAGTGTTCAGCTCTGGGAACTTTAAACCTTTGTAGAAGCTCATTCAGGAATGTTTTAGTTAATGACATTGCAACTAATTCCCTCCATTTTCATCGCATCAGGATACTATCACTTATCAGTGAGTTCGTGTAAAAGGCAGTGTGTGGGAGCACAAATGGAGGAAACCAACTAACCACATTTATCCTTAGGAGAGGTTTTTTCTGTCCTCCCTTCCTCCACTCCTTCTCGCTCTCTTTCCGCTCTCATATTGTGTCTCTAATGACTCACGTCCATCTAGCAATTATTATGAAATTAAAGCTATTTTCCATGGCCGATGTTTGCCCCGGTAATAACCACACTGAGATAGGCTTCATTCATTTAGCATTTTAGTTCAGCTCAATTCCTGTTGCATTAGCAAGAGGAGCAAAATCAGAGTGTCACTCAGATAGTCTGCTTAATGGTTTGGCGATGGCCTGGCCTTTTTTTTTTTTTTCTCCTTTCCTTTTTTGCGATCCCCCTAACCCTATCTCTCTGCCAATTACGCTGTTTAATCTATATGTAGATAATGGTGTCCAGGACCTCCCTGTTGAAATGTCAGGTGTGAAGAGGTTATTAGCTAACTTTTAATTACTGTCCATCACTCACCAGCAAGCAGGATAGATTGGCCCTCTCTGAATGCCCGCTTATCTAGAGTCTGAATGTTGGCTGATGCAGGCAGAGAAAAGGAAGACATTTAGAAACTACTAGGTCTCTGACTTAATATTACCATTTTCACACTATTAACAGGACTAAGTGTTTGGAAGAAAGACATAGAGAGGAGGGGGAAACGGTATGACCAAATGGATCATGTGTCAAATAGTTTAATGGTGGCAGACCATGTCTTGAATAGTTCAACAGAAGATTGCTTAAACATTCAGAGGCAGAAAAGGGGAGCATGAAGCAAGAATCAGATGGAACAAGAGAAGAAACTAGCTGTAAAGATACATGCAGTACAAAAATCTGCACCAAGCTTCAAAGAAATTTTGCCACATAAAGTGGAGAACTGACCTGCGCGTTCAGATTTTCTAAAATAGTAAAATCACTTTTGTGTCTGCAGACAATCAAACATGTCAGTCACTGGATGTTGCAAGGAAATTGCAGCTTGGTTGAAACAGTAATCGTACTGTTCGTAGAGATTAGCTACATTTTCCTCTTTTTCAAATGTTTTAAAAGTCTGCAAACAATTTCCTCGAACTCCCCTTGCCCTTGCCTTAAAGCCTCTATTGTACATTTAAAGACCCACAACCCCTGACCCAAATTTTACCACTCTCATCTTCCATTTCTGCTCTCCAATACTTTTATTGGGGCCCAGAATAATAGTGCCGGCCGTAACCACTGAGCTCAGTCTGTGTTTGCCATGGCTAACTTTACGATATAGAGAAAGAGATGCAACTAAATTGGATAGACATACCTCATAAATCAAGACATTTCTTTTCTCATTTCTTTACAATTGCATAAATTACATCTAAGAAACATGACTCAACTTCTAATGCAATGCAAGTTTTGTGAAATGCGTCTCTGGCAATGAGACAGACCTTTGCATTAATCCTTTGGATTAGGTACCCATCATTAACTCCACCGGTTTATACATATTTACACATATAAGCTAAATATAGATGATATATGGGTTAATCTTTATCCTCTTAAGACATGACTATTTGGCGTGCAGTTTTAATTTCTTCTGGCAATTTAGGATGAGTACAAACTGATAAGTATTAAACCTCAGCATTGCCTTTGAACAGGAAATTGTTTTGTTTTGTTTTGTTTTTTAACTTCTTTGCATGACGACCATGGGTGAATTTTATGAGACCCATGCATCCCCATATGACGGTGTTAGATCTCAGAAGGTTAGAATTACTTTTGACAACAGCAAGCTAAAATGATATGTTTGTCTTATAATCAGAAAACCTCAACAATATAATTCCCTGATTCATATGTATTTATTTGAACTACACAAGCAGAGATACTCAAACACACACACAAACATATGCTTGCAGGAAAACCAATCTCTACTCAGCCCTTGAACTGTCTTTGAGCAGATTTACTATTTTAAACTGTGTAGGGCTGAGGGCTGCTGATTACAACACCACAGAGAGAAATACTTCCTGAGCTCACTTCGTCTTCTCCTTCTTCCTTGCCATCTTTTACAGCTCACTAAAAAAAGTTCTGTTGGAGGCAGTGAGTTGTTATTTCAGTCCGACATTGTCCCTCCGATGGAAGCTCTGGTTACAGAGAGCTGCTTTCAGATCACACGCATAATCATCTAGACATGAAAAGTGCTGTCACATTCTTTATTTGAGTGCAGATAATTGCAGCCTAAATCTACACGCAAACAAGGAGTAGATTGAACAAAATTATTGGTGAAATATTGAGAACTTGTAGAGATATTTGGTGCCAGCATTCAGTGTCTTTCCTTTTGGTGTCCCTGTAAACCTGGTGTGTTTTCAAAATGAACATCTCTCTGGAAGACATCATTAAGTCGATCAATGTTTTTCATGCCAGCATACCTGCCTTTGAACTGGACTTTGTGGGATATTTAAGACTTTAAGTGGAGCCTCACCATTCTGTTAAGGGTTTTGTGTGTGTTAAGACTCTGGTCTCCGAGCTCTGTGGTGAATTACAGTTGACCCGTGAAGACCCTGTTACTCCTACCTTTGGAAACCCCCAGTCATCTGGATCACATCGAGCTTAAGAGGGGTGCAGAGCAGATCTCTGTATGTCTGACACAAATAGGGGAGGAAGGTGCATCAGACAATGTGCTTCTCTCCTTCTGTCATATCCATAATCATTTACATTATCTTTCATTATTTTTAAACAGATAATCAGTTTTTGTCTTTGTCAAAAATAAATGCAATAATAATTTGGTCACCTGGGTCATCATTGTTCATACTGGGAGATGCACCAGTGGATTTAATGTCTGCAGACTCTCAAAATGTAAAGTTCCCCTAACCCTTGTATCTTAGCCATTATTCTTATCACTGGCATTGTTAACAAATGTTTTATTGACATTATTGATATTAAAATCACAGCAGTTACACAGACATGTGTTTTCTTATTGGAAATATCAGGAAAAGAAATCCTATTAACCAGTAGTAGCTTGGGCTAATACTGCATTAAAAAAAAAAAAAAAAAAAACTCCACATCCTCCAGGCTGATGATCTGCTGCCCCCTGCTGTAACTCTGCAAAAACCTTCTAAGCTTCCTAACAATATAACAACATGCTGCTTTGTTTGATTCGGTGGTGACAAACAGGATCCTTGTGTATCAGCAGAGACCAGTATTTAAATGCATTTAACAAATACAAATCATGTAAATTATAGAACTTGTCTATATCTGGGGATTCTTTACATTTTGGAATAACATTTCCAGACAAGCACACATTTTCAGGATATAAGACTGAAATATTTTTAGGTCCCAAAAAGTTCAGACACAGTTTAAACAAATGAAATGGCCTAAAAAGAAATGAACAAACCCTGTTACTAAGGAGTGGCAACGATTGAATCTATGAAAAGGAAAATAGGGGGGACGGGGGAGGGGGGGCTGACACAGGTTTATGTTTGTGTGTTTGTTTTTGTCACCTCTTCATAAACACACACTTTACCTGGATCGTATTTCTCATTCGTATCAAAGTTTGAGCCAAAATATCTTCTTTGGGATCCTGGTTGGATATGAGGCATGAACTGTGGTAATGGTTAATGGGGTGATTGGAAATTCACCGGTTAGGGGTAAACAATTAATGAAGGTCAATCCAATGTTTTAAAAGATATACAGTCACAAATGTGTGTACGTATGTTTATGTGTTGAGATCTTTGAGCTAATCAAAGTCAGTCAACAGATACTGTGACAGTATTTGGATTCATTACAGTTAGCACATTATACTTTAACTCACTATAGAAATAAAAAACTGCTAATGTTTCAGATGCAGAAAATGTGTTCCTGAACATAATTCTGCTTCAACATTTGTTGTTGTTGTTGTGGACAATTTGTTCCCTGCATCTGTTATATCTTTTAATGTATATAGAGAAATATCTCAGAAAAAAACAATACTCCAAAATGATGCTTTATTTCTGTCCAAACAGCTTATAAAAAAGATGCAGAGTTTAGACAAGTGATAAATTAAACAAGGCAGTATAAATATAGTCATATCCATTTGTATTTCTGGTATTTGAAAGTGTTTGATTTGAGACTTTCGTGGCTGTATGCTGCATATCAAACATAATTTGACGTTCACCTAGGCTGAAGTAAGGGACTACTGGTACAAATAAAAGTTAAATAAAATGAAAAAAAGTAGTGATTTGCCTGAATTACTCTGAGGGATATAATCTGCATTTCTATGCACAATAATTGTTTACAAGAACAAAACCAGGTGCTGACTTGTTTGACTAGAAACTTCCTTTCCACAAACACTCATTCTTCTATCTCAAACACACATCCAAGCATGTCATTAAGTCTTAAAAACATTCAATAAGTGATGCAGCGCCTCAGTTTCTGAGTGCTTCACATATTCTCACATTAAGCACAAAGTTAGTCATTGTAGTTAGTTTTTGTTAGATTATTAGTTTATTAGTAGGTTAGTTTGTTAGTTTGAGTGCTTCTGAAAGCTTGTCAGGTTAGTAACTGTTAACTAGGAGTGCTGTTTTAGGAGACAAAACTTGTGTTGTTCCTTGTTGGAGTGCCCAGCAATTAATAACACAAACTTGTGATAGTGGAAGATGTTTTGGACAAACGCCTCCATGTGATGTAATCTAATGAACATCACTAGTTCTGCAAGGCATGCATTAGTCTTCTTAGAGCTAATCTAATAACAGCGAGTTGTCAGAAGGACCAAGAGGTGAACCATTACAGGCTCACCATGGTTAGTATAAACACCAGAAGGGGTTAGTATTGGAGCTGAGGTTTGCATGGCTGATGTCGCTCTGCACTACATGTGCTGACAAGCCAGGCACTCATCTGCAGAAGTTGACCACACAGAGCATGCTCAGAGGCAATAAACTGGTTCCTAAGATGCGAGTTAAGCTTGTGAGATGAAGCCGTTTGGACTTAGAATTTAGATGAGAAATGTCTTCATTTTTTTAACTATTATTATTATCATTATTATTATTATTCAGTATGTGGTCAACTCAGTTTTGTCAGCAGCTGTTGCGACTCTTCCCCCCCCTGTGGTCAATAACTTTCCCCTCCCTGGTCCTGAAAACCTTCTTCACATGCTCATTCTAACACATCTTTCAATTATTTTCCTCCTGAATAATCAATCTTAAATGGGCATTTCTACAAGAAGGATTGCAGGATCATGTGAGAGGAGTGTGTGCCTCAGACTGTAGACATAAGGCAGAGGGTTAGTCAGGGGTTAGAAATGCAAGCCATCAGCATTCTCAACAAAGGTTAGTAATCCTCCAACTGTTAGCAGACATTAGTACTGTTAGACATTAGTCAGATACTGTTAGTAAAACCCAGACCTGGGTAAAAGGCTATTTACACATAATTATTAGCATTTGCTGTAATTTTGTCATTTAAATGATGGAGTTGCTGGAATCAGGATACTTTAATTTAAGCCAGCAGACATCATTTAGAAAACTGCACACCCCTAATTTCCAATGACATCCTTGAAATCACAAGTGTAACTGCTGCTTCAATGAGGCCGTAACAAATGCTAAGAATCATTAGTAAATAACGTTTTATCCCTTATCTGGAACATTCAGTGACTGGAAGAATTGTAGCTCTAGCTGCAGGCCCATTACAAACACATTTTATCCAACTTAATGTGACACACATGCACACATACAAGTAGAAACGCATACGCAAATGGAGCACGTGCATTGACACACATGCACTCTAACACACACCCACACACACAACAGAACACGTTGTGGATCGTAGAATAAAAATAGTTGGTATCTCTCTGAACTTAAACGGTTTCACAGCAAACAAAAATGTGTGAATTACACGTCATTAGAAGGCGAGAAAACCAGTCACTCTCACACACTCTACAATATAATATTTTTGTCTTTACAGGCCTGAATTATAAAAGCTTTCCATGTCTGGATCTGGCATTGATACATGCTAGTTTTCATAAAAATACACACAGGATAGCGTTGGGAAAACACGACTTCTAGTGGAGCCTGTCTTATACGGGGAGAAGTGGTCAAATTGTTTGAAAAAGTAACTTGTAACAGAGTAAAGAGGTCATCTGAACAAAATAACTGTTCAATGGCAACAGCCCATTTGCAGTGGAAAAATCAAAGAGGGAGACAATAAAAGGTACAAGACATACAAACAGCAAATGACTGTGCACCGCTGAGGAAAAACCTTCTTGTTAAATCTGATCACAAGGACAATGGCTACAAAGCAGTGGGTTTTTTTCTCTTTTCACTGATACACAGAAGCGGGAGAAGTTGTGTCTTGGTGGGGAAACACTGTATGTTGGATGTTCTTCCTTTTTGAAGCTGCAGGACAGCAGAAATGGCACCATGTGTCAGTCACTGCAAGAGAAACAGTGCAGATACAGTGAATGATCTTTTTTAGGGGTTCTTTACCTTTTCAAACTAAACATAAACATTTTCCTGTTGGTCTCCTTTATTAAACAAGAAATAACCTTATTCTGCTCTGATAACATGGTAAATATTTGTTTTTTGGGGGATAATCCTGTATAATGTTGAAACTGAGAAGCAGATTATGCTAATCAGATTTTGTCACGGTCTGCACTTTGAGGCTGGTTTATCATCCTTTTCAACTTTAATCCTGGAGAAGACAGTAGCTTAAAATGAAAAATATGTCAGTGATTTAAGAAAACAACTAATCTTTTTGCCATTTATCTGCATCCTCTACCAGCTCAGAAGCTAAACACAAATACAAGGAGACGCATGCTGCATGTGGGCTAGAGAGACAGAGAGTCCATAAAAACTGGCTCTGCAGTTTATGATCTAGACTTATATAACAAGTCACAGTGCGGAGTGTAAAGTGAATATGAGGGAAATAAAAGTCACAGTGGTGTAAATCTGATAGACCCTGTACCAGTCACTGAAAGCAGCCCAGCAAAAGGCGATGGAGCGATCCCACCAGAGGTACAATGAGGTCCTGTCAAGCCCCGGTCTACTTTTCCATCAGTGTAACTGGAGATGAACACAAAACACAAAGCAGCAGAAAAGTGGGACACAACTCAACTGTGTTCCCAAGATGCCTAAAGGGATCAGGCTTCTTGCAATTTATTCTTTCTTGCCTTACTTCTTTCTATTTCAACTGAAACAAACAAAACACGGTCAAATTACTTGATGGATTATATATGACTGAGTGGCTTCAGGCTATTATATTTTCGAACCAGCCTTAAACAATAAATAAATAAACAATTCCAGTGATTTTAACATAGACAATCCAGCCTGTACACATAACCTGTCCTGCTGTTGGATCATCCCAGGGTCCTGGTTGGTGTCCTGTCAGCTGCTCTGAATCCAGTCCATGCAACACTCACTCCAGGTTACCTAAAAACCAAATCCATATAAATGTACTTCAATTTCTGTTGAGGGAACCTATTTGCTTTACATTCTTTATTGTAATGCCAGATGTTGCCTCATAATAGCATAAAAACAGCTTTGGGAAATCAAATTAAAATTGTATGGTGAAACCAGACTGCGTTGTGCTCACACCTGCTTATGACAGACTAGGCAGGTCTTTTTTTTCTTTCTTTTTTTTTTTTTTTTTATTTTTTTTTTTACTGTTTATGCAGCAATGCCTACAGCAACACCAGAAATAGCTTTTCTGTAAATAACCGTATCTACATAAATCCTACAGGGGTGTTGGGTTGGGGAAATCATGGCAGGCCCTCTCTGCATTAAGGAAGTCTGTGGTTATAAAATCTAACAGGCAGTCTCAGTCCAATTGAAAGAGTTTGATTATCGCAGTAATAAAAGTTGAATGTAAATTAATAAGAGGAGAATTGGAATTCAGGTTTGTTTGTTTTTTCTTACCTCGGGTTCCGCGCATCTGTATCGCAGCATCATACGACGCGAAAACCTGGCCGCTTCTTCGTCTTTTACTCCTTCTTCTTCTTCTTCTTCTTCCATGCCGAGGGTAAGATGCTCGACATGTTTCAACCCGTCGACTGAGCGCAGTGAATGCACCTGCGGTGGAAGATTGGTCGCTCTTCGGACCGAGTCGCATTAATTCTGGGCGTCCCGGTCATGGCTGCCTGGCTGAGACAAGCAGATGTGGGAGTGCCAACAACAGCTGCGCACTGACGGGGATCCAGTTCAGGGAAACCGAGATAAAGTGGAGACAGAAGCCACGGGACAAAAGAAATAACCTGAAGATATTACAGACAACAGTGGCTTGTTTGACTGCGGGACTGCGCAAACCTGAATTAATCAGCGGTCTCGGTCTCCAGCTGCTGCCACAGGTTTATGGTCCTTTGTTTGCGCCCCCTTTATCCACCATCTGTGTTTCCTGGGCAACCGAGGACTGTATGCAGGCAACACCAGCTAAAGCACTACAACCACCTCCAATCAAGACGCACCACAGATATGTGCTGTGATCATTGTCTTCTTGTAGTAACCAGTTATTTTTCTGTCTTAATCATCAGCTGATATCTCCAGATAAGGCAAGTTTATTTGTAGCCTATAGCACATGTACAGGACAATTCAAGGTGCTTTACATACAAACATTAGGAACATTACAGCAAGATGCAGAAAGCATTAAGAAGAATTAAAAACAAAAGTGAATTAAGAAAATAGACAATGAAATAAAGAAATAAAGAAACTCTCAGACAAAATAGTATATATCACTTAAAAAGGCTGCAAATAGAAACGTTTTCAACCCTGATTTAAAACCGCTGAGAGTTTCACCAGATCTGCAGGTTTCTGGAAGTTTGTTCCACATTTGAGGAGCATAAAAACTGAACGCTGCCTCTCCGTGTTTAGTTCTGACTCTGGGAACTGAAAGTAGACTTGACCCTGATAATCTGAGGGATCTGGTTGGTTTGTAACGAACCAAAGGTTCCTGTAGAGCATGTATTTTGGCCCTAAACCATTCAGTCATTTGTAAAATGACAGCAGGATTTTGAAGTTGATTCTTGAAAAACAGGAAGCCAGTGTAAAGATCTGAGGACTGGTGTTATATAATCCGTCTGAAGACGTCGATGTTGATGATGTGATCCGGTGTCACGTTGTGCTCAGTTACTTGCTTTTCAACAAACTTGTGGAAACTATCGGTTTTGGCTTGGAAATCTGCTGGCAGTTTTTGGGACACCGTTGTCCGTGCTCTGATTGAGAGGCGGTAGCGTTGCATGAAGCGGAAGCACCAAGAAGGTCCTCCAGCAAAGTCCTTAATATTCATCGCCTTGGCAACTATCTGGGCGTGGAGACGTAACTGCACCGTTGACAAGCCTCTCCCCGCAGCACGTTGTTCAAGCACCCACTGGCGAACTCGTTCCT
>JBBBVU010000012.1:20291895-20309765 GCA_037177055.1 Atherinosoma microstoma | reverse complement strand
TTGTTGTTTACTTCAGACTGTTGAGACTTTCCAGAATCATCTGCAAGATGTTTAGCTTCTTCTGACACATGTCCCTTCATTGGTTCGTCTGCAGGTTTCTCGTTGTTGTTTACTTCAGACTGTTGAGACTTTCCAGAATCATCTGGAAGATGTTTAGCTTCTTCTGACACATGTCCCTTCATTGGTTCGTCTGCAGGTTTCTCATTGTTGCTTACTCCAGACTGTTGAGACTTTCCAGGATCATCTGGAAGATGTTTAGCTTCTTCTGACAATTGTCCCTTCATTGGTTCGTCTGCAGGTTTCTCATTGTTGTTTACTTCAGACTGTTGAGACTTTCCAGAATCATCTGCAAGATGTTTAGCTTCTTCTGACACATGTCCCTTCATTGGTTCGTCTGCAGGTTTCTCATTGTTGTTTGCTTCAGACTGTTGAGACTTTCCAACATCATCTGCAAGATGTTTAGCTTCTTCTGACAATTGTCCTGTCCTTGGTTCGTCTGCAGGTTTCTTAGTGAGGTTTACTTCCGAGCCCTTATGTTCTACAGGGTTTCCTGTGAATTAGAAAAGGAATATTGAAGTACAAAACAAGCAACAGAACATCAATCTAATTCTAATTTCCATGAATGCTGATGCTACACATCTGAATTCTGAAGTGTTACAAGGGACACATTGCTGGTACTCACACTATTTCATCATGGTAAAATGTTCATTAAGTTTTTACAACCCAATTTTTTTTAAATAAAAATAATAAAACCCTACCAAATTTTTAATACATACTGGGAAGGGTGAGTACACGACACAAATCCCTGCTCCATTTCACCAACCCCCAGGGAAATTTACAAATGATTTTTAAATTTTACTCTTTACTTTTTACAGCAATGAGTCATCAGGCTTCTGTGTGTATCTGTGAGCCTCTGGCACAATCGATATGAGATCCATTTAATATCAGTTGTTATTATTGGGTCAGATTATTGGTTTAAATTACATGTATATACAGTGCAAATAATACATTATAAAACACTGTAAAACACTTTAAGATCCCAATTTTGCTACTGTAGAGACTTTTAGCTGTCAATATTTGCTAAAAACATTACATAGCTTCATGACTGGCAGAGCAGCAATAGTGGCCAGACCTCCTTTTTGCGCTCAAACGTCTATATGCTTTATCCTGCTGCAAGTGAAAAGTGCCTAGCTGGAGAAAGCTCCTGTCACTAAATGTGTGCCTACCTGACAGAAAGATAACATCCTCTGCCAATTCGTTGCAATATGTTTGAATTATATTAATGTGAAGACATTTAAAATTGAAACATTAAAATTGAAAAAATATAAAGTTATCTCAACAAAAACAAAAATCACAATGCCAATGCAACACCTGTGGGGACCCCACAGGGTCATGGACGTCCTGTTGAAGACCTCTAGGCCCAATCCCAAACCGACCCCTACACACAACCCTTCCAGTTTATTTTTTTTTAATTGTACAATGTGGCGCAATTTCCGCTTTTGAGTTCCTGTCTGCTAATATCGTCAAAAAGTAAAAATTACGCTTACTACAAATGTCTACAGATTATGGCGCGTCTCTAACATTTTTTAAAGGTGTACCTCTTGAGGGCCTTAAATGTCTTTCTATGTTGAAACATGATGTATGCTGTAGCTAAGATTTACAGCCTTGCTTATCTAGGCTGGATTACAAAGTAGGCCAAGTTAGGGACCAGCCGTCCCAGGCCTCGCTGAAAGTTTACTGGCCAAAAGTTATCAATGTGTTTCAATCCATATGGTATTACCCACGATTTTCCACTTTAGTTGTCTACTGGTAGTGCTCTTAAATCCAAAACAGCGACACACGCGCGCGCGGAGACACACATATAAAGGGTATATTTTTTGCACGGTTTAAATATAAGGAAAATGTGTTTGCCACTTTTAAATAAAAACAAACCTGATTTAATTCAATGCTAAATGGATGTGAAACCACTCCAGGAAGTGTTGCTTTAAAATATATTTGTTGGTTACCAGCTAAATGGGCTAATGTGAATGGCAGAGAAGGCTAACGTTCGTACAACAAGAAAGGCTAATTAAAACGATACAAAACTGTACTCACCTGTGACCAAGCAGTAGCACAGAAAAATGGAAAGTGCCAGAAAAGCCGCCTTCATTGTGTCCTCTGCGTACACACACCGACTAAGCTCGAATCTATCTAAATTAATCTGTCTCTCCTTTCAATTCTAGCCGCAATCCGCATTGACAAACGAAAGTCGACAGGTTGGAGGGTTTGACAAGTCCTGTCCTGCTTCCGTGTACAAACTGCGCTTCTTCTGCTGCTGTTGTAGACACAGCTGGGGAGTTTGCTGCCGCCTAAAGGTTAACGTTGATATTGCAGCGCAGGGAAACGGAAACAGCTTCTGCTGAGGTGAACCGAATTGTATTTACTGCCACGCATGTTTGCATTTATATAAGTTATCATACTGCTTCACAGAACACAGGGTCTTTTATGCATTTTTATTACATGTAAAACTCTAATGAATATTTGTGTATGCTTTACGGATGATGTCATTTGACTAGTTATACAAAAGTTATGGATTCACTGGATAAGAATCACTTTTTTTTTAAATCCTTATCTAGCCAGAGTAAGATTAAAAAATCAGAGTTTTTGAGATGGTAGGGACAAGAAATACCCAAATATAAGCAAAATAGAGAAAAAGATCATTTTCCATAATGTGTCCCATTTACAAAACTGAATCAAGACATTCTAAAATATCACATTTAATACAATAGAATTAACAAAAAAAAGAAAGAGAGATAAATTACTTCTTCAATAAATGTTCCATACTTGGGTTCCAAAAATGGCTTTAGTTGCATTTTTATGACAGATACAGTTGGCAATAGCTTGGTTTTACTGGGCGAAGGATGTTAAGCAACGAAGGATGTTGCTTAACATCCTGTATTAACATAACTCAAAACAATTTCACCAACATTGTCAGCTGAGCACTAGTAGCTGAATGAAATATAGACTACCTACAAAAATATATCTAATAAGATTTTTGGATCAAGTAGAGAATACAAATGAATAAACTCTTAATTTGCATTTGTAAAACAAATTTCTGCACTTGCTATATATCCAGAAGAATCTCCAGTTAAAAAAAAGAGTGTTTGCAGAGTTTATATCAGCTGTTTCACAGAGCTGAATGGCAGGAAACATGACCCCCAACAACAGGACTTGCAATGGAAACAATGGAAAGGATTGTAAAGCTCTGTCAAGAAGAAATTTCATATATCAATATATAATTTGGCAAAAGATGATGATTGTTCCCAGGCTGCTGTGTCTAAATGGTAGTACAAGTGTGAATGCTATATAAAGAAAACATACAGTTTGACAAAGGAAAAACAATAAATGAGCGAAAGCAATACATAAATAGCCAATGCTTGTAGCCAAGCAGTGAAAGACCAACTGAAGGTAGTAGGGTTTAATTTCAGAAAAGCAAAACATAAGGACATATTAACACATAAACAGAAAACACGATTCTCCAAATCCTCGGTTCAATTTTATTTTTTATTTTAGGGTCACGATTCGATTCTCGTTTTTTTTTTTCTTTTCTTAAAGCACAGAGGCCTATACCATTTTGAGACTATTTTAGTCTACGATCATTAAATTTATTCATAAAATTTTGTACAGTAAATCTTATTTCAAAAGATTGGCTACATATAAGTGATGCAATTCACATTCTTGTGTAATGTATCACATTAGGCACTAATGGTCAAATTTAAAAAAAAATATTTATAATATAAAGGTCTGTCAAGTTGAAAACAACAACAACAACAAAAAACAAAATAACGATAATAATAAAAATGAGAAGTCACAGAGGGTGCCTGCCATCTGACTCTTTTTGGTTTCAGCAGTGTGTGGACTACTCCTAAAATAAACCCCCCCAAAATTTTTCTTTAACGTCTTTATACATGGAGGGCAACACTTTTGTTGTAAAATGCGACCTGCTGGGCATCATACTGTAGCATGGCTCAAGTAAGCTAATTAAATGTTTAAATGCAGAGTTTTTCACCACCGAATAAGGCTGCAGGTCTGCTGCTATAAATAGCTCTATAGCGTTAGTTCTAGCTTTCGCGCGAGCTGAGGTCTGTGGAAGTTTTATTGTAAATGAGTATGGTATGGTACACGCACACACTGTGGTCTTCTTGTGGACAACAACACACCAGGAAGCAAAATATTTCCAGACTAGTGATTTAAGAGAAGCAGGAGCTACAGTCCTGCGTCTCCTTTATCTGCACTTGCCATGGTGTCATAAACTGCAGGTTAGCTAACTAGTGGCGTTGGCTACAATATGCTGCGTCGTCATCCTCTTTACACACCTCCCTGCTATATGTAAACCTAACCTACTCATTTTGTAATCTTGTGATTGAAACAATCACTTTTGTAGATGGGTGTGGGAAGGGGGGAAACACACACACTCACTCACTCGCGCGCACCAAAAAAACAGGGGATTAAAAGGATCGTCGATCCTTTCTGGTTTTGATGCTCGAGACCATAACGTCATTTTGATCGATTACGATAAAAAAAAATCGAAATCGTGACACCCCTAGTATGGACACATTTCTCATTCCATCAGTTGAAAGGAGGTTTGGTGATGCTGAAATAATGTTGTCAGGTTGAGAATATATCTTGCTACAGAGCAAAGTCTGTTAAAGCATTTATTCTGGAGAGACATATAATCTCAACTGCATGGCCAGAAAACAATTGGAAATGTATGGAAATAAATAAATACTGCAAATAAATTTCTTTCGAGGTTCATGACAAAGATAACGTTGGCCACTAAAAGAGGAAATTTGAACCTGATTGGTAAATAATTTTATTTTCAACTATTTAAATCTTTCTGTGAAAGAATTAATGCTGTTATAAAAAACAAACGAGAATCAATAAAATACTAACTGTGAATTTTATGCTCATGATTACATTTTTCCCCCCTTATGAGCCAGAGATTCAGTATTTTTTGTCCTTTACTACTACTAAAAAGGCAAAAGATTACAAAAATTATTTTCAAAATTTTGTCGTATAGAATATTTGACAATCAATAAAACTGTTGTGTTATACCTTTGTTTTATCCCTTTTTTGTTTTGTTTTTTACAATATAAAAATGCTTAATGAACATCCTCCTAGTGTTGGGATTCCATGATTTTTTTACTTCCACTAGTTGGTTATGTCAATATATGAGCTTATCAGCAGATGGCAGTGTTGGCATACACTGCATGTTATTTTGATTAATTTCTTTTTAAACAAAAGAAAGAAGCTATTTATAATTATCTTTTCCAATAACATCTTGCAATTCTTGCAAGAATTTCCACAAAAATCTAGATCTAAAAATGTCAACTACCCTATTCTATAAAAATCCTAATAATCTTAACTACAATGGAACAGTATTTAATATCAAAACTACAATATCATCTATTTGTAATTAGATCTTAACAGTCTCACTCGATAATACCTCTGACAAACATTACAATTTCAGATGTGCAATAGCTTCCGAGATGAGATAATGATCTAAATGTTAATTGGAGGTGTTTTACATCTCAGCTGGGTGTGGGAGACCTGTGGGTTCTTGTAATGAATATGTTTTAATTGTGGCAGGCTATTTGACATTTGAATATACCAATGATCCCTCTCATTCTTGACACCCATTTGCATTTCCATCTTTAAGGTCAAACGGGTATGAATAAAACATTAAGAAGGTTCTTAAGCTCACAGCCGGCCATACCTGTCGTCACAAAGGCACCAGCTGAGTCTTGCTAAGCTCAGTGAATGTGACAGAAACAATCAATTGATATCACTTTAGGAAACCACAGAAGCTAGCAACAGCATCCTGTTGTTAATGGGAATATAAGGTCACACAGTCAATGGCAGATATGGGATCAATTATGATTACACTCATACGTTAATTTGAACAGAGCAACATTAAACCATCTTTATCAATACATACCATAAGGAGAAAGCAACTCTGCTGCCTGATTGTGTGTCTATGGGTGCTCAGAACTCGGATAACAGATCTAGGAGCATTATTACCCATGTGATACGAAATGGTTAACCTGGAATAAATTCAAGATCAAAGGGAAGGCCAAAAAAAGAACCTTGGCAAGAGATTGGAAGAATTTAATGAGCAAAAATTAACATGTATTAACTCTGACCCTGCACTTACATGGCAGATGTTGAATACAGCAACATCCACACAGATCATACCAGTGAAACATGGATGTATTACATTTCAAGCAAAGCATGGTACCTAAATGAAACATAGCCTGTATTCCATTTAAAGCTTTCTTGAATAAGTAAATTTGGTTGTGGCGGTCTTCTTTAAGCTTTCATGGTGTTCTCTTCAGTAAGATGAAAAAAGATAAATAAGCAGATGCAGGTACGAGGATTGACTTTTAACAATATAAGCACAGTCTTGGGAGAAATGAACATTTCACCTGACGTATGGGCTCGAGGAGACAGATTAGCTGGCTGTTTTGACAACTCATTACCTGTAATTCAACTGATGGATTGGTGAAGTGGCTCAGAGTAGGCAGCTGTGGCACCAGGGACTATGTGACTTGTGCCTGGAATGATGTAAGACAGGGCGGCAAACAAGCAAAGACTTATTATGGCTAATGACAGCTTAAAACAGAGCAGGGCGGACTTGACGGTTTGGTGCCTCTGTTTGGGGCCAAAACAGAAATACGTGCTCAGTCCATCTTTCATGGTTAGATTGCATGAGAAGGAGCTCATTTTTGTCACTGATTGTGAAATTAACAGTACTTAAATTATAAATAATAACTATATCTCAGTTTGATCTGAGTCCTAGGTACCTCCCTGACAATGTCAAAATCTTCCTCTGTATTAATTAATGCTGACTGCTCTGTAAAGGAAATCCTAAATCTAAATTATGTACAACTGATCAACTAAAATCAAATCGGTCAACTCTATACATCTTCCTTTAGGTAAACTCTCTGAATCAGTAGGTGGGTGGTTGTCAGTGAGTTCATTCAGGCCAGTCTCCCACATAATTGGTCCATCCCTGGCACTACTCGTCATCTCGAAAGCCACCAAAAACCGTAACCTACCTTGTGTATTTTTCACTAATTGAAATGCCTAATGAGGTCCCAAGGGCTCCATCCCATTACCTCTGAGTTAATTAAAGCCTAAGCAGTGTGCCAAACGGTGAATAAAGATGCAGTAAAAGAGCAAAAGGAACAAGGAACCCGAACAGGGTTTGCTGTGCTGGGATGGGGCTGACCTGCTTTTTATTCATTGTTGTGGGACGCTACACTCCAAGAAGGAGCAGATGTCTATAATTTTTTTATTTGTATTTATTTTTAGGCAAGAAATTTTCTTACCCTGCTGGTTCTAGAGCTCATTTTCCGCTGTGGTTAGCCTAATTTTGCTTTATTAAACATTGAATTCATCACCACCATCAACAAGGTTTTAATGAAGATGTTCCCTATTTAGAACTGAAGCACAATGCTAGCATATACTGTATTAAGACAAAAAAGACAGGTATGTGTGTGGTTTTTCAATTTCAGTATGGCTATATTATAATTACAATAAGACTGTTATCAGTTCATTATGCGTTGTGGTCATTAACATTAGAATATAAATCCAAGCTGCATTACCTTGTTAAAGAAAAATTTCCTCATGAAAAACATGAGCAGAGAGAAGACGGAGACATTTTCTTTAAGAAACAATTTCAAATGTTTATTTAACATGTCAAAGAAGGGGCACACACTAGTGAATTGAAAAAGGGGGCTGTAATTATTGGCCAGGACTAGGACTTTTAACTTCATACTAACATTAATTAGGTTTTGGCTAGAAAGAAAATGTGTTTTTGTTTCTTTTTTGCTTTTATAAAGAAACTTTATGTACATTGGTTCTTTCATACAAGAAGTTCATTGGATAAATGCATCAAAAAGAACCCAGTTCTGCAGTAAACTTTACAAAAAATACATTTTGTTTTCATTGAGAGATGTAGAAAAGGAGGCAGTCAAATATTGACCAATAATATTTCTTCCTTTTCAATATTTAGAAAAAAAGGCTGTTCTAACATCTATTTTAAAGAAAAGCAATATACAGCACAATAAATGAGAGAAATTTGCCTTTGTGGATTCATTCAGTTGGTTTGGTAACCAAGGAGAGGGGCTGTGACTGGAACAGGGAATGATGGGAGTGAAGGGCTGCCTGATGGAAGGGGGAAGGGGGGGAGAGCATAGAGGGGTGCAGAGAAGAGAAGGGGATAGGCCGGGTGAGGATAGGTGTGTTCGACTGACTACCTGAAGTACCAATAGGGATGGAGATAGTGGGCTGGGAAGAGGAAGAAGAAGAGGAAGAAGAGGAGGAAGAAGAGGAGGAGGATGTGGATCCAGAGGCCTTCCCAGGTAGGGAGAAGTGGTGGTGCATGCGTCCCTCCGGTTTGGTGGTGAGCGATAACGGCTGGGCCTGCTCGGAGTGAGTGGCAGCAGGAGCAGCGGGGGAGGCCAAGGCGGCAGACGGAGTGGCTGGTGAGTCCAGCATGCTTCCGTGAGACGACGCAGGGCTGTCACACATCTTCTCTGACGGCAGGTACTGAACGCATTGCTTCTTACTTCTTATCGAGAAATCTACGGGGGTAAACAAAGGAGAAATGAAGAGTCTGAATTATGGATCAGCTGCCACCTCCACATCTGGTTCAAGTCCCACCATGCTGCAGCTGACAGAAGTGAATGAGTGATTATTTCAAAAGCGCACATGATGTGTTTCATATCAACTTGTAAACACATAACAACGACAGTAAAACAGGATAATATGGGTTATTCAAATGGTATGATGTATGATAAAAAAAACTTTTAAAAAAAACTGAACATGACACAAAATGTGCAGTGAGGAGTAAATGAGGAAGTTTCTTTGTTTTTGGCAATTTACAGTGGTCATGTGGTTGCACAACCACAAACATACCTGCCACTATTAGCACTGAACCTCATAAGCTGCTTGTCAAAGTATAAAGTAGGGGGAGAGAGTTAGTAAATGCTCATAAAGGACAGAATTAATTAAAAAAGAGGAAAAAAAAGAGAACAAAGCTGCAGATTCAGGTTACATGTGAACTCTGAGTGACATATAAGGCTTATGTAGTTTTTCTTTCTTCTCTATTGTGGAGCAAAATGAATAAATAAAAAATCCAGTCAGGAAAAAAAAAAAAAAAAGCATCTTACCCTCTGGTTTTGAGTCTGGTTTATTCTCTCTCTTCCTCTTTTTCCGCTTTCCCTGCATGGATAAAACTCTGCTGTTAAAACTGAAGTTAACGACCTCAACAACTTCTGTTCATGAGACGGTAATATCTCACTGAACCTAATAGGATAGAAACTTACTACGTTCTACTTATTGAAACCAGATGACTGAAATGTATCACTCACATAGTTATCTCGTGCTGACCATCCAGGATAGAGCTGAGAGTGGAGTTGCCTCTCTTTTCTGGCGAGCTCATAGTATTTGGCTTGCTCCTCTCTTGACAGAGAATGCCACTGTGTATCAAGACAAAAGAGTGTTAAACATATGCACACAGATATACAGTTGCAAACACACATACATGTCTGCATTAGTGATTCTTACCCGTCTTCCAAGGATCTGATTGATGGCAGCGCTCTCTTTCAGAGTGCACTCTGCCACCACTTTGGCTCTCATCTCCTTCATATATAGCATGAAAGCATTCAGAGGCTTCTTGATATGAGGCTTCTTGTCCTCTTCTTTCTTAGAAGGAATAGGTGACTTCCTGCTAATCCGACACAATCGAAAAAAATGGAAGTAAGGACTAATTTGAGCAAACGAGGAGAGAAAATGTGAAGGATATGGTTTTGACAGCTCGTTTAATTTGTCCTTACGCGTGCATCGAGGGGCTGATGTTGTCACCGCTGGGCTCCTGCTTAATGGCTGGCGAGACGATGGCAGGATGGGGAATGCCAGTCTGGTGGAGGCTGTGTGGAGGAGGGGTCACCATGTGTGGGGAGAAACGGCTGGACACCAAGCTGAGAAGGCAAATGGAGGCAACATTTAAGTGGTCAGAGTTTAACAGTGAACCTCTGCGGACCTGACAAGAAACGATTCGGCTCATTTGGCACATTACTGCTCAGCTTTAGCTTTCAGGTGAAATTCACTGCGCCTACTGCCTCTGTCTAGACTAAATTCATTCACACAATGTGCACCGTGCTTGCTTTTTTGTTCAAATAAAGACTTTTTCAAAAGCCCCTTTATTCACCAACGGCCAAAGAAAAGTGGAGTGTGGTGTTACCATGGTGACAGCATGGCCATGACACCTGAAACCTCTCTTCTTACCACGTTCCAGACCACGTAGAGTGTTCTGACAGCCGTCCACACAGAACACCTTCAGAAAGCGTCGCCCTCAATTTGCAATTGTTGACACAAAGAAGCATTGTAACGGAGAAATTAGGTAATTAAGCTCCATATCTCTGTATCACACACTTTACATAACATTGGACTGGAAAATTACTCTGTTTTAAGTGCTTTAACATGTTAAGCTGTCAAGAGACAAAATATAAGAGATGTTTTTCCTTAAAGCAGGAACCAACCTAAAATGAAGCTACATACATTTCATACTAAATGTCAAAAAATCATACTGCGTAAGCAGGCTTGTGCCATATCGTTCCCTTGATGATAAATATCTAGAAGGTACATTTGCAAACATCATACTTATTCCCCACGACACAAATGATGGGACTCAAGCTCTATATCACGAAAGAATTATTTTCCTTAATCTATATAGCGGCCATAAAATTCTATTTTGTCGTAATGGCATTTAAAAAAAGTCAAAAACATGTCATATCACAATTACACACTAGTTTCTATTTAGAAGGTTTCTTATCATAAGCCATTTCAATTTAAATTAATATCTGAAATGATGTGGAATGGTGTGAGCAGTAAATGCAACACTTTTAACAGCTAAAACAAAAAAAAACAAAAAAAAGAAACACTTGAGGTGATTTTCTGATTGTTGTGAGTTTATAACAGTGTGGAGTTACACAAGGTATCGATCACAAAGACCCTTGAATATTTCATCTCATACTAACACCGGAAAGCTCGTTACAAATCTTTCCAATTTTGACAGAAGGTCAGAGTTTAGTCTGATGGGACGAGTGGGTTCAGATAAGCTTTGATTTGTCGTAATCGATTCTCAGCCCTTTCATCTCTGCTGTATGTGTGTGTGTGAACGTGTGTGTGTGTTGTAAAGTGGCTCAGAACACAGACCTGACCACAGAAGTTTAGCTCTGAGAGAGAAGACAGGAGAGGAGTGCTGAATGCCAATAACACACTCAGTCTATTTAAAAAACTGAACCTGTCTCTCACAGACTTAGACCTCACATCCCTTTGTAGTTCTGACACCAATGCCTGCTCCATTCAACCGTTAGTATGCTATTCAATTCAGCTTCAGATCCCAAAATTTACATGGCTGAGAGATGCTGAGCAATCTCTCCTAAAATTAGCTTCTAATAATGTGAACAATAGAAGTATAAGACTGCACACCAACCATCTATTTTGTTACAGTCTGGCAAAGAAAGCATGTGAAATGTGATTACAGCATGTCATAGAAGCAGCACATATTAGATGTCTCCCTTTGGGAGGGTGGGGGTGTTACTGAACATGATCCACTCACCTGGACATGGATGCATTCATTGCCAGCGCTGGATAGGGGTGACGGAATCCCCCTGGAGGGATGGAGTACATGGGTTGTCCCTGCCTGGGAGATGGAGGTAGACAAAGTGAGCAAAAAGCTCCAGTGTGAGGTGGATCAAACACAGCTGACAGCTAACCCACCAGCACTAATCCTCCACTCATCAACTCAAATCCCCTGCTTGTGGAACAGAGCCGTTGAAATTGATTATCAGACCCGTAGAAAAACCCATAAATGTTCCTCCCGGTAAACTCAAATGTTTTCATTTGTTGTTGTTATGACATGGAGCACCTGCACGTACAAAATGCAGCATTTTTTTTCTTTATGTTGAACTTCAAATTCTGTTTTTAAAGAATCTGCTGTGCCTTCCTCTGCTCTCTCTGCAAGTATTCGTATTTAGGTAGCCAGACAGCAGAGACAGCAGAGACGGTTAATTATCATTCACTACTGCATATTATCACTGTGGCATGACGTAACTCTACAGCAAGTGCACATACTTAAAAATCAGGCAAAACTGAAGATAGTGATATGATGTTTGTCACAGGCATTTTTATGCAAGACCTATTTAATGTCATACATCTGTACTGACAGCTTGAAATATAAAGAACTCACTGTGGCATGAGCCAGCTCAGAGGGTGTGCAATCGAACCGACAGCACCGGGAGACAGGGGGTAGTACGGAGAGAGTTCTGATGGGTGAGGTGTCCGAGGAATACCTGCAGGCACCACAAAAGAAGACAGAGGACAGTTTTTTTTAAATGCAGGACACATCAGCAGAGGTGACATTTTCCCTGAGGGCCTATTTGGAAGAATAATCTTAAGGCATGTAGTTTGTAGTTTAAGCATGTGGTGATTTGTAGTGTAATTATTTCAGTGATTTCAATAGTGACCACTTCTCAATTTGAAAAAAGTCTGCAGAAACTTACTAAGTACAATCCAAGCATTTTTTTCCCCCATCAACAGCCAGATCCATGCCTCCTTTGAATAAAACATCTCTGAAGTAAATCAAACATTTTACCTGTCTTTGGGTCGAGGATCTCTGGCGAAAGGTGGGATGGCGGCGTGCCGGGTGAGAAGTGTTCATTGCTGTAGGTGATGAGGGGCGTCAGTGGATGGACGTGGTGGGCATGCTGTACCACCGGGACTTTATTAGACTGAAGAGAAGACATACAGAGCTGAAGGTGAGCAACAAGTGTCTGACAGTGGGTGTCAAGTGAGGCATCTTATTTCAATTTTAGACTTTTGCTCTATGTCTGGTTGTTTGTGTCTTTTCTATATATGTATCAAAGCTTTTGCTTTAACATGTAACAAACAGATGAAATGCATGGAGTGAACAGGCTGTCATCGGTGAATGCCCTCCATGGTAAACATCACAGTTTATACGTGTGACTGGCTCTGTGATGCAATCTGGACCAGCACCAAGGAGCATTTAAAAGCCTTGCAGACACATGCCAAGATCATTACGGCCATTTAGTTGAGGAGAGAGCTGTTTGTTCAGTCCAACAAGAAAAAACAACGGTCCCACCGAGTCCAAAAGTTGCCCCAGCAAGCCGCAAACAAAACACAATCAGGCTAAGGTAAACTGGTTACCCATAAACATGTGAAAGCAGCTTCTCCTACTCTGTCTGCCTGCAATCTGCACTATGAGTGAGCTATTCTGTCAAATCAAAGATATGTGGTGAACAGACAGTGTATAGATGAAACGTCCCTTATTTTGTAGTGTCTTTCTAAAAAAGCCCAGATTCCTGCTGAGATCTGACCAGCATCATGGCTACAACAGGGATGATGAAGACAATAATAATAACCAGCGTCTCTACTTTCATTAGGCAGCGCTCAGTCTAGCAGTCATTTCCCCTGGCTGCCTGGCTGAATAGAGCACTTGTTGGCTCAACTTGTCACATGGGAGGGTCAAGGGGTGGGAGGGGAGAAAGGAGTCTTGTTCCTCCAGGCTAACCTTTCTTCAATATCCTTCCCCACCCCCTTCTCAACCTCTGTCTCTCTCCAACGTGGTCTGCTGAGGAACAAGGTTTGCATTGAGACTTCTGTACACTCTCTTGCTTCACGCTGCTGAGAATTGTTCCAAATCTTGGCCTTTTTTTTTTTTTCTCTTTTTCTTTTTTCAAAGGAAGGTACAGCTTTTTCCTCCTTTTAAATCTTTAGCAAATGAGTGAGGACGGAGTGAGGAAAATATTTACCACTGCTAAACACAGCTATATTAAGACCACTTTGCTCAGGACATTTTTGGTTTCTGCACACTGTGAGCATATAAGGTGAAAGCAGACGACGATGCACGGCGAGCACAATTCACATAACACAAAAAAAGCCTTTGATAAAAGTCCATGGCAGACTTGCTGGGTTAAAATCCCAGGTCCCACATGTCATGTATATTTGAGTTGTGCTTTGTTGTTGTACTTCATGTAGAATATGCCTGAATTTTCCCTATATTGTGAGGGTTGTTTGAGACCTCTAGACCTGGATGCCAACACATTTTGGGAAGCAGTTCAGTGAGAATTTGAAATGATGCCTATTAATTATTCACATCCTGGAATACATGAATCGTGTGCTCTAAACATAAGTTTGAAGGCACTAGTTTGAGCTCAAGGCTGCTTCTCAGTTGAGTGGTCTGAGAAAACGTGGAGAAAAAAGGAGCGCAAAGACATAGATAACTATCCTGACCCGTGTCCTAACAGCCAGGCCTCTCTGTTAGACATAAAGATGGCTGCTTTATCAAGCAAACTGCTCGATTAAATCAAAGCAATCAGAGTCAGCTTCAGTTAGAAACTAATTCAAATTAATTAAGCTCTGTAGACCCCTAACAGCATGAAATGTGGTTTTGTAAAATCACTAATGACTCCAAACATAAATGCATCAATACAGTCTTTGACTTTGTTTATGTGTAATATTCCTTTAGCCCATGACAGCTTCATATGTCTGGTTTCATGATCCACAAGCAACAATCCACAAGTGTAATCAGAAAAACCACAAGGAACATGAGCCATGTTTTAAATATAAACATCTACACGATGGAGCGGATAGCAGATGGTATCTACACTGACAGATAGAAATCATGCCCTTTACATAGATGTGCTTGTTGTGTACTGGTATGCAGTGGCGCAGAGCTCTCAGCTAGCAAGTAAAAACACTCCGAGCTGGTTTTAGAGTAATTTGACATAGTAACAGGAAGGTTTTAAAAAGAAAAATAAAGGAAAAACCTCAGCAGAAAGTTTCTGAGGCGACGCAGAGAAAAGATGTCTGTCTCTTCCGAGGGTTTGAAGCTAAAAAGTCCGAGGTGGCAGTACCTTGCTTGGCTGTCCAACTTGGAACGGCGCTAAGAAAAGCACAGTCCTTGGTCAATGTGGGTGGAGGGGTGGATTTCATTCAAGCAAACATGTTTTTGGATCCTGCACATCTGAATTGAATTACTAGGCAAACAGCCGATGGGGAAGAGAGCTTAGAACAAACTGAATAACCCCACAGCTTTGTGTGTCTTTATGCTCTGCGATTCTGGGTGGGAGGCTCAGAGGCCTTTCAAAACTCCAGGAAAGACAGGGTGAAAAGAATGCCTGGCATGCTGAGAAATCCAAGCCTTGTTTGTCAACGCCAACAGGAAGCGGACGTGAGGGGAGACTGACCGTGTCATATGTCTTTAAAATCAACCATTCCAAAACTATGCCATTCATCACAGACAACGTGTGCTTTACGTCTGGTCATCGCCTCTGAAAAGGTCAATAGCATTATAATTCTAGGTTAAAATAATATGGCGCAGGCCGGCATCAGGTTACTTAAGCAAATATCCCCAGTGGTCATTAAATAAATGAAGGGAGGTAGCAAAATCAGCGTATTATATACAGACAAAAACACAGGGAAATCTCTTTGGGATCTAGTGCGGTTACAAATATTTGTAAAAACACAAACATACAGTAAACATTGGTAAATCTGCCACTTTTACACACAATCTTGTGCAACTTAAGTTCTAAACTCATTCTGCAATACTAAATCTGAGTGTGTTCATGTACAGAGTTTGACTGGAATCAAAGCGTTGGTTCCTTATCGCATTTTTGAAGAGGATCTTGTCTCTGCAGTGGCCCAGCAGGATTGCAGACCTTAGATCAGTATTCAGTTCAGTCCTCCCAAAGCCTTTGATTTCATGATGGATCCCGGGTGTTCACTGCCTAATGCAAAATGAGAAAATCTCACCGGACTCCCAGTCAAAGGTCTGTTAAAAGAATATAGGTCGAAAGCAAGTATGTGTAGCGCTGTGAGATTAAAAAACAGCATTTCATTTAATAACTCTGCTTAAAAATGTCGTCGTGCCCTGAGAGCAGCAGACTGCACCAGACAGATGCAGGGAAACAAAAGGCATCTCTGGAATGCTGCTCTAGACCTTGCCACTTCAATTCATTTAAACAATTCAGTGACTAAGTGACTTATGACGCGCTGACAGGACCTGGTCCCTCGGTGCCTTGATTACTCTACACGTAAATACAATATTGAAACAAAGAAAGTGATTCTTGTGCCTCTGTCCAAGCATAGATCAGCCCATATTTGAGCACTGAATGCATCGTGTCAGACATTCTGGTCATTTCTATCTCATTAGAGAATCACAGCTCCTTCTAATCCAGAATAACAGAATAAGTCAGTGTAGTCTGTAATGAGACACAGAATAGGCCTGATAGACAAATTACTGCAAGTGACTGAATGACCTCAGACAGGGGAGTAGGCAGCCTTGATATCATTATGAGCAGAGTGTTAATGACTGTGAATGTGTGCATTATGGAAGATGAGTATGAGAGTGCAACTTCTCTTTTCCTCTCTGGTCCAGCTTGGTCACTACTGATGGGCTGACAAGTTCCCCATACTGCATCACCTGGCCCTAAAGTGCCTTTGATGTATTATTCATGAAGAGGCAGACCACTGAGCACATGAGCTGATTTTTGGAGGGTTCGGGGGGGGGGGGTGTTCAGGATTTCTGTGTGTGCATAAAACACCCCCTGTGCCCTTGCCAAACTATAATAATAATAAAAAATGTGAGTGTGCATGGCAGGTTGTTGGTAGAAAAGCTCAATCTTTCCTTCCCAGTCCTCCTAGCCCACCACCACAACTACTACCAAAAGCAATACCAACTGAATGCTAAACAAACCTGTCTGTTGAATAATTGAGGATCTCAGGCCAGAGCAGACTCAGATTAGCATACAGGCCTTATGGACCCAATCTGCACAGTGACAAGATGGTATTTCCCTGGTCTTTTTGTATCCATCGAGCACTCTGCTTTTTATACTTTACTACATCTTTCCTTGTTTAACACTGCTACAATAAGCTGACATTTCAGTAATTATCAGTTCATCAACAATAACTGCATTGATCTCTGCATGCACATGTAGTGTGGACTATACTGCTCAAAAAATCAATGGGTGACGACTCGTGTCTTAAAATGTATTAATCTTTTATGCTTGACTGAGCAGACCTCTTCACTAATTGACAGCAAATCCTCCACAAGTAACTTGCCATTATTAATAGCTGATATAATGTAAGACATGTAAGTGCCTGCAAGCAGGTCTCAACGACTAATCCACACCTTGAGAATCCATCTTGACAAAAAATTCAACAATGTCAGATTAAACGCACGCTCAACGGCTGGAGAAGAGTTCAGCCTCATGATTTCCTGCTGCTGTCTCCTCCTTGGGTCTCTTTTCCTGGCTCCTCTTGGCCCTCAGCAGTAATCCCTGGCCCCCTGTGTGTGCCCATCCGCTCCCCCTGCTCTCATTAGCACAGTGCTGGGGCCTGGGGAGCCTGCAGGCCTGGGGAGTCAGCCTGCTGCTTCCCTCCCACTCCCCTTCTCCCTCCTCAGCTGGAGTAATGAGCACATAATCAGCCTGGCTCCCCCTCAGTAGCAGCAGACCAGAGGGGCATGTGGGCACTTGGCCCAGAGTCAGGGGGTAAGGGAACAGGGGGTGTTTCTGTGCCCAGTGTACTCCATACCCAGAAATAGAGCTTTCCATCCCACATAAAATGACCTTCTGGTCACAGGTCACCAGATAAAGAATTGTGACTTCCTCTTTTAGGTCACAGAATGAAAGCAGTTATACTTTCTGTGAACTTCCTTACCTTTTACACTTCAGTAGAACAAAAGTTTACCATGAGGTCTAAGACAATTCTATTATCTTGGACGTTTTACTGGCAATTTA
>JBBBVU010000012.1:20274238-20289096 GCA_037177055.1 Atherinosoma microstoma | reverse complement strand
AAATAAGAGCTATGTAGAAGAGAAGAGGTCTTTGTGATTTGCTGCTTGTTACAAGCTGAGCCGTTTTTGTGTTTCAGTTTGGTTTTTTTCATCTTTCAGCAATGATGATAGCATGAATCCTGAGCTCAAAAAGCACAGCGACCATCTGGTTTATGAATCATTTTAAGTACCGGATACAGCAGCTTGTCCTGCATGTGGATTTTTCTCCCTGGTAAGAATTTAAATTAATTAAAAGGGTGTTTTATTATAGATAATGTTTGATTCAACATATTTAAGGTACGTTTGCTATCTGCTCTGCCTTTTGGACCAATAAGTATGTTTTAGATTATTAATTCTGTCATAGTTGGCTACATCCTGCATTGAATTCTGTCATTGTTATTTGCATTACATTGCACATATGAATTCCTCTGCACAAACAGATTACCATCCTCCCTTTGCAAACAACAGCTGAGTGGGAAAGAACAATGAGTAGCATCTGACACTTGAAAAAGTGATGGACAAATCCAGCTAAAGAATACATGCAAAGCTCTGTCTTCCTTTCAGACGTGTGCAGGATAAATGACGACAAATAAGCAAACTGGAGGAGTCATGCATTCAGGTTTTGATTTTTAAAACGCCATTCGTCACTCCGGGTTTGTAAGGAGGAAGGAAGCTTGGGTGACTGTGGGTTAAAAATGGAAAAGACATTATAGCAGGAGGGGAAAAGGGAGACGAGGGAAAGAAAAAAAAAAACATTTTCAGGAATGAGTTTGTCGGAGCAGGCAGAGGGTATTGTTTCCTGACAGCTGGGGTCCAACAGAGCACCAAGGCAGGGGGAAGGGGTCCCTTTTTCACTTGGAAAAGAGGGGGGATTCTTGGAGTTGACATCAGCCCTCTTCATTTTCACTATACTGCTCAAGGCTGAATCGTAGGTTCCAACTAATGGGCCCAAGTCCATACAACTGTCAGGAGGCAGTTGCTTTTAAAGGCTGCTAGCTCCCTATTGAAACTTTACTCTGCTGTGTGCATGGTGCCTAATGAATGCTGCTCTCTGGAGAGAAAATCCAAAACAATGTAGTTTTCTCTGTCTAATCTATGTCAATCATGAGTCCTTCCACAAATGAAACAAGCGCTATTGTGAGCGTTAGGTCTGGTCCAACTGTGCCCACCCCAGCTCTCCCACCCAATCCATCCCTTTTTTTTTTGACAGCTTCTGCCAGGACTGAGGAACATGCCCCCCGGCGCTTTTTTTTTCTTTTTTTTCCCTGAGCACCTACTTTTCTTTTAATTGCCACTGTGCCCCATGTAGCAACTGTTCACACACTCTCTGAAACATCCAGCTAGGTAACACCAGCCGCACACTGTCACATTAGCTCCTGTCCATACTGGAAGAACACACCACTCACTAGGACATGAGAGGGGGAGAGGGAGGATGGCTGGGTTTATGAGTTGTTTCAGGAAACAAAAGGCAAGAAATCGTGGGCCGTGCTGCTCAGACAAAACTTTCTCAGTGAAAAAAAAAGTCCGAAAAAGTTAGAACTATAAGAAACAGGTTATTAAAATAGTTATACCGAGGCTTAAGTTGATATTAGATGCTTGCAAAAGATTGAAAAAAGAGATCAGCTTAAATCAACTTAACTGCAAGGCATTTAGTAATGCTTTACACATGTCCTTATTTTATTAGAAACAAATACAGACATATGGTTGGGGCTCATAGCAATGCCTGCTTCAGCATGGGACCTGGAAACTCTGGTAAATGCACTCGGACGGAGAACTGAAAGAAATGAGAATTTAAATAGAAGTTTAGCTGATCCATTTTGGTTGCTCTCTAATTGTCTTCCAGCTTTCCCTGCTGCATCCAGCACTCAGAATAGACATCAGTAGAATGTGCTACTTTTACAGGACCCAGATGCAACAAAGGTGGCAGAGATGCCACAGATTTTTTCCAAAAAGCTACACTGGAGCCCTCTGGTTTTTTGAACTGAGAGAATACAACATATGCTCTGGGGCATGTGGCCTGCCAGAGCTGGGTTCTAATTGTTACATCGCTCTCACAGAGCAGGAGAAAACACAGCCAAGAGTCTTTGTCATCTCTGAAGTGTGTAGTGCCATACTGCAGGCCAACATCAGAGTACGGAGGAGAGACAGATGTCTGGACATTTGCTGTCAAACTAAGTCACACTCTCTGCCAAAGGGACAGAAAAAATTCCTAACTTTGTTAGCAACTATCTGTCGACTTAAAGGCTGCACTGAGAGGTCACATCAACTATTCATCTGACAAAAAGTTTATTAGTTTGTTTATTTATCCAAGTTAATATGGTTCTGAAAAAGCAGATATGTCTAATAGCCAATGTTAGCTAGAAATGATTATGCATGATATATCGATTTGGATTAAGTCAATTAAGACAATAAAAAATAAGGGTTCGGATATGTATAAAAAGTGGCCGCTTAGAGCCTGGGGCCTGGCCCTTGCGAAATGGGTTCACCAAACTTGCAGTGAATGGCAGAGCAGCAGGAATGCCTCCACGGATCGCTCCAGCAGATAATGTCAATCACCTACTGTGTGGAGAACCCCTCCCCATTGTTTTCTTTTACCCCCAACAGAAAACAAATGGGCCACACAGCTTGCTGTTTGGCTGAGGTGTTAATTACCATCCCCAGCCCATATGAACAGCAACTTCACACAATAACTCTGTAAGACCCCCTACACAACGGCTCCTCCCTGGTTTACTCTGCTGATCTCACCTCTTCTTGCTGGGCCTTTGACACCTCCACCTGATCTGTGCATGAAACACAATTAAAAGATTACAGGACAAAGACAATGTGATAAGTAGCCCCGCCTTTTCCCGAAGTTTGCATTGAGTCTCACTGTTTGCCAACATTAGAGGCAATTACACTGACAATTCTTAAGCAAACCTCGGCAGTCATTGTGCTAATTAGTGTGTAATCGATGGGGAAACGACGAGCAGCTCAACTGGTCAGACCTGAACTGTACAATTGGGCCTCTGCAAATTTCTCTGAGGGAAGATCATGACCTATTATGCAGTCTACAATGAGGTGAGTGAGTGTATCAGTCGGGAGGAAGCTATTAATTAAAACCACTTTAGATGAAGATCCAATGAGATGCAATCGTTTTTGGGGAGTGTGTAGAGATAATGTTGTCTTCATCCAAATAGACCAGATAGATTATCATTCTTTTAATGAAATTAGCACTGATAAGTTTCATCTGACTGCATTTAGATGCGCTGTAAATCAAACACCAATGACAAAAATTGCAATTACTTGTCTCCCTTCGTGAGCCCATCACTTGCATTTCATTTTACATTAAATTAACCCTGCAGAGTCCATGATGCAACGGTGGAAGCAGCATGCTGCTAATGGCAGACCACATTTGAAGTGTCCATTAGCCCATAGAGGAATGAAGTTAAGTGACTATGACAGGGGCACTCCCTCAGTTTGCCGGGCTCCTATTGTGACCCGGTTGGTTGTCCTGCACTCTTATTCACAGCCAGTAGAAAAACTGGGTCAAAGGTCAGACATCCAGAGTGCTGTGGTTTCTATGGTGACATGGCCTATTAAGGCCAGGCTCATTGGCCTCTTAACATGCTCTTGTACACAAAAGAACTATTAGTGCAAAGAGGGAGAGAGGGCACTGAAGAGGGGCGGCAGCGCAGGGGAGGTCCAAACAACACGGCGTCAAGGTTCCTCCAAGATGGTTCCACATGGTGCCTGTAGCTCCAATCAGAGGCATATTTAGCATATACAATTTCAACATCCTGTTATCCAGGAGGACAGTGAAATGCACTAGCTATCTGTGGTATATATACTGGGGAAAAAAATGCTTTTCTTTATGTTTGTTTTCATAGACGTCTAAGATTCAACTCAAAGAGCGCCATATGTCTACCTCGTGTGTATTCTGTGCAATGCCAAACAAGCAGTCCAGGTTTATTTGAAAAGTCCTTGAGGTGTATTTACTGCTGTTTCAGTAATAAAATGGCATTACGGCCAAGAAATGGCCAAGAAAAATCCCCCCCCCCCCGAAAAGTTTTTTAACATCCTTCCCTGGTGAGCCAGTTGCGACTTCAGCAGGAGTTTGCATTTTTGCAACTCAAGCAGTTATTTGTTTCTCAGTGACTTTACTTGTCTTGGTCACAGAGTTCTTGCATCCTGCATCCAGACTGTTACCATAGAGTTCATACAGGTGCCTAAACGAAGCTGCAGTTGTTGACAGTTCCATCATCTAGCCGACTCTCAGGTAATTCCAATCAAACACTTAAAAGAGAGTGAGGTTACAGTGAGGAATAAGTGAGTAATTTTGTAAGAGTAGAAAGGCAGGTCACATAAAACTCACCGTATAATTAGACACAGGAGAAAATAATTATGCATCTGGTAAGAGCAAGGCCATCTCATAAAGACAGAAAAGGAGAGTGCAAAGCTATTCAAGTCAATTATGTGAAGTCAGTAATGTGGTTTCCCGTACCTGGGAGATCTGCTTTCAATAGTCACAAACTGCTTCCCTTAATGTCAGCGTGATCTGGTGTCAGGACAAGCTACACCTCAAATGTCAAAGATATTGTCCTATTTCATGTCCTGTGGCTTTGTTGAAGCAGACGCACAGGAACAACGCAATTTTTATTTTTTATTTTTTTACTGTTTGGGGAGTTGCCTCGTTTCATTGAAATTCACAGCTGTAAACGTCTGTATAATTAACTCCAGAACACGAGTTGGTTACCAGCGCTCCACTGGATGTTTACAGTAAAGCTCAACTTAGAAATCAAATGCCTATGTGTGTGTGTGTGTGTGTCAAGTGTACGCCAATGACACACAAGTGAGACCTGAATTTTTCATTTATGACCAAACACAAATTGACTGGAGACAGCATGAGTTACCAATATAAAATAACGTTTTCCTGCCAAGGCATTTAGGAGGCAACGAGAAGTCCAACACGCTGAATGGGGGCAAATACCACAGCAAGGTGATCACTCCAAACGCACAGTGGAGAAAAAAAAAAGCATAAAAATAATCTTTTTCTCTTCTTTTTCCACAAGTTGGAGACAAATATTGACTTCCGCCCTCAGAGTAAATTTGAGAACGATGACCAAAAGTTTCTTTTTTTTTTTTGCTGTCAGGGTACAGTGAGTGTTTTTCTTTTCCCTCTCTTTTTATTTTTAACTTGGATTTCTTTTTAAAAGCACGGCTGACAAAAGCAAGAGAGGCAATGAAGCATCGAAGGGAAGGGAAAAAGTCAGTTTTGAGAAACGGAGGTGGGCATAAGTGGGTGTAGTGGAGAAGGCAAGAGAGGGAAAAGAAAAGAGGCTAAATTAAACACATTTGTTTCTGCTCTCACATACCACAAGTCTTATGAAAACAGAGGTCTGATTGTGTTCACTCTGCAAGTCCACCCCCCTCCTCCTCTGCCCTCCCCTCTGTCTCTTCCCCACCACCCAACACCACCATCCAGCTCCGCTCCCCAACCCCCTGTCCTGAGCAGCAGCAGCAGCAGATCCCCCCACCCCCCAACCCCCCAAACCCAACCAACCTCTCTCTAACACACACACACACACACACACATACATACAGCTGCCTGCAGATGCCTGCTGTGTTTGCTCTCTGAATGCAAAGGCGCAAATCTCCAGGCCCCGCAGACTTCTGGGCCCTGCCTCATCTCACTTTTTACTACCTGACATCCCTGTCACCCTACTGCTAACCCCACTTGCCGTCTCCTCCAGCTCAGTCCAACTCAAAGACACACACACACACACACACATACACACACGCACACACTCGAATGCCACAGGTATGTTTCAGCGCTCAGTCCTGTGGCACAGTACAAGAACTGCTGGAAATAAAACACACTCACAGTTTTCCAGATATTAAAGGTCAATGAGTCTTTTAAAAAAGTAATGAATCATACAGTTTAATGAAGCAATATTTTGTTTTCAGCAGGCAAAATAAGAAAAACAATAATAACTGAGAAAATTATTCAAATATTAAAAACAATAAAGGAAAAATCTTGATAAAACAAACTAATTTTTCTTATTCCACACTTTTCTGGAGAACGTTTTCAAAAGTGCTTTCAGACCTCAACAATGTGTGACACAGCACAAAATTACCATGACATTCCCCAGGATTAGTTATGCGTATTGTCCGCAGGCTGCAGGGAGGTCTGGAAAGTTGCCAGCACATTTTTACACCTGAAACTTTCGTAAAAGTCATTTCCTCACAGTCTCGGGGCTTCATTTTCATCACGCCGCACACAGTGATGCTGCGCGCTAAATCATCATGTAGTGATGGGCTTGGCTATAAATTCAATTTTTGTCCACATGTAGGTCTCCCCTTACATGTCTGAAATTCTACAGAGGATAAATCTTTCAGTCAAAACACAGGTCTTCAGGACGGGAGGAAAAGCTTACAGAGAAAATACAAGGCGGGACAAAGTTTGGTCATGCAGGCTTCTACCAACAGGTTTCTTTAAAAACAAGGATTTTTGAGGGAAAAAAGTTTTTGGTGGGACTAATGTTAACCCATTGGGGCTATTGCAGTTTGAAAAATATCTTTATGAAACAAACCAGACCACTGAGACCTCGATGCTGGACATAAGAACGTATACAGCTGCTGCTATCTTTCAGTCTCAATACAATCTAATGAGAACGACAAGGTGATTACGATCAGGGGCTGCTGTAAATATCAGATTCCCAGGGACAGAGTTTAGGAGAGGCCCCTTACAATTACACAGTATTCAGGAATGCAGAGCATGAACCACAAGAATATGGAGCTGAAGTCAAAACGCTCCATCAAATTTGAATGTTAAGCTCCCACCACGCGACAGAAGAAAATGGGAAAAAAAATAAATAAATAAGTAGGAAAGTTTATCTTGCATGAAGAGCTGTTTCTGCAAGCTCAGGTTCTGTGCTACAATGCAACTTCTCCTCAATCCAAACTGCACACTTCTGCAAACAATTAAATGTTAACCCAAGGACTGTAAGCTGCTCAGAGAGAAAGAGAGAAAGAGGATGGGGGTGGAGGAGGGAGTGTGACTGGAGAAAGAGTGGGGTGCTTGTGCACAATTACAGCAGGGATTTATGGCCTGAGAAACAATTTATAAATCACAGTGCCTGAGCTAATGTGCTCCAGATTGTTCTCCATGCAGCTGCAATTTTGGTCTGCGTGAAACGGCATAATAAACCTGGCTGGGGGACATGTTTGGGTGGTGATGGTGGGGTAGAGAGAAAAGTTGAAATTGTGGGTAGGGAGGGCTTGGGGGGGGTGAAACTTTGGAGGTGTTCTGAACAAAGAAACTGTGATGGCTGTGCAGGATTTTGCTGAGGTGCCATTTTTGACTGTTAATGTCAGCAGAGGAGATAAGACAGACTTAGAGGAAATTTTCAGCCAAATGTGGTCTCAGAATACGCAACTGCAAGTGCCTACATAATGAGACAAGTTTCCACTGAGAATCAATTAAGGTTTTAAGCCTGTTTTACAAGCTTACGGTGAAACCCTCGTGATTACACTCTTGATATGAATCCAGGAGAGTTTTAAGTTATAACAAGAAAAGACAAATGTTGCAAACTGATCCTTTCATTGTGGCTGCAGGCTGGTGTGGAAGAAGGGATCGGATGTGCCGTGCTGAAGGGAAGCCTGGGCTTTTGTGGCCACTCAGCCAACTGGCCCTGAACCTTGACCTCCGAACCTTCACCCGGGAGGGAGGAGGGGGGCAAACAAAGCTCTGAGTGACATCTGAAACTAGACACTCTGTGGGGAGAGAGTGTCTGGACAGGACTCAAGTAACCCCATTAACTCCACGGAAAAGATTTATGGCTATTTATTCTCCCCTTGCAAATTTCGAAAGCTGAAGAGTCACACAGATCTGTCAAAAATAATCAAGCAATTAGAGGTATGCACCAAGTTTCATGCTGTTTGCTTGCCAATATCTCAGTCTTGCGCGAAGATAGGCAAAAGTGCTCCATAATTAACAACTCTGAGAAGAGCTGTGATTAGCAGTGGTGCACACATGTGCCAAGAGTTTGTCTGTTGCAAAATAAATTCTGCCTAATAAGAACAACATGAGTCTGTCTTCAGGCGGGTTTAGGAGAGTCACTGGTACATAATCACCAGCACCTTGCGTGGATTTCATACAATGACTTACGAGAAGAACTGTGGGATTAGTATACTGTAAACAAAAACAGAGAGATGGTGGTTGATGGTAAATGTGCCGCAGTGAATGCAAGCCTTCGTCACCAGAATGCTGAAAGCCACTGTAGTATTTAAATTGGGCAAAGAGGGAGGAAGACTGGGCCAAGCATTCTGTAGCTCAGCTGTGAGGCTCTAAGCCGTTGCCCTAGGGTCTTTGTCCTGCCTTTCAGGGCAAGTCTGAGGTAGTCAAAGACCCTATTCATGACCGGCGCTCCCCCTGCCAACACACCCATACAGCCCCAGTCAAGTCAGCCGAGAGCTATAGAGCCTTCCCATTTCACACGAGAATCAGACCTGCCCCTAAAGCCTGCTTCAGGGATTTCCAATAGCGAGCCCCTCCAACCCATGTACAAATCAAACAAAAGGGCTCCTTAGCCTGCTCCATGTCATATAAGGTTGATTAGATCTTTTTTTTTTTTTTAATGTAGCTACTTTATATTTGTTTGCTGAATTCGTAGAGATTTAGTCTTCAACCACATAAACAGATGCAGGATTCTACCTGTGAAGGTGTGGTGTTGCCACATCTGACCCAAGATCCAAAACACACAGAAACACTTTTTTCCTTGAAAGATGTGGCACCAAGACACCCAACCTGAGTACATCACATGTTAAAATCTCAGAACAAAGAAACCTAATCATGCTGATTATCTGAGGACAAGCACAAGGGGAATCCCACTCTCGATGAAGACTGTCTTATGTCTGCTAAGCACAAGGCCCTTAATCACAGCCATTACTCATAACTAATCAAGAACATTACCTCATAATTTCAAATTGAGCAGATAAGGTCAGGAAAGAACGATATCCTGTGGCTGGGGCCAATGTGAGAAACCTCAGTCCATCAGAGGTTTCTGCTCCTTCTGTTGTTTATTCTAACAGGATCCACAAGTCTGGCCCGAAATAAGGAGGCTACACATTTTAGATGACTTGTGCCTTTGCTCGCCTTTAATCAAATTTGATGCTCTGCAGAACATTGTGACTTCTTAACAAGTACAATTGGTTTATGAGGGTAACAGGGGGGAGGGAAGGGCACTCAAAGGCTAAGTTATTACTAATATTAGGACAAACAGCCTGATCTCATGGGAAAATTACACATGTGTGATTTTGAATAAACAATTAAAGATGACATGTAAGCAACAAGATCAACTTGAATACCGAAAGTAACCGCGAAGGTACATGTGTCCTACTATAAATGGATTAAACATGGAAAATTCCTTGTTGCTCCGGTCAAGATTTATGCACTCGAACATAAGATCTATTACATACACTACTCGTTTTCAAACCCGGAGAATAGAAATTGCAGATGGTGGATGAGTTTCATCACCCGCATCATCTATTACAGCTGTAAGTTTAAGTCTTTATGTATCGATTTCTTGGAGCTTAACCAATATCTATTCCAGACGGAGATGTGGAGGTGCGCTGACTTTATTGGTAATGATCTGCTTAAGTTAAAGTTAGCCCAATCTACTGTAAACTGTTTAAGGTTTGTGCGCAGCGGGACACACATGCATGCATGTGCAACGTGTTGTCGTGGTGTGTGTCCGCCAGGGGACGAGACCCTGCTCCACCATTACAGGGACGAACTCAGAGCAATGCTGATTTATAACTTCAACATGAAGAACAGCTGCTCTGCTTGCTGTCAGCTAACCTCATCCTGGAAGGATATCCATCCACTTCTTAATTTAGTATGACCACTTCAGCCTCACTGATACTACACACATACAGTATGACATGGCCTTTAACAGCCTATGTGCCCTGTATGTGACCTGAAGAGGAGCCTGATCTGAATCTCAGCAGTGTTGATGCTACACGTGCGTGATCTGATATCCTCCTGCTGTTCACTGATTGAGCTATGACCGTAAGGGAATGGCAAAGCATTGTGGTCTACGGAGTAGAAGCTGTGCTCTGTGGGAGACTGAATCCCTCTGATAAGTGAAAGCCTCAAGGTCTGGAACAGGCCCACCTCAGGATAACAGGCAAAGGAATAGCAGCACCCGTATCTGCCCCAGTTTACGCTCCCACCACCACATCTCATCAACAATCTCTCCTCCTGCCTGCTCTCGCTCTCCTGCTGCTTGCAGTGCTTAAACTGAAAACAGCTGGTTGGAATACCAGACTGATGAAACTCTGTTTAGAGTTTTTTTGGTTTTCTTCCTGCAGCACAATCATATTTCATTAGCATGGAGCTAAGAGTTTAAGCTACAATTACAGAAGGAAAACATTTCTTTAGTTGAGTTAAACAGTAGTGGTTATGGGCCAAAATATACTTATATAAAGCAGTCTAATAACACAGTTGATTCGCACCCCACCTTCGCCTGACTGATATACATAAGTATGCCTACAAGTAAGGATAGTTTTAATGATCACTTACTTTAGAGGTGAAAGGGGCAGTCAGATGATGAGACTATGAAAGAAGAATTTAACAAGTTTTATGTAAGAATTAACTTTTTTTCTTAAAACTTAAACTATATGTAACATCTCAAAACTGAATCAATGTAATAATGCCCACCAGGCTGTGCCAAATAAAATCTGCCTTGTTTAACTAACTTCTAACATTTTTAAACCTTGTCAATTACACATTTAATCAGTAATAAGCTGCAACCCACAAATATTGAGTTTGACCGAGAAATAATGAAGCAAATTCCCAGTTATGAAACGAAATGACATTTTAAAAAGTGACAAGAAGCTATGCTTTTGTCCTTAATGGATTAAAGGAACATATAGTGGATTTATGATTTCAGCTACTTATTCTAGCAAAAATTGTTTCAGGACAAATTGTTTTATGACTGCGGTCAGCTCTCATTGAGTGCGACTATACACTCCTCACAAATCCAGAGGCCCTACCCTCCCCATCTGCAGCACAACTCTGGGTTAATACCACAGAACAGACAGGACTAAGCTGGTATTCACGAAACACATGATACATGACTCCACCTCCCAGAGCTTTAACTCCCTGCAAAAAAAACAAAAATCTCTTAAACTTTTCCTTCACTTTTTGGATAATTAGCAGCTGCATAGCATGAGAGAGAACAAGTTTTGGATTTCCTTTGCTTTAGCCTCAGCTATCTTGAGTCACAGTGAAACCCAAACCTGCAGTGATGATCATCTGCTAGAGATTGCAATTGTTCAACGGCAGGGCCAAAACGTGTGTGGGCATGATCAGCAGTTTCCTCCATACACAGCTACAGATTTTCACTTGACAGAAGCACCTTAATATTTAGCCTTGATACAAGAGAGTTGTGTTTTTAGGTTGTTGAAACAAGGTCAATATCAAATCTCAAAACCATTTCAAGGCTTAAAAAGAGGAGACTTTGGAAACAATTTAGGCGTGTTAGAGATGTTAACCTTTAGCCGATAACTCAAACACAAGTTTGCCCAAAATGTTCGCACGGAGAAGCTGTGCACCAAGCTGCACAGTAACGCCGGCCAAACATTGCAAATGAGAAAAACACATAAATTGATTTTTTGAAAGAAAAAAAAAAAGCACATATATTCATCTTGGCACATCAAAGGGATTCATTGATGTCACTGAACATGGGGAGTCTGCGGCTGGAGAGGGGAGATGTTGGTTATCCTTTCCTCAAAGGGTGCAGAGATGCTCCTGATGGGCCACACGCTCGAGAAGCCAGAGTGCGCTATAAACAGAATTTCTAATGTCAAGCGGGCGAGTGGGTGGGTTAGGTAGTGAACTAGCAGGCTATGGGGTAGCAGGAGGAATTGACGCCAGCTCATGCTTTCCACAGAGACCAGAGAGGGAAGGATACACACCAGGACTGACACCATTTCACACAGCTCTGTGCAAGCGATGTTAGGAAGTGAGCATCCATGATGAAAAGGAAATGCAAATGGAAGATGCTCTTTCTCCTCTTTGAAATATATTTTCAAAAATGATACTGTAATTACTTGATTTTTACATATATAAGTAAGTTTTACTTCTTCAAGCCTTAGCAAAGAGATCATTATCAACATTAATCACTCCAGGCAAGAGTTCTCAGCATTTCTGTGGTTGCTGGGGATCTGTTTCTAATTGAAAAGAGCCACCAGACTGATGTAGATGTGTTTGCCTTTGAAGAAAAAATCTTTTAAAAACTATAAACCTAGTCAAAAAACGTTAGCCGTGTTGACACAGTCCTTGGCTGAAAAAATATTTGCGCGCTAAGATTCAGGAATACAACGCTGATGGTTGTCAGAATGTGAGCCCTGTACACTGTTCCCTCTGTTGCAAAATATCCACACAGCCTCACCTGAACACCCCCTCCTTCTCCTCCCCTCCTCCCTGCAACCCCCAGCACTCACTCACAGACTTAGCACAGACAAACGTTCGGCATGCATGGCTGCATGTTTGCTCGTTCGCGCACACACTCATACACAGCAAGGTGAGTGAAATGCCAAGTGAGCCACCTGATGAAAAGACACCTCCACACAAACAGGCTTTGCTTATGTAGGGAGAGGCCCTTTTATTCAGCTGGACAATGTCTGTGTTGACTTTTCTTTGTCTGCACATTTTTTAAGCACCAAAAGCAGCAGAAAGAATGGAAAAAAAAAGAAGTCAGAGAGGCATGCGATCGTAGCCACTGACATGTTCAGACTTATACAAGCTCCCTATTCATATCTCCAAACAATTTTCTATTCAGCAATCATGCTCGGGAGTTTGAGTGTCCAACCGCGTATTTGATGAAGATATGTTTGAGCAGCCAGCCTCGCTCTCGCTTACTTGCCACCTCTCACACACAAGAGACATTTCACTCTTTAGTGACGGCGATGATGATGTACTAGCAGAGTTATCTGAAAGTGCTGAGGAAGCTGACAAGAGGTGGCGTCAAGCAGAGTGTGTGTTCAACAATTAAATCTGGCACTAGTCCGTCTCTGCAGGAACAATGCAAAGCTGCGAGCTGACAAACAATGAGCTGGATTTGTAGGGCTGACTTTGGAGGGAAAAAAAAAAAAGAGTGCTCTGGCCCTTCACTGCACAGCAGGCAGAAGTCTGGTGGAACATCTCTGCAAACATAAAACCTCCTCCTCAGCTCTCAGTGGATTACAGCGGAATGTCAGCTCTGAGCAGGCTTTAAATCAGTTATGCTTGGCCCTCGGGGGAACTCTGTGCTGATCCCATGTAGGCCTGTCTCTCATTGCTCATGATGGGGTTGCCACATCCAAATTTTTTCCGAAGTTTTGGGAGTCAAATCCCTCTTCGTGTAGCACATTGTTGAGCATAATGATTGCATAATGACACTTCAGCTGCATCTCATGTTTGTTATACAGAATGTGCATTATCCTGCTTAAGGTAGCTTTATGACTCCACATGAGCACTTAGAGGTAAAAAAAAAAAAGATGGAGGACATGCATATATCATAATTACAAAACTATTTGCTAAAAGCAATAAAAACATGCAGCTCTCCACCTGGAAATAAAAACAGTAGGTTTTGTTGCCTGGTGTTAATCACATGACTTGTTTGGCAGACATAACTTTAATGTGTCTCATGCAGCACAAGTACAACCACATACCACTCTGTGCCTATAAAACAAATCTGTCAGTCCCAGCAAGGCTTTCCAAGCCATGCAGAATCATAAAATTTTTGCAAGCAAAAAAAAACACTGGCATCTCAAGACCAGAGAGGTGACAACACAAATTCAGTCACCCGTTGGCATTTTTTTAAGGTCTCTCTACCTAATCTTTTACAGAGAATGATGATGAATGGAACTGTAGAGCCTATTAGTTAAACTTAGCTCTTCACCCCGATGTGTATGTGTGTAATCACCACAGTGGACTGCAATGAACTGCTGCAATCCACAGGTGTAAACAACCCCAGCGTCATGAATGCAAGCCTAAAAAGGTACTAACTTGAGCTTCTCATCAATCACATTCACTGCATTCACACTAAGCCGCGAGGGCAGGGCAATATGGAGACCTTAAGACGGCGGCTAAGTATGCCAGCTATTGTCTGCCTGCTTGTTTGCTGCCACAGTGATGATTGACACAGCCAGCTCCCCCCGTCCCATTGACCTCATTCTCTTTTTTTTTTCAAATAAGAAGGATTATACCCTTCGATTTAAAATTTTAGTTTTCAACTTTGTTTTTACTGAAAAAAATACAAGGAGTGAGACGCTTTCATGAAAGACTTTGAATTTAGACTAGAGTGCCAAAATTTCTAAGTCACTTTGAGTAAGTAGATTTGTTCATGGAAAAAAAAAATCTTTGGGAAAAAAGCATAAAATAATACTAGTATTCTTACTAAACTCTAAAACCAACAACGCGGACAAATTACAAGGTGCCATGCATCACATAGTGTGAGGAGAGTAGCCATTTAGTTAATGAGCCCCAATGGAGACCTCCAATGAAGCCATCAAGACTGCTCAGAATAACAATGGTCAACTAACGCCTTTCTAATTGAATGGAAGGTACGGGGAGGCGAGGGGAGTGGGCCTGGAACACTGAAAAGGGGACAGAAAGGTGGGGGTGGATGGGAGAGTGGTGGTGGGGAGTCTTTTCAGTCAGATGCCTGCCAGGCCTTAACGAAAGTACTTGTTTTTTGGGGGGGATGTGACAAGGCTTTTGGGGGGGGGGGGGGGGGGGGGGGTCAACCCCCTTTGAAAAACCCCCTGAACACTGTTTCCAAAAAACAAAACCCTCCCTTCCCTCCCCCATCCCCTTCTTTCCCCCAAAAAAAACAAAACTGACTTTTTGTTTT
>JBBBVU010000012.1:20252079-20270388 GCA_037177055.1 Atherinosoma microstoma | reverse complement strand
TGTGTGTGTGTGTGTGTGTGTGTGTGTGTGTGTGTGTGTGTGTGTGTGTGTGTGTGTGTGTGTGTGTGTGTGGCTGCATCTGTATTTGTATTCAGTTAAAAGCAACATATAGTGTAGTTGCATGCTGCATCTCCTATGAATTAGTGTGATGATTGTGGGTTTCTTGTGCACAACAATACACAACAATGTTTTTTGCACTTGCATGGACATAGGTGAATATTTGGCCTCAGGGCAACACAGTATTGTTTTTTTTTTTTTGGAGGCAGGGAGAGGGGGGTTCTCTACAATATGCAGAAGATGTAAGAGTGGGTTCTCCAAATTATTTTACCCAGATTAGCCCAGCGCTGATTCACAATATTGTGTCTATATACACAAAACAAGCACAAAATAGAGAAAATGCTTTCCTTTCCCCTAAACTTTTCATGTCAGAAATAAAATGCACTGTTTATGTCCCAGCAGGTGTAATTACAATCATTCAGCGGTCATACACCATAGCCTTATGAATGATTAATAAAGAAATCCAATATTAAAACAAGACAACACAGAAAAATAATAACATGCAGAGGCAGTTGCTCAACAGGAATATCTCCCAAATAACACCTCATGCACGCATAAGTTCAGGCAGTTATAAAGCACTATTGGCATGCACTAACTACATTGCTCTTTGCAGTCAGCTGCAGCAGTATTGTGAGAAATAGCACTTGTATGAAAATTAAGAAGAAAAACTAATCCAGTTTGTAATGTTTTATTCCTGTGTGAGAAGATAAAGTGCATTATCTGGGAGCTGGAGTTAAAATAATATGACTGTAAGGGATGTTAAATTCTAGTTTTCTTATAAGTCCCACACTCTGATTCATTCATGGAATCAGCCGCAGTTCTGCTTTTTGGATCATCTCCAAATCTAACATTTGGTACAATTAATTTTTTCACACTTGCAACATGTGAGAGAAGATTTGATCTCCTTTATTTTTACCTATCTTTCCCGCTCTCTATCACTGTCATGTGCGATAGAGATTGGTTTAAACATGGAGTTGATGAGGGGGTCAGGGGAGATGCGAACAGCCACAATCTTAGCCCGGGGGCAGATCGACTGGTGGCCAGAAAATTTATTCAGAGGGTGCTGTCCCTGCATCTGCCTTACTTTGAAGTTGCTCTCTCAACTCTGGCATGTCGTACGTGACTGTGTGTTCATTTTTTTTCTCACTAAAGAGAGTGTGAAAAGCAGAGATGGAGGGGTGGTGTGTGCCAGCACACATGCATGTGTTTCTGTGTGAAGTGTGTTCCTGTCAGCGTGTGCTTGTATGCTTGTGTAATGCCACGTTCCTGCATGTGTGTATGCCTGAAAGATGGTGAAAGTGGAGTAGAGGTTGGGAGAGAAAGAGAGAGAGATGCCGTGTGCCAATCCATACTTGCTTTGGAGAATTCAAGGTCATCCTTTCATGTTTCGCCAACCATCGGTCAATCAGTTTCCAATCAAAGTGGTGCTTAATTCAGCAGTAATTCCCATCTCCTCACCACATTCTCCACTCAGTGTCTCAGCAGTGTTAAAGCAGTTCCTCTGTTTTTTCTCTGATCTGCTGCATTGTGTCCGACATGTTTTGCAAGGCCAAACCCACTCTGTCAAGTTCTCTAATATAACTAGTTAAAGTGTGTGGAGGACATGTCAGATCACACAATGTGCTACTGTTGCTTCTATCTATCTCACTTCAGAAGATTTAGATTTTGCTTGATTGTGTCTGAAGCATACCCAAGTCACGTTTTTCATTAATCCAAAGAGCCATCCAGAATGTCTCCATTTGTTTCTATTTTTACAGCTTGAAAGAAGAACATTGTTCACCTCAAATGTGAAACAGTTATAATATACGTAAACCTGTCTCCAAAAAACAGTTTGACTGGTTATAATCCAGGTTGAATCCCAGAATGTTATGATTTGTAATCCAACTTATATTTAACTTGAAATAATTCAAAAGTATAGCAGGACCCTCCCTGATAAAACCAAAAACTTGTATTCTAGTTTATCATTCAGGATTCATATCGACATCACAAATATATGAGTTACCCTTGCCATGTGCATGGACGTATGCCGGCTTTTTGACCAGCCGAATAGTATTTTAAGCATCTATGAATTACAAAAAAAAGAAGAAAAAAAGGTCATATTTTGATGAAGACTGCATTTTTTACACTTCCTGTCATATCTTTTGAAATGACCTTGAGTCCAGAGAAGTGTTCTGAGCCCATGGAATGATTTCCACTAGAAATTCATGTAACTCCTTTGAATCCTCCATTTACCATGAAGACCCAGAATTCTTTGGTTCTCAGACTTCTTTTTTATAAAAATTTGTGCTCATGTTACTAGTTTATTGTGAGATGTTAGACCAGCTTTTTTATTTTGTTTTATTTTTCATTCATCGACCAACACATAAACGCTTTCTTTTTTATATTTCACACAGTTTTTCAGATGTGTCAATTGCAATTTTGTGATTCACATAATAATATTTTTTATTATCATTTTCAAGGATTTACATTAGAAAAGACGGATTATAGTTTCTCAAATTAGTCATCATCTGTCATCAGTGAAAAATTGGTATGAGCCTGATACATAAACAAGTGTGTGTCTTACACATACGGTATGTCTTACATATGTTACACAGACATTAACAGATTTATAAGACATGAATCTTTTTAAGATGGGTTTTTTTTCCCCCTTACCAAAGGGCAGGATCCATTTCTGAACTTACACAACACTTTTGCATCACCACCATACCATATTAGCTCACCTCCTCAGTCATCACACTAAGTCTGGATGGGAGTGCCTCATGCAATCATGGATCTCACTAAAATAACCTCATATCCGTTTTAATCCTCAGAAAGGTCCCTTTTCCAGGCTGGTATGGGCGTATATGGCATTTAAGACTGTGCGAGGATATGATTAGATGACAGTTTTTACTGCCTGAAGGGTGTAACTGAAACACTAAACTGTGCAGAGAGATGAAAATAAAAGAGTGTGTTGCAAAGTTTTATTCCTGCCTTTCTCCTTGAGTCTGGTGTTTTGTTGCATTTGTAGTATCCTTTTCAAGCACAGTCCTGTTTTATAGATGAAAAAAAATGCTGCTCCATCCCCACAAAGAAAAAAAGGTAGATTCTACTTTAGGAAAATTAGCAGCAGGGTTTATTTCTATAGTAGAATCATGACAGCACATAAGAGATACAGACTTTGTATAACACATAGATGAATAACTAACAAATAGGAAGTAATCAATAAATGAGCATTGCATTGACAAAGGCATCAAAATATTTTTTGTACATGAGGTATAACATCATCAGCCTTAAAAAAAAAAAACATCAAACATGTCCCCGTCCTCCAGTAGGGATTTACATGGCTCCTAAGAAGTGTTCACTCACACCTCTTGTCTGAAATGCATGTTCATGTTTCTCCATGTTACAGAGGATGCTTTTAAGGAGCATTATTTCCAAGAACATCAAAGCCTGCCAAAAGCACTCTCCTCTTGGAGTGTGCAGCAGCTTGAAAATGTACTTATATTTTCCAAATGGACAGGAAGAGGCCCTCACTGGTATTGAGGTAATGCTAATGCAGAGTGGCGCTGTTTTTTTGTGTTTTTTTTTTCTTCTTTTTTTTGAGGGGGGGGGGGATTTTTATTGTAACTCAGTTTACAGCACAGAAATACAGCCTGTATTAAAAAAGTAATAGTCTTTTACAGGCTTTATTTTACATTCACTTTAATTTCCCATCATTTTAAGCACAAGAAGACAAATATACTTTTCATTCTGCTGTGTCCATATGGAAATCTGACTTTTATGGTTAAGGGGAAAAAAACAGGCAGAGCCAACAATGCCAACGGGTCCTCATAGACATTATTTACTGTGTTCAGCTCGGCAAACTAACTACCATAATTGTCTAGAAAACCTGAGTCAGACTCTTTCCAGATGCTGCATCCAGGTTTTGTGATATTCTGTTTTTATTGATCCAGTTATCGCTTGCAAGGTCACAGCTTCAACTGTCTGTGTTTTCTCAGCTGAGGACGGACTGCACTGCTCCTCAGAGGACTGGAGATTAGTTCCCGTGATGTAAACCCTGCCCAAGTCAGAGGCTGTTGACTTTATTTAATATGTTTGCCAGATTTTTATGAGCATTACGCAAATGAAATGGTTTGCATTATGTGTGAACCATACGTTCCACACAGGCATGCATGGCAGCAGACAGCTGGAAGTAACTTGAACCCCTCAGTCACTTATCAGCCCTGGCATCCCTGCCATTTCCCATAGCCATCTTCAAGCCAGAAGAATCCAGCCTTTGTTTTCATCTCTGTGGGCCCTGTGTTAACTCAGCAGCCCTGCGCTGATTGTTGCAGAGATATTAAAGAAAATGGTAGATTTGTCTTTGTCCATATAACCCTGTCTTGTGACATCCAAGCTTTATGTGTGTATATGTGTGTGTTTGTGCCTGTATGTGTGTGTTGAGGGGCCTTCACTGGATGCAGTTGTAGAGAGCAGCTGCACCTGCCCTGTATGTCAACATCAGGGTCTGGAGCAGACACTCAAGAAGAGAGGTGGCTTTCACACCACTGGCCTCACTGGAGCTGCTTACTTTCCAAAGACAACAATGACCATGCTGCAGGGCCGGACTGCAGAGCTTTTAGGCTCTATAGGCTTGGCGCCTGGTCTGTGTGGCCTTGAGATTATCTCCTGACTGAGCCCTCCACGTCCAAGCTTATTGGACTTCCTCACGTCCCCTTGTTTTTGTGGCTCTAAAGTTTCCAGGATGCTTTTTGACTGTCTGTTTTACACATAGAGACAGGATCCCCCGTGGGGGTTGTTAGGAGGTTACAGGGGGGTAGTGAAGGGGTCAGGGAGAAACTGTCAGTCTATTTCCTTTCTCTAGCCTTGGGAAACTGCACCACAAGTTTTCTGCATATTTTTAGCGTCCTTGCTGGTTTTTGTCTGCGAGTATCCACAGGAGAAGACGAACTAAATCCCAGTCCAGAAGGACTTTTGTGTTTCTCATGGATTGTTTATTATTAGTGTTGTCTTTTTGGGTCCATCTTTTTTACTACCTATAGAATGACCGTGTCCAGCACACAGTATCAGAAATATGCACAGGGCCTGGAAACCATCATCTTGGTGTGTAGGTCTCTAAATCTTTCTTCCACAGTATCACTGCACAATCCTCTGTGTTGGTTGACTCATACTTGAATATCTACAGCTGGTAAAGTCTGTATGTGTGTGGGTGTGAGTGCAAACTCTGCCAGTGAAGGCAGAGCTGCTGTTGCTTAGTGAGGAAAAGTTCAAAAATCAAAGGTGTGATGTGGAAACATGGAAAAATGCTGCATCAGAATTTTGATCACTTCAGTGGTGTTTAAAGTATACTGTAACAGTGGATCGTTTGAGAGGGCTGTTGATTTGGGGTAAAATCATATGGATTTTTTTTTGTTTTTTTTGTTTTTTAAAAAGAACTGTTTATGATGAACTAAACAACTATATTAATTGACTTTTAAAGAACATCCCTAGAGAAATTACATGAATATGGTTGGAATACAGATCAAAAAGCAAATCCCAGCTCTTTGTTTTATTTGTCAAAGTTTGCACCAAGGTCACGGCAGGTATTGAGCGATCACATTCAGCTGAGAGAGTGAACTTTATAAACCTGCTGGGCAGTCATTCTCATTTACATTCAGACAACATTTGCAGAGAATCACCAGAGCAGCAAAGATAATATTGCTCACAGACACGTCTTACCTGCTGCACCGCATTTCTGCCTGTCTTATCTCGAAGTACATCGACACCTCTTGTTCTGTAGCGTGAACAACTTGGCACTCATTTGCGGCTGTTAGAATAGCTGCTGTATGTTTCTTAAATGGTCTCAGTGCAACTAAACCGCTGTACACATTGATCTGGGGAGTTTGCTTCATATTTAAATCATCTAGGCTGCTGTCATTCTTTGTTTTGCGGCAGCAGTTTATTTGTATTGTCATTCAAGCTATAAACATGATACTATGGGTTCAGTGAGTACAGTGTGTCTTTAAAAATAGACTGTGGAAAGAAAAGGAAATTTCATTCTGAGAGAAAGGCCTGCTGTATATTTGAAGAACACCACGTTGAAGCTAATACTTGTAATTCAAAAGCATGATTAATTACATAAAAGTGATCTTAACTGATTTTCCTTGTTTTCTATCTATGCAACAATTATCACTCCATGAATGGAAAGGCAAATGCCAAAAACAAAAAGTAATTTCTACTTTGCACTGGCCCACCTCTCTGTAATGTCTGATTCTGCAGCTGCACTGTGCACTGTGGAAAACAAACAGTGCAGTGCAGCTGGGCTCCTCAAGACAGCAAATGGGGAATTTTAATCCCCCCACCCCTCTCCCTTTTTTTTTTTTTTTTGGCATTTGTTAGATTTATTTGGTCATAAAAAAAGGAAAAGTACCCCTCGATCTGAGAAGGATTGGGAAGTAAGAGCGTAAATTGTGCTAGAAGCCCTGTTGCAAACTTAGAAACACAACAGGCCAGGAAATGAATCCCTAATAGGTCAAAGTGCTAAAAACACAGAGGTCAATTAACTGGAATAGTGACACTTTATTGGGATACCTGCACAGTTCTTATCAGACTGCCATACCATATTAGACCCTAAGAAGTCAGTACATATACAGCAGAAAACATATTCAGCAGTGGTAATGTTCACTGAAACAGGTTATCGTCATTATAGCTAGGGGCCAACCTACATGTATTTCTCATCCAGTCTCACAGTGTGCTCTGAAAACAAACTATCTAGAGATCCTCAAACTATTACCAGCTGTCACATCCCTGCACCAGTTTAACTCCTAACCTGATATGATGGGGCAAAGCAAGGTGAGGGTCAGGCCTCAAGGAAGACTCATAACATGTAACTTAAACTAGGAGCATTATATTCATAATTGCCTGCGGTTGAAAAATGAAGATGGCCATGTGTTAAGCCTTTCATCTCTCATGTTACCTTCATCACTTTCTTATCTTACATGAATCCCTATAACTTTTCATAAAACTAATAACAGAGCAAATAATATTAGAATACAACAAATATGTGAAGGTGGACTACTACTCAGTGTATTTTCTTTAGTAATCAAGTCAATCAAGTAAAAATACTTCTGCTGCACAAACTCATGCACAGTTTCTTTACTGATTTAATTTAAAAAAACTTTAACGAAAAAAATTACACATTGTTTAACATGAAATTATCCAGCAGTGTATAAAAGTTATTCAACCAAGTAAAGTGTTCATTATCAGTCAAATCTTACCTTGACTATTCATCAGCTCTGTTCTTCAGTGAGGGTAAACCACGAGGGCAGTATGTGATGGAGTAATGTGATATAAACCTACAGTCATGAGAATAAAACACATTTTCTTACAAAGGTTTTACCTATCACGACATTGATGAAAAAGAAACCTGGTCCCTATCATGTCCAAAACTTAGAATACAACCTCAGATAAAGAACACATTACATATTACACCATGTTTTTATTAACAAAAGCTAAGCTAAGACTCAGAGACAGTGTGGAAAAACTAAGTAAAATCTTAGTGATTTCACAGAAGTTAATGAGGCAATATGGAACTTTGGCAGATTTTCTCAGTGAGGTACCCCCCAAAGACGGCTAATTCAGCATCCATCTTGCATCCTATCTGCACTCTGAACTGTCTCTAGCCAGTAAAAGTCAGTCCGATGTTGACTTTTCTCTCAGCTCTGTCTGTTTCTTTCTCTCTTTTTTTTTCTCTATTCCTCCGATGATGTCCTCCAGGGTTTCTTTGCAGAATCAGCCACGTAGCCCGTTCAAAACGGCTGGTGTGTTTATATTTGCTTGCTAGTGTGTGATGTGGTGCATAAAGCCAAACTCAGCTCCAACATTACTCAGCATCCCAGAGGCAAAAGTTGTGAAGTGTGGTTTCTCAGCCTCGCAGCAACGTCTCCAGAAACATACATTATAAATGTCACTGTGCCATCAAACAAGTCATGAATGCTGAGTTTTAAGATCAGAAAGTTACATAGTGCAACTTTAAAGGCAACAGCAGCAGCCAGGTCCTGTGAATCAAATGCATACGATCAAGTGATCATCTGCAGATGTGGGGATTTCTATAATGTTGTCCATTAATGTAGGAAGGGGTTATAAGACCAATTTTTAAACAATTCAGCTTCCATCAGTTGACAGTAAGAACGATTATAAAGATTATGATTCCAACTGTCAAGAACAGCAGTGGACAGCTGATGGTTTGGGTTTGTCTTGCAGCCACAAGACCTGGCCATCATGCACTTGACCATGAACATCTATATATATACCAAAGTATTCTCGAGTAACGCAAGTAGTCTGTCTGACAGACTAAACTTGAATGAATCTCGGTCATGCAACAAGTTTTGCAATGTCCCAATCAAAGTCCAAGTCTCAACCTAACTGAAATGCTGTAGTGGAACCTTAATACAGTTGTGCATCAATGAATACCTGCAAACTTCAATGAACTGAAGCAACATTGTAAAGACAAGTTTGTCAAAATTCCTCCACAATGTGAGAGACTGATAACATCATAGAGAAAACAGTTCTTTCAAACTGTTGTCAGAAGGTGCTTTTACAAGTTATTGAATCAATATTTTTTCACACACTTCTGCATTTTAGCTTAATTTTTGGTTCTGACAAAAAGCAATCCATCTAATATGCAACAGTTCTGAGCACTTCCTTTGTCAAGAGGAAATTTCTAAAGATTAATTCTGCAGATAAATAGGCTACACACATTTTTCAGACAACGGACAAAACCTTTGACAGAAGCTTTCAAGGTTTCTTTTGTTACCATGTTAGAGCAGGCTATAGATCTGTGCAGATAAACAGTAATGTAGAGATCAAGATGCATAGAACTTAGCAGGGAAAAAAAGTATCTTGAAATCATTTGCACTTGTCTGATGATGATTTAAGTTTTTATTATACTTATAAATAGTATCTACATTCAAACAATGACTGGTGCAAAGGAAGTTATGGTATGGATATCAATGATCAATTATCCAGATATCAAAAGGCCACACTAAAAAACCCTTAAAGATTGGCTTTTGCCCAAGAGACAAGTCATCAGGACATAACAGATGAGTTCCCAGATTTGTCAAGCTGTAACTTAACTAATAATTGACTGTAATACTGAAACTTACCCTAAACATAACTCATGAGCAGAACTCTTGAGTTGATGGCTAAATTGGGAATAAAATTTGTAGATTTAAAAGATAAATTAGGGATAAAACTGGTCAAACTTGGAGTTAGTTATTCAAAGGTGTCCTCTTGGAGTGGGAACAACATTGTGTGTCACTACCTACTGTGTTGTTCCCATAGATATCACAAAAAGTCCTCAAAAGTAAGATTCTTTGATTTAGAAGCAGTCCGTTGTTCTGGTTGATTGCACAGAAAATATTCCAATAATGCAAAGATGTCATATTTGTGCTTCATGTTGTTACAAACAGATGTGTGGTTCATTTCTATGAGTCAACTTGAACAATAGGGTCATTACAAGTAACTGTTGCTGATTGCTGATGAAGCATTTCTACATAGAAAGTAAATAACAAATTCTGCAGCTACGGTATATTGTCACTTTTACATAACATTTAAGTTTCAATTCTGCTTCCTCCATAACCTTGCTAACAGATAAGAGTGCAGAGAAAAGCTAATAGAATGCAATGCAAAAATCATCTGGAATACCTCTCAAAGGTCTAGTTAGCCCCATAAAAAAGATGAATGTGTCCCAATGAATATCCAGAGAATATTATGTCTACTTATTCCATTCCTTCAGTACACTGATGCACAGGACAGGCTGCAGGCCATAAAGCTCTACAGTTCAAGATATAATTAAAAAATGGGGCAACAGTTCAAAACCCTCAAAAATTTGAGAATATGAGTACTTTTTCGAAAACACAAAAACTGAAACAGGCAGAGGCTTTAGCTGCTGTCAGTTTGTTATCAATGTTAAGGTAAGAAAAGTTTAGTTAGAAGCAGCGGGTGTCTCTGTTTAACTATGTTTAACTAATTGTCATGCAAAAAAAAAAAAAAAAAAAAGGATTAATCTGACTCCTTATGTGATATTTTATGAAAAGGTCACTGCAATCAGAGAAGCATATTTGCGCCATGTCACAGCTAGTGTCTCAGCTCCACTTGTGTTTAGAACATAATGCATAATGCAACCCTTTTTTCCCCTTTCATGATAAGATTTATCCTTTGTTTGCTACTTAGATTAAATTGGACGAAGATATGCAAAGAACGCATGTAAAGAACAGAGCTCTAAACATGAACTAAAAGCAATCAGGATGTTCAATATGAAATAGTCAGTCAGAGCATTGTTGTGGTTTCATTTCCTGAAACTCTTGATAACGACATGGATTTCCAATAAAGGACTGTGTGACAAGAGGCTATTTTAGCATTTTGTTTTTTAAAGGGAGTGTGTGTGCATTTGTGTGTGTTTGTGTGTGTATATGTGTGTAGTTCTTTATCTTGCCTCACTATCCAACCTCTTACCTCCCCTTTTGGGCCTTTAGGAGCATCCTGTGACCTCTGACCTCCTTGACAATAGAGGCCAGGACGTTTCCCAGTGAGCGCCGATGGAGCCAACAACAGGAACATGAGGGGTGCTCCTGGGAAACAAACTGTTTATTGTGCAGCAGGATGGACAGCCCCCCATGCCCCAGTCACTTACTTTCACACACAATCACAGACGCTAACTACACACCTCTGCACAGTAAAATCCAGTCAAACAACAGGTGGCAGCTTTAAAATCTGAACCACATTGCAGCAGTTACACTCAAATGTCTCATATTTTCTGATGAAAGCATCTGCATGTGCAAGTGCTTGTATCTGGTTGTAACATAAGTAGAAGTTTAAAAAGAATATTTGCCTTTCACCTATGTCATGTCATGTTACAGCTGCACAGATACTTTTTGCATCATTTATCATTAAATTCCACTCTCTTTGTTCCAGCATGCAGCCCGCAGAAACGTGTACATGTTGTTCCAGTTGTTACTTTCCACTTCATTTCTGCACTGACTCCAGCTGCAGGTAGTAAGTTTATATTTAGTCAAACTTTCTATTTGGAAAGAGTACCAAGTCACTTGTTGGTGCTGCCACTGCCTGTCTGTTTCAGAGGAAATCCCTCCTTTGTCTCTCAAGGAAGCTCAGCAAACTGGGAAAACCTGAATTTATCATCAGAGCTCAAACAGCTGGAAACCATTTGATTAGGGAGAGTCACCGCTAAATGTATTAGTCAACACTCCACACTAGTTATTACAATTGCTCTGGAGACTACTCATTGCAAGAGCAGCACAGTAAAACAGTTTCCAGAATTGTCAATCACCATGCCAGAAGTGTGGTGCAACACAGAGACACAGAGGGCCCCAGAGATTGCTCTATAAGAGCTTTACCCCAAAGGATTACTGGTTCTTTATGACTGTATGTGTGGTTTTGTCTGTACTCCACATGATGTACATTTGATAAGGGTGGATCAGTTGAGGATAGGCACATGGGACTGGATCTGATCTCATTCCTTTTACTCTCTCTGAAGAGACATTAAATCATGATCACCAGAGAAGAATTTAAAAAAGAAAGAAAGAAAAAGAAACCCTTAAATCATTTTTGGAGGATGAAACCATAACTGAGCCATGCTGAGTCTCAAGAGAAGCACAAGAAAACATTACAATAACAGCTATTTTTAATATCTACATTACTTCATATCGTTATGTTAATTAGTTTCATCCAGTCATGGGAAATAAAATATGCATAGACAATAACTTTATCAGTTTTTGTTAAATGTCTAAAACATTGCTATAGGGATAACTATTTGGCCAGAGTGACATTGATCTATAAGTGATCACTTCTTAAAATTTGTATTTTATATAATACAGCATATATCATAAACTGAATAAATATTATTTGATAAATGTGGTATTGTTATTAAGATATAAAAATATTCTTGAGTACAGACCCCTTCTTGCAAATATATAAAAAATAAGCATTCATGTCCCTGCTTGTTTCAAAGAGAAAGGAGAAGAAAACTCTATAAATGGAATTTTTAAGAAAAAAAATATTCAAGAGTTAAAATTCACTAAAAGTAAAGCCGAAAAAAAAGAAAAAAAAGAATTTGAGGAATAATTCTGAGATTTTCCAGGTCAAAGGCCACCTTAACACTGACAAGCAAAATCAAATCACAGCTAAGGAAATGGGCCATGAAACTCTGATTGCTCCATACATAATGACCCTTTTTCCAGTTGCTTAGCTCAAGAATTATTTGATTGTGCAGAGTGCTGACTTCACTGCAAACATGAGCACTGCTTGCACATATTGCCTGTGTGTATAATCAAATCAAGACCACTGATACAAGGAGTGAACAAATATCTCTTAGTATGCAGGAACAATGGATCTTTGTTCCATAAGAGAGTCCTCAGAAAGCTAATGGACTGACCGAAGGTAGAACACCTCTGGGGACTGTGAGCCTAGCTTGTGCTGAGCATTAATTGGTTGTGCTTTTATTGGATAATTTAGACATTAGCAAGACCCATTTAAGTTAATTTTGAAAATGACAGTGAGTGTATGTGCTTTGTCATGGCAACCATGGGAAAAGAGCCATTCAGGGGAATATACTGAAGCTCATACACAGCTTTAACATAATTGCTACAATGAGCGGAATGCTTTCTGCTATACAGTTGAACTTTCATGTGACCAAAAAGACAGATCACGGGGGTCTGCTGAGTCTGTGGTTTCAAATAACAGCAGTATAGACTATATTCCTCAGGAGACAGGTTAACTAAGCTCCTACCCCCGCCCATATCATCCCACTTCTGCCATATTCGCACCTTGGGTCATACATCATTTTGGAACTTAGTGCATCAGTCTTGTAACTAAAAACTCAACTTCCGGGTAAAGGTGGGAAATTCCCCCATATGTTTCAATGATGTAAAGCCTTATAGGAATAAACACATATATTTATTGCTTTGAACTGTTACAGAACACAACACACCACTTGATCGCTGAAATCGTTACTGTTGATGGGCGCTACAAACCCTGTTGGTTTAAACACACAGTAGCAAGAAAATCAAGTGAGATTTCAGAGGAAACCACTGGTGGGTGAGCCTTGGAGGCTTTGTGAGTAGAGGCTTAAAGACAACAAAGTGTGGGCTTGACTGTGTCTGAAAACCTCATGCTGATAAATGGCCTCTCCAAGTAGACAAAATCAGAAAACAAGGCCCCTGCTGCACCATACCCAAACTGCTACCTCTGCTGCTAGCTGAATCTGATTACTGGCAAGCCCTGAGGACAAGCAGGTCATTGAGAGCACAGAGATGAGCAAACAATAAGATATTATCTGAAGGAATCTTCAGTTTACCAAAGGAAAATGGTCCCTCTCAGTGTCACATTGACGATAGGATCCTCAACCTGACACTGAATCAGCCATTTAAGAAGAATGAACACTGCGACCCATTCATACACACTCACTAAAATAATGAGAGCTCTTTTTTCACCCTTGTTTAAGACATATAAAGGGAAGCTCATGAGTCTTTTCGAGACAAGGCTATGTAGAAACCGGAGCATGCAGCTGACTCAGATGAATATGCCTTTACAGTGATTGGGTATTGAATTAACAATTCCACAGACCTTTTCCTCTATTCTTTATGTGCTTGTAAATAATACACTTGTTTGGCTTCATTGTGTACTCATATATTGTTATGCACGTCTGCATTTGAAAAATATAACGTGAATACAAAAATTTACATAAATAAATTGGGTCTTTGAATACAGTCTTTAATTTGAAAATAGATATACTAAATCTATAAACACCTTGCAGCTAAAACTTCGCTTCATAATCTAACATAATCCATTTATGTCATTTCTGGTTACTTTAGATCCTTTCAAATAGTGACATCTTGTGGACACCTGGTTTCAGTTTACATATTAAGGTTGGTGTATAATGATGCATTTTCAATACATACAAATTAAACAAACAAAGATACAAATACATTTATACTGTTGAAATGATTGTATAATTAATAAAAGGTTTTCTGTCACAATAATTATTATAGATGAATAAATACTTTCACGGAGTGATTTGCAATCCAATTTGATAAAAAAAAAATGGGATGGGAACAGGCCAGTAATTGTCAAATATTTATTTTGATACAGAACAAAAGTATTCATATTTGAGTTGTTTGTCTGGCCCACAAACAACTCAAATGTGAATACTTTTGTTTTCCTTCATTTGGATATTGAGATGTGCTACCCTTTTCCTTTTTTGTAATTTTTGAAGTTGTTGGTTTTGGGTTTAGCACTCCACCAAGGTTTCCCAAGGTTAAGCACAACTTCTTTCCCGTCTATTTTTGTTCTTAACATTTTAAACATGTTTAAATAAAATTAGGAAAAGGTATAACAAAAAATGTAAAAACACAGACACACACAAACAGATGCAAATAAAAAATAACAGAGTTGGGTGTCTTAATTAATTTGATTAATTGACAGCAGGTGTGTATCTTGATTGGGTAGAAAAATAGAGGCTGCATGTTTTAGAAGTCTCACAACCTACATAGGAATAGGTGGATATAGAAAATGGATGGATGGGTGTTTTGGAGCTAAAAAAAACCCAAAGAGGGCTTCACCACTTTCAAATTCATGTTTCTCAAGGTGAAGTTATATGTTTTCTATGCTACAAGGTGATTGGTATGATCAACAATCGGGAAAATCACCTTCGGTCATCTTTTCCTTCGCTCTTTGCCTTGACCTCTAGGAAAAAAGCTTGTGTTTAAGGAAAGGTAATAAGAAAACTGAGAACCAGTACTGAAAGGCTGTGATCTTCAAGCACCCAGGCAGCTCTACAATCAAAGCAGAAACAAATTTGCATAACACTTCTGAAAAAGATGGGGAAGGGGGGGGACAAAATATAAAAAAAAGAAAAAAAGAAGCACTGTCTCAAGCACTACACGGAAGCACCTATGTCCAACTGGACTCACAGCAGTCTGACTAGCACTTAACTATGATGTCCCCTTCTGTTTGATTTCTTGCTTGTGTTGTTCTCACTCTCAGATGTAAGTCGCTTTGGAAAAAAGCGTCTGCTAAATAACTGTAGAATAGTGGAATAGAATAAATGAGCATAGTTTATCATTTAATCTATAAATGCAAGTCAAAACTCCACCAAAAATAGACCAAAATATAAAATAAAAAAAGGCCACTCTTTATTGGGCCTGAGTTTATTTAAACTGGACTGGCATGAAGTAGAAAACTGTCCTGTGGTTTTATGAATGAAAATGTGCTATTCTGTTGAAAATCAAGGACACCTCTTAATCCAGGATTACAAAGACAGGGCATCTGCACATCTGTAAAGCAACATTATTAAAACTAAATTACTAAAAGGGCAACATCATTCTGACAACAGCTTTTTCAGGGAAGGCCCTTCTTATTTTTGCAAGACAATATCAAATTCTCTGGAAAGCATTTGAATGCCATATCAATTAATGGTATATCCTGGTAAGATTTTTTTATCTTCTTACAAAATAGGATATAAACCTTAGATAAGATTGTAGTGGTGCTTGCACTTGTAGTGAAATAATTTTGGCTCCAATAAATGGACCCAGTTCAAATGTTTTAAATCAGTATTTTGAATTACAACCACGTTCGTTTTAGAATGCGTTCGAAGAAGTCTCGCGATATTAACTCTTTGCCTGGCACGAAGAGGAGTGGGAATGAGAGGAGAGAGAGAGACAGCAAAATATCTCGGTTGTCTCGTAGTCTGAAGAAAGATCAACCTATATCACACGGTTGGTCGCACTGGTTGTACGAGAGCCCAAACGTTCAAACTTGCTATATGTCAGACGCCATTTCTTGACTGTACCTAAAGTGAGAGTTGGAAGTACGCGGCCACAGAATCAAAATTGTATGTGTCAGGGGCTAACTGTTAGCTGACAGGCTAACTAGCATAGCCATTGAAGCAATGGCGTTGAAAAGAATTCAGAAGGTGAGTGTATATTTTCTTCATGTGCCCGACATACTTTGTACTGTTTTATCTATGTGGCACACCCTGTTAAAATAATACAAAAGCGTTACATTTTGATAAAGTCGAATTAGCCATAGCAGCTTGTTTTTTGTGCCCATTTTGAAAATAATTTAAAGACAAAGGCGAGCTAACCACCGGTGGCCCAGTTGGTGCATTGCTACAGTAAAGGTGTCTCTCAGTAACCAACAAACTATTCCCTCATATGGAACGTCACCATTTGTTTGCCTTAAATGATTGGTATTACTTTTGGGCAGTTGCTCAGCTCTCTGTCAATATTGGGGTAAAAGTTTCAGCGTCATGGCAACATTAAGTTAGCTCTTACTGCTAACGTTTGTTTATGTGTGGTCTTTCGGTCGTTTAATTTGCATAGACTAGATTTGCCATTAAATTCCCGTCTTGCCACTTGCCTTATCCTTGTAGTTTGTCACTAACACTGTGGTGATGATGTGTTTAGTCGCTGAATGACAGCTGCTTAATGGTTGCCAAAATTGAACCCTAGAGTCAGTGTTGCCATATATGGAATGGCAAATGGGGCACTGAAGCAGGCCATGGTGTGTATTTATATAACAGAATAGATAGGCTTCCTTGCAAGAGATGTTAAATAACGGGCTTAATTCTATTTAAACATCTAGTGTTTTGTTTGTGCTCAATATCGTTTTATGTGTGATTCTAATGAAGCTTGGTCACTTTCGTTCATTCTCGATTTACTGAAGTTAACGTAGAACAATATTTATTTCCTTTGGTTATTTTTTTGTAGCACTAAATTGTCACTTTTAAGTTTTGTCATCTTTGTAGTCAAGCTCTACGGGTTAATCTCAACCAGTGACCAAAATTATGATGGAGTCAAATGTTCTATGAGCTTCTTTTTTTATGTTCACAATTTTGGATTGGACCTGTTAACACACAAATGCTAAAAACACATGAAGAAATTATAACCTTGCTCGGATTTTAGGATGAGTCGCCCACGTAGGCCGCTACTAGCTTTAATTTTAAATGGGTTAATTTACTCAAAGCCATAAATTATATGAATTAATCCTCTTTCCAACATTTAATTCCATGTTGCTTTCCCTCCATTTGCACCCCATGGCACTAGCTATTTATTTTGAGGCACTCATTTTATTTGACAGTTTCATTTTATGAGTATCTTTTGACATTATTATTGAGGATTTAGATTAATTATCAAACCCCAAATAATCCTCAGGGGTGCTTTTTTTTTTTTTTTTTTTTAATCCAACAAAGCTCAATTGAACATTTGCTGTAGAAACATGGGACTAACAGTGCCACTCTTAAGCTAATATTGACAAAGTGAACAGGAAAAGATGAGTAAATAATTTATTTGTATGCCAATTAATAATACATATTAATAGAATAAATTTAACAAATAGCATACTTATTTTGTTAGATTAAGTTAAAATGTGTATGTTTTCTTTTTGGAAATTAAATTAAAGACTAAGTTTCTATGTGATTGTCTTGATTTCAGGAACTGTCAGACCTGCAGCGGGACCCTCCTGCCCAGTGCTCTGCTGGACCAGTTGGAGATGATTGTAAGTAGCAAGAAAAACTGCTGAATGCCTAAACATGGTATCTTGCTTTGTGTGATTTATTTTTAAGATTAAATTGGTAGAGTTTCAGATTGTATAACAGGAAAATTGCATCCAACATTATGTCTTCTGTTTTGTTTTGTTTTTTTACTCCCAGTGTTTCATTGGCAGGCAACAATAATGGGTCCTGTAAGTAACACACTACCATATGCCAGCTTAAATGCAATCTAAATATGCATAAACTTTTAAATAGTTTAAAACTATCCTAACTTTTCTCTGTGTTCATTTCAGAGTGACAGCCCTTATCAGAGTGGAGTGTTTTTTCTCACCATTCACTTTCCAACAGATTACCCCTTCAAACCACCAAAAGTAAGAGTGTGTTTTATATGTCACCCATTGATGAAAATAATGGAGTCTGTTGTGACATATAATTGACTGTACTGGATTTTTTTCTTTTTATATGGCACAGGTTGCATTCACAACAAAAATATACCACCCTAATATCAACAGCAATGGAAGTATTTGTCTTGACATACTGAGGTCACAGTGGTCACCTGCACTCACAGTATCAAAAGGTATGATTTACTTATGGCTCATTGTTTTTGGAAGTACCATTTATGTTATTGGAATTTGTATTAATTTGAATATCACACTTAATCTTGTAATTATTACAAGATTATTTATAGTTCTTTATTCATGTTGGACGGAAATCCAAATGTTTTTTAT
>JBBBVU010000012.1:20230359-20251979 GCA_037177055.1 Atherinosoma microstoma | reverse complement strand
TATATATATTTGCATACATACACACGTACATATACACACACAAACATTTATACCTACTTATATAGATATATATTGCAATATATTCTTCTTCTGTATATAGATGTCAAAATGACTGTTTCTGAACATACTTGCATACATCACAGCAGAATAAACACTTAGAAAAAGTATAAAATGCCATTTTTAGGACATCAAAACTTATAAAAAAATTCTAAACCTTTCAAGTAATCTTTAACGGACCTTGTGCATGGTGTTATTTATTTTACCTTCAGTTAAAATATGTAGTGATGAATATATCTTTGTGGTATTTTGTAAACATTAAATGCTCGGCCAAGACAATCATTTTGACAGTTTGAATTAGCATTAAACCATGAAGCCTTGCTGGTCCCTGACTTCTTTTAAAAATACACAAATTTTCCCTTTAACAAGTTTATGTTAAGAACAGAAATTTCAACATATTTCTGAGACGGTTCTTTCTGACCACAGGATTTTGTGCAGTTCTATTTTTGGATTCCTGGATCACATCAAAGCGGTTTAGAGGAACGTCTAACGGAGTTTATGAGGGAAACTCTGAATATGGTCATGACCATCTATACTGTTTATTATGAGGTTAAAGCCACTATTTAGAAGTTAGAGCAAAACCAGATGGCTGTATCAGTCCCTTCTGCTGCTGCAGCAGTGCCGGGCACGCTGTCTCACTTTTTTTTTCTCCACTCTGCTGGATGTGTGAAATCGGATCCGAAAACACTTATGACTACAAGATAATAGGCTGTTTCATAGCAAATATAATTTCCCAATTCAAAGCGGAAAGCGGCAAAAATAGAACAGCCATGTAATTTAGAGAAGCGAAGCGCCTTCATAAGCGCTGCATGCTGCGCCTGCATGATGGAACAACCGCTCCCACTGACTTGAGTTGCGCAATCATCTGCGAAGCCGCAGTGTGGTGCTTTCACGCTTGGTGGGACTTGCTTTTCTGTCTGGTCCATATGACCGGTGTTGCACCGGTCTCCTTAACAAGAAGCACCTCTCTCACTCGCTCCATGTTTTTGATTAAATAGGCCAGCTAGCGCGGTAGGCCGGTGGAGCCAAAATCTCTACCGTTGACCGAATTCATAACGTTTCTACCATATACTGTTTATACCGCCCACCCCTAGTTTCCTGGTTGTTTGTGCAGAGGAAAGCTTTCCCCTAAATTGCTAAGATCTGTCTTGAACACGGGACAATTTCTGGATGTTTGCTGGTCGTGAATAGTTACTGGCCCTAAACATGATTTGTGCTGTTTGATAGTCCATCATATCTGGGAATTTTAATAATTTTGACTGTAAGTATAACAAGTTACTGTGTTCCCAATATCCAACATTATTAATCATGCACATTGTTATTTTTTGGCGACTGAATGATGAATACGATAAACATTTTGTAGTTATTACCCAAAACCTCTGTACAGTATGTTAAACATGGTGAAACTGGTGAACAGTAAACTTGCTTTGCTCTGTATGATACTGAAACGCTCCATGACAAATTAACATGTACATGTTTGATATGTGACATGCAGCTTATTTTGCCATCAATTGTTACTCCAAGAAATGTATTTTCATATACTTTTTCAGTATTAACACCATTTGCTCCCCAGAACAAAAATATTTGTATCATCAGCAAATAATATGAACTTAAATAACTGAGAAACCTTGCATTTATCATTAATATACTGACGCCTGGAAGACACCACAAACAATGTCCAAACATGAACAAAAACCACAGACTTCACAAACTGTTGTCTCTTACAACTTTTGATGCTCTGTAATGCAATACTTTTCAACCCATACAGTTTTAGTTTAACTAGAAAATCATCAGTCATTTCAAATGTTTTTCTAAGTTAATAAACAGCGTGACTGTGGGTTTCTTATGATCCTATGGTGCTTGTGATTTCCTTAACTAATTCTATAATTGCAAGTGATTTTGATCTAAATCGTTATTGAGTTTCAGTGAGTTGTTTTCTAGAAATGAATCTAATACTATTAAAGTTTTTCTAGTATTTTGGAGAATTGTGAAAGTAGAGATACAGGTCTATAGTTTGTGAAGTCATGTCTGTTGCCAGTCTTATCAAGAGGCATGATGTTAGCTATTTTCGTAATAAAATCTAATAAATCTCTAAATGATTATTTGAGTCTGTTTAATTTACTCTCTAACTTCATGTTTCTGGTGTATTCTTCCACAGTATTATTGTCGATCTGCTCTCTTCTTTGTGATCCAAATCCGGATGACCCTCTGGTACCAGAGATTGCCCATACATACAAAGCTGACAGGGAAAAGTGAGTGCAAAACACAAGTGCCTTTACCACATCCCTTGATTGATCTCACTCCTGCACTAACTTTGATTAGTTTTCAAGTTAAGCTTGAAACCATTTGAAACTTAATGTGTTTCTTTTTTTTTTCTTATTTGTTCTTTTTTTTTTTTTTTTTCAGGTACAACAAATTAGCAAGAGAATGGACACAGAAGTATGCAATGTGAGAACACCAGAGAGATCAAAATACAAATGAGAACAAAAGAACAACAAAGGATTTGTAACTTGAGGCAAATGAGCAACAAGAGGGGAAAAGAAAAACAATACAACGGCCCACGTTTTGAGAAGGAAGTGATACAATGAGGTACAGTGCCACTTGGCTTTCCGTGTGCTGAGCTGCTACCATGTGCTGTCCTTCATAACTTGTATGGATCTGCAGAGCAGGACGTGATGGACTCCTAAAGCACTCCCATATGGAATAAAGGAATTTCTTCAGTCCCTATTGCCACACTCGAACTTTACACTGTTACTCCTGCTATTGTGATTATTACCATTATTCTTGCTGTTCATACATTTTATTTTCATTGTCAATGAGTCATATCATGCTTCTCAGTTGCAAAATGTTTGAGCTAGGAGATTTACTCTCCCTTCATTTCAGAGGTACTGTCTGTGTCCCACTGGATGTCTTGTTAGTACTGTATTTCCATGTATTTAGTGGCCTTTCTCTGTTATGTTTTTGATATATGTGCAATTGAGGCAGAATGTTCCCTGTTGAACACAGAATGGCACAGTGCCATTACCAGCAGCTTATCTGTTGGCATTTACTGTCTCTACCCCGAAAAAATGTGAAATGCGTAAAAAGCATTGGTTTCTATCATCCATTGCAATTGAAAATTAAACAGTATTTAGCAGTTTTGAAGACACCGAAGAGCTGCTTTTTAAGAGTTGGTAGGCCCAGACTTGCTTTTTGTAGGACTTCATTGGGTGAAAGTCAATTTCCCTTCTTCACATATGTTGTCATTGCCCTTTGATCCTATATAACCATCAATTGCTTATTTATATTCATAGAGCATTTAATACTACTGTCATATTTTTTTGTTTTGCTATGAACATAGTTACTCTTTGGCATCAAGCTCAGCTCTGTGCCACCTCCTCAGTACAGTAACTCAGGTATCAAACCACATCATCAGCCTTGACGAGCATCAAACCATGATTTTTAAAAAAAAGGAAAAAACAGGGCACATATCATCATACTTGTATAAATAGTACTGGTCTCCATTCACATAACGGCAAGTTAGTGTGATCAAACACTAGCCTTGTTTTACGCAAGAATAGATGCTGTGTAAGAAGTGCTGTCATTCTCACTACCAATCTCCAGGTTTCTTTGCTAGTTTGATTGCTTTGAACAACCCCAGGATTTGAACAGCTTTTAAATATTGTGAGACATAAACGATCCTGTAATGAAATGGCCTTTGGTTTCAGGTGGTGTTCCTTGTTCTTAAAATGGGGACTTAAACAGGGTTCACATTTTGCAGAACCTTGTTATTTGAAGTCATGAGCATGTAGTTACTTAGGGTGAATAAACACAGTAACTTGCCATGGCTATTTCATTTGCTTTAAATAACAGGGGATGTGGAGCTTGGAATTTGTTTATGGCCATATTCATGAGTGGGTCTGCAAATTTTTTGTTTAATTTTGGAATTAATAATACACACTGACAGTAAAACATTTGGTCTGGTTGAAACATTTGTGAATTTTTTTGTATTGTATCTTTGAAAGCTTTAGTTTTAGGCTTATTTTTCTCATTTGTGTCACAAAAATGGAACATGATTGTGATGTGTCATAATGTAATAGTTTTAATATAGTCCATTGTAAGTGCTGGAAAAAGGTAGATGAAAAGTGATTTTTAAAAAATCAGGACTCGTATGCTGCCATTTTAAAGGGAATTGGTGGATATAAAGAGAAGGAAGAAATTCTGCTATTGAGGCATTATTGAATGAATTCATACAGAAAGGTTCATAATTAAGCATGATGGATTCTAGAAACTTTGATTGTAGAATTAACACCATGATTTAGGCACTGAATATAGAATTTATAGCTGCTGTAGAGAAACTAGTCAAAACAAGTCCTGAAATACAGTATTATACTGAAATGTTTTGCAATTATGGCCTCTGGATGCAGCCAAAGGCTGCAAGAGCTCAGTTGTGATCTATGTGTGTTCTTCTGTTAGTCTGTTGGATAAGCAGAAGAAAATGGATTTCAACTGTATCACAACTAATCTGATCCCTGCTTGCATTGTAGTTTGTTCATCTGGCTATTTATTTATTGGAGTATCTTCCAACTGTCTCCCTGAATGCAGCCTCAAATCATAATGCAAGAGATGCTACATTGACTTCCCTTGTCCAATGTGCTTAGTAGAGTTTAGATAGGCAGCTTGGCATGCATTGCACTCTGGAAAACCTTCTCTCAGCCATTTGCCAGATATCAGGGATTTCGTTACAATTCATCTGCCTAACACCTCAAACTAAAATTCTAGCCTTAACCCTCATTTTATATATATATAGAGGATGTGTCATAAACTGTAAATTTGCTATCAGGGCTGTATCCCAAAAATGGGTTATTCATCTCATTTAAAGACATGGAAATCTGCTTGAACAGTACCAATATTTGGCTTTTCTCTGAATGCAGAACCAGCCTTCATGCTTCTTCAAATTTGAGACAAATGTGCTTCAACTGCCATCATGAACCTACATGTCTTCACGTAATATAAACATAACTGACCTTGTTATAACAATAAAACTCATCTTGGTTTATTGCTGTTTGCAGTTATTTGTGTGTGTGTGTATGTGTGTGATGGGCCAAATCTAGCTAGTATTAAGAAAGGAGAAGCTGCTTTTAAATTCCAAGAAATAATTGTGATATCTTTAATAGGATGATTTTTAAAAAGTACAGATCTGGTTAAAATGTCAGGCGAGGACAACAAAAACGGCAGAAAGATTTGGCTCAGACACAATAGAATCACTGAATGAGCCGAGGCAGCACAAGGCAAAGGGCCCAGCCTGTCAGGTAGTTCCTGCACAGTGACTGTAAAATGAGGTCCTGCATGAGCATGTGAATGAGGTGAAATTTTTTTCTTGTTGAAAAGTCAATTACAGGACCAATAAAAGACAGTTACCATCAAGGTGCAAATTGACCACAAATTTAAAAAAAAAAATAGGACAACAAAATATAGACCTAACCAAAGCCAGATGCAGAATGATGTCACAAACCTCTGACACATAAAAGTATAATACACAAAGTATTGCATTTGCAATCCGTTTGGTCATAATATATTATAAATTGGGGGGGTCTCGAACAAGTTTGTGCCCAGGAGCTTAGTTTCTTACAATCCGACTCTGGTCAGAGTGACGAGCCACGTATATGCTGGTTACCTGTGGGCTCTGCACCGTGGGGCTACGTTTGATTAAAAAAAAAAAATTCTCCCAAGCCAGGTTTCTACAGTGTAGACCTAAACCTTGCTTAAGGAGACAATTTATTACAACACACTTTTCTTAAGTCATAAACTGGTGTATCTTAATTATTATTAGGAAATAAAATTGCACTGATTTATACTCGATTTCACATTTATTAAAAACGAATATATTTCCACGCTTTCGGAGTGTCACGTTGTGTTATATATGCAGGATACTCTGGCAGAGATGTAGCCACTAGCTAAACTAGCCTTCAACAGCTGAAAGTCAGCATCATCGCCACTCCTCCTGTAGGAAGGGCGATCCCCGGATAGCTAGCTGGCTAGCTGAACTCGGCAAAACGATGGCAGTAAACCTCAGCAAAAATGGCCCTGCATTAACAGGAGCATATAAAGAAGTAGTAGATGAAAAGTCCAATACCAACTGGTAAGGAACAGCATTTTTTATTTTTTATTTGTGCTAGCTCTGCGCTGGGGGGTTGGTTAGCTACAGTCTTTGCTAGCTTTGAGTCAGTCGTCAAGTAAGTTAACGTTAACCTTTGTGCTGGATAAACTACCTTAGAATTAATGTTAATTAATGCTACTGTGTTAACTACAGCAGACTTTTTGTTCATGGATAAGCATTGATGTCTGGTAAAGCCAGCTTCGATCCCTTCACAGTCTACTTTCATCCTAATTGCCAGTCTTGTATCATAACGTTAAGGATTTGCTAACAATAGCTTGTAATGTTGTTAATTAGGTAACAATGTGGCACCCTGACCAACTGAAATGGTTTACGTGTATTCTTAGCTTGCGTTGAATGATATCATTGATGAGAATAGGGTAAGTTTCAAGCTTCTTCACCCACTTCCTGGAAAGATAGAAGGTGTTCAATATGACTAAATAAGTGACAAATCCAGGAACTTCCTTTCTGCATTACTTAACGTTAGAGAGGTATTGCCTTGTGGTAAAAACCTGTTGATGATTGCTGGTGTGTTTAATGGTGACCTTAATTAATTAATCCAAAGGCCCAAGTGCTCAGGGAGTCCTACTGACTGATTCCGAATGAATGTCGCACAATTTTAATCATTTCAGAGCTTTCTTGTCAGCGTCTTGCTTGTAGTGCAGTATTTTTAATGCTTATTTGTTAAAAGTTGTGCTGACAGGGAAAGTAAGGAGATAATAAAGAAGTGCTCTGCTGTTGACTAATTTCAGAGTGAGCGACTTCCTATTTCTGCAGAAGTGCTGCATGCCCTAGACTGCAAGGAAGTACAGGGGAGAGGACACTGTCTTACCATTAGGGCCGGACCAGTTACCCTTGGACTCTGTTTTCATCTACTAATTTACTTCTGTAAAGATACATTTTGGTGTTTTGATACCAGATAAATCTTACGATTTTATTAGGTCTGTCATGTAATATGTAATAATAACACACACATCTACACATATTTTTATTCATTTATGGAGGAGCAGACAATAAAATGTTGATCTAGTTAAAAATCATAAATGTATCCAACGTTTCCTGTGAATTGGGACCTTTGTATTTGTAGTCAAACTAAAAAGTATTTTTTTCTATCAATGAATTAGAGCTTTATGTCATCAAACTCTGTGATTATGAGTACAGATGACCAACTGGCCATAAATGTATTTATAGACTTAATTGAAGTTTTCCCTCCAACATATTTAAACCTGTCAGTTATAACTGTATGTAAATAACATCTAGCTTATTGCAATGATCTTGTGTCATTTTACTTTGTTACCTATGATAATTTGTTTAAGCCAGATCATAACCCTAAAATGCTACTTAACCTGCACTGGCTTCAAAAAGGCAGCTTTTACGTGTACTTGAAGAGCACAGAACTAAATACTTGTTCATATTTCACAATGTTAAATGAAATCCCCCTGAAGTAACTGGGGAATAAATCTGTTTAGAAGTTATTTTCATTGGACATTTAATTGCAAAGAATATTTTGTTGAATTTTTATTGGTGTGGGGAGAAGCAGCCTGTGAAGATTGCAGATGTGGCTTTAAAGGAGAAAAAAGAAGAAGAGGATTAAAACTGCAGCAATATTTATACTACTCTCCTTCCGCTGTAAATGTATTGTGTGAACATGGTATTACCGTCACAGATGCTTAGAATAGGTGTACAAACATCTCTTGTTTAGTTTGGTGAGAAGTGGTGTGTATCAGCTCTAGTGTTAAAGTATCTTTTCTCTGGTGTTATCTACAGGGTCTTGTTCACCTATGAGGGAAACAGCAATGACATTCGCCTGGCAGAAAAAGGGGGTGAGTAAATGAGTAGATGTTATCAGATTGTAAGATCTCAACATGATATTATCAGATGTGTGTAGGAATGTCTCTGTCATCGTGGAGTTACAGTGCTGGAGTATTGGCACAAAAGAATCGCTTGCTTCTGCTTTCTCAGGCCATCATTTGCAAGAGGGTGGGGGGACGTGTCCACAGTTGCACAAAAAAAACCCACAATAACCCTTTGACATTTTTGTAATGTGTATGTGTCAGACGGAGGACTGGAGGAGTTGGTTGAGGAACTCAACAGTGGGAAAGTGATGTATGCTTTCTGCCAAGTTCAGGACCCTAATTCTGGTCTGCCCAAATACGTCCTCATCAACTGGGTTAGTGCTTTACGTCAGTCTTTGTATGATTGAATGTTTTCTCTGGTGGGGACCACCTTTTTACTTGTAGAATAATCATTTGTTTCAGACTGGAGAAGGCGTAAAGGATGCCAGAAAGGGAATATGTGCAAATCATGTCCTCTCCATGGCCAATTTTCTTAAGGTAACCCTTCTTTTAAATATGCATTTTAATTTCTATTAATGTCTGGAGTTACTTAGAGAGTACTTGTGGCAAGGTAATGATGGCTTCACAAATCAACATAAATTGAAATAATTATAGCCAAAAACTGGCATACAAGATGGCAAAAGAAAAGAATAAATTGGAGCTACTTCCTGTGCATCTGTGTATTGATAAGAACTTTTCTTTGATTCTGTTTCAGGGGGCTCATGTCACAATTAATGCCAGAGCAGAGGAAGATGTGGAACCTGAGGCAATCATGGAAAAGGTGGCTAAAGCATCAGGAGCCAACTACAACTTCCATAAAGAAACTTCCAGCCGTTTCCAGGACAGTGGTCCTCAGGGGCCTGTGGTATGCATTTCTGTTTGTCTGTCTTTGATGGGGAAAGATAACCAATGGAAATGATCTTAACGTGTCTTTTCAAAACATGCATACATTGGAAATTGTTTTTGTTTTTTTGGACACATAGCTCTGAAAAAAGGTTTTCAGATGTTTGAAACTGTCCTGATATAATGAGGTGAAATTGGTCATTTTATCTACTTTTTTCATCACCAAACTTTTTTTTTCTTTTTTTTTTTCAAATGAAGGAAATAATCAGTTGATATTGTATATAAATCCTGATGTTTCAGTTTATGTGGTGAGACATGAAAGGAAAAACAAAGATATCAGCTTTTAAAAAAAATGAAAATATGCAGTTATTCAAGTAGTTCTGGTGTTAGATTAGACAAGTACTCTACACCACTGTTTTTTCTTTCATCATGTACTATGCTGTTATTCCTACCATATTAAATATAGTTTTTCTTCCTGCAGGGTTCAGTGTATCAGAAAACCAACGCTATGTCAGAAATCAAGAAGACCAATAAAGACAGCTTCTGGGCACAGGCAGAGGTAAAAAAAAACTTGAATTAACCTAACACACAGTGCAGGATGCATTAAGCATCTCTCAAAATCTTCTATTGCTAATTTTATTTTTGTGTGGAATTTTTTATGCTTGACTCAGCAAACCTGCTGCGGTTCCTTGAAATTCTTACAAAATATTGCAGCTTTGAAACATTTCCCACAAAATGCCATTTACTCAGATGCTCAAACAGAGAGGGAATGACATGCTAATAACACGCTATTTCCTCAATAACACATGTAACTTATGTCAGAGGAGTTCAATTTCTAACTTAAATTATTGTTTGTCATTTTGGTTTATCTTCATTGCAAAAAGTTGTGCTCATTTCCTCACGTTCAGATATTGTAAATGAGCTTATTAATGATATCGGCAAATTGTAGAACCGACCTTGACTTTGCTGGCTTGTTCGACTTTCAGAAAGAAGAGGAAAAACGTCGTCAGGAAGAGCGACGCAAGGCTGAGGAGGAGCGCCAGAAGCTTGAAAGGGAGAGGAAAGACAGGGAGGCCAAGGAATTGGCATTGAGGGAGAAAAGGGACAAGGAGAGGGCCTCTGAAATCGAGCAACAGAAGTAGGTTGGAACTCCTGGAAATTGTACACTGGTAAAGACTTTATGATCGTACCCATTAAAAGGCTCAAATAAAATTTCCCTTTGGTTTTATTAGGAAATACCAGCAGAAGCTGGAAGCTGGAAGTAAAGAGCAGGAGAAGCAGCGTTATGTGAGTGTTTTACTATGATTACTCATAAAGTTGTGCTTTCAGCTGTGAACCACCTGATAGAGATTTGAAGACCAGAGGCTAAGTGATGTAGCCTTCCCATGTGCCAATATATGTCAGTTATTAAATAAGTTTTGGTTGTGCACACATCTTGTAAACATTTAAGTCAGGAAGGTAGCAAATGTCAGCACTACCAACATTAATATCAACATCATCAGGAGGAGCAGCAGGAGAACGAGACAACCCAGAAGAAATCAGTCAAGAGAGGTGAATCAGTGGAGAAGGCCAATGTGAGTTCCCCTTTCAGAAAGCCTTCTCTTTCCCCAAATCTACTTTTTCTTCTTGCCTTTCTCAAGAAAAGCCTATGTCTCTAAAAAACTTGAGTGCTTTGGAGCTCAGCAGAACACAGATGTTTCCAGTCTTTCACAGCATCTTTCCTTAATACACTCAACATTATGATCAGTGTTTTTGTTTGTTTTATTTTATTCTCTATTGGCAACGCTATCCACCACATTGATAACCAATAGCTTAAGCTTTTTGAATTGTTTGTTTTGTTTTTTCTAGGAGGCCGCCTCTCTAATCTCTCAGCGTGCTGTAAACCCCAGAGAGATGTTCAAACAGAGAGAGCGGGGAATAACTCCCAGTGACTCAGATGTGCCCCATGATGCCCCTGCTAGCCCTCAGCCAGGTATTTCCCCAGCATAAACAGTCACTTCTTCATATTTAATGTTTGTGCCAAATGACACACACTCGCATTACTGCAAAGCTTTCTCAGCCTCTTTGTCTCCCAATTCCATCCTTTCTCCAAGTTGAAACTCTCCATCAGACTGTTTATTGTCTCATAATCATGTTTAACTCGGTCACCATAATGCTGTCTCTTCCTCTGCTTATTCTGTCTGATCTTTGTTTTTCTCTCTCATCCATCTGTTCGCATGTTTTGGGGGTCATTGTGTGTCTCTGCTCAGGGCGTCTTCAAAGCCCTTTTCTGTCTAAGCAAGTGTATGCATCTGAGCGAGCCAGCTCACCTCAGTGCCAAGCTTCTCCTTCTCCTGAGCCAGCAGGCTCCGCCTCTCCTGTCCGCGCCACAGGTGTGAGCTTAACACGCACACATACACGAAGAACACTTAGACCACTTATTGGGTTTCAGACTCAGTCTTAACAAAAGCTCGATGTTCCATCTGTCATTGTTACACCTGTGTGTCATCATCCTCACGTGTCTTATAATTTAAGGTTTCATCTTTAGCCAAGCTTGCATTTGGATTACTTTCTGGTTTCTTTGGATTATTTTCATTACTCATTTAGTGCAACACACCAACAACGCCCCTATTTCTGAGTATGGTGGTGGTGTTCAGCCTGTGTGGACTTGTGAATGTATTCCATTGTGTACATGCATGTCTGTGCTTGTGTTTTGGGTGATAAGAACCTGAAGTGGATGTTGGAGAGTCCAGGTGTGAGTATGATGAGCAGGAGCCAGAACCCCAGCAGGAGTGCAAAGGTGGGGCTCATTTCATACATATCAGCCTAAGCCTTTTATGTTTCAGCTTCCCATCCCTTCCATCTGCTTTAATAGAAAAATGCTGTTGGGATGCAGATTGTTCTCCTTCCAGTTGCTTCTGCTGCCACCTGCTGGCAGATGACCAGGCCTACTCAGACAATTATTTTCAAGGTAATTCTATTTTTCAGAGGAGTCACCGGCGGCCAACTCGTATGTCCAGGAGCCCACTTATGAAGAGCCTGCTGAGGTGGGTGTTTAACTCCTTGTAGACGGACAGTTTCCCTCCTTCAGGTAAGAGAAATTGAAACATAAGTTAATGATGTTTCCTTTGCAGGTGGAGGAGAGTAACTCCTATGAGGTGACTGCGGAAAACACAGCAGACAAAGGCATCTGTGCCAGAGCCCTATATGACTATCAGGCTGGTGAGTTTTTTGTTAATGTTTTTATTTTAGTTTTTTAAGAGAAATAAAGGGATGGCTGGATAATTTGGCTAGTAGAACTTGTACATTATGTTAATTTAACGAATGCCTTTTTCAAAGCAAAGTAAGAATCACATTGGAGGTGTTTTACCCAAGAACTGGTCCCAAAAACCATGCAGGCAAAGCTCCAATGATTAGCTGAAATTGATGATTGGTTTTTATTGAGTTGCATGAAATAATAACTATTAAAATGACAATCCTTTCTCTTGATAAGCTACCACTACAGTGTGGTTAAAATGACCCTGTCACTAGTCTGCAGCAACTTATGGCTATGGGCTAAGACTACTATTATGCTTTTAATAAATGCCACTAGCTACTATTTTACCATTACGAAAGTTGTGATCTTTCAACATCTAAATTACACATGCATTGTCCATGACGCAGCTACAGTTTGGCTTCTGTGTGCTGCAGTTTATTTACTCTTGTGCAAGGTAGTTATTTGAAGAGCTAAACAGGCGGTTGTAATTTTGGAAGATGTATGTTCATGATTCATTCTGTGGTGTATTGTGCTTGCATAGAAATAATAAAAATTAAAAAAAAGTCTCCAAGACCCAGACTTCTGGCAAATTCTTACTATAAAGAGTGGAGCATCCAGTCTTCACCAGCAGCCCTTTTTTCTTTCCCACATTATGGCTGAATCTACATAAGTGTATCAGACATTTTCAGCCATGGGAAACATAATTCTTGAACCTCCATTTAGTTTTTTTAACATTCTGTTTTGTGGGTTCACAGTTTGAGCCTTTCTTCTATTAGACACTCAAATGTGAAGAGACTTGACAGGAAATGCAGAGTGAGAATGGAGAGTATGACATGCAAAACAGGCTATGGGCTGTCATTGCGCTATATGGACGTTGCGGTTATGTGGCATATGCTGTAACTATTCAGCTATTGGTGCGCTTCCCCATTTCCTTTTATCATCTGCATCATGTTTTGTTGCCTCATTTTATTGTCACTGTTTTTTTTTTAACTGCAGCATAGTTAGTAGAGGGTGACAGAAAAGGTGATGTGGAGGAGTGTGAACAAGCATTCAAATATATTCCAATGCTGTAACTCTGATCAATTGTGCTGTAAAACACTAGCAGCGGCAACTTGTATGATAAAAACAAAATCAAACTGGACATTTCTCACCCTGTTTCCTGAGAAGCTGGGATGGTATTTGAAATATAAATCAAACAGAATGCAGTGATTAACAAACCATTTAAACTTTTATATCAAGATTGTACATAAAAAGCATATTAAGTGTTGTAACAGATGTAAAAAGTATATGTATTGTTGTGTAACTTTACAAGGGATTTCCTGTTGACAATCTTAATGTAACAAATACTAGAAATGACTGACTCCTGCACAAAAACCACATAGATAGATAGATAGATAGATAGATAGATAGATAGATAGATAGATAGATACTTTATTGATCTCCGTGAAGAAATTCAACAAGGTCATGTCTTTTATAGAGTTTAAAGTCCACTGTACTGGCTAAGCACCTTAATTTCAGTGCACATCGTTGTGTAATGATAATAAATTCTATTCTATTATAAAGTGGAAGTTCTAGTCTTATGAACATATGATTTAAATGCACTGTTTTTAAAAGCACAAAGTAACTATACTCATGTTCATGAGACTTTTCTCTGCTCTTTCAGCTGATGATACAGAGATCTCTTTTGATCCCGATGAAATCCTCACCGGAATTGAGATGATAGACGAGGGCTGGTGGCGAGGCTATGGCCCAGACGGCCATTTTGGAATGTTTCCGGCCAATTACGTGGAGCTAATTTAGCCTAGCACATACACCCTGCACTTTCCCACAGATCTCCAATGAATTGAGCCCTGAGGACCACTGCAGTCAAACAACATACAGCAAAGGCAGTCCTCCCACACAAGAGATAAGGCTGAAAACGAGCATATGAGGCTCCATTTTGCAGACCAACGAAAACGGATGATAATTGTGGGCCAGAAGTTTTGGAAGGTCCCTCCTCATTTCAAGAAAGTAATTCCATTAAATTGTTGATGTTATACACAACTGATGGCATAGTATAGGAATTTGTGAAGACTCATAGACTGACCAAAATTTCCCCAGTCCTCTACCGGCCCCCAAGTACAGTAAGTCCCTTTACCTGTAGATGTGATGCAGTACATCAGCCCTTAAGTCTTAATTTTAGTTGTGAGAATTAATAACGCTTCAAAATCACATTCCTTACAAAGTGGCTTCAGTTCTATTTCAGGTATGATTTTGTTGTTACTTGTAGCAGATCCTCCTGTACATTTCAGGAAAAAAGAAAGATGGTGGTACCAGCTACAGCCTAATGTTTTGCCTTGTTTTTGCCTTTCTTTACCGGCAGACTGATTTATCCTTCTTTTTTTTAAATGTGATTAGACTTCTATCCTGTGTGAATTTCAAACCTGTACTGATCTGACTGTGGTTGAAGTGAATATTTAACAAACAGCTGATATTTGCCATGTTTTCGAGTGTTGACTTTAGTAGGGCAACGCATAAAACGGCTAAGTTCCTTTTTGACTGTGAGTAAAATAGTTTTCATTTCAAGTCCTTCCTCATTTGGACCATGTCATTTCAACATCCTTTTCAGGGACAAGCTAAAGAGAAGAACACACACATCCGCATTCATTTCTATTTTACTTGGATCTCGCTGGGCTGAGGTTGAGTTTGAGTGTAAAACTGATCTCTGATAACTAATGTGATGCTACGGTGCCAATAATGAAGGTGTGCGGATGCAGTAATGCTGTTACAGTTGATCAGTGACATTTAAACTGCTTTATGCAACTTTTTAATCAAAGAGCAAAATTTTTGCTCCTTGAAGCTTTAGGGTCACAAAAGGAAAAAATAGTTGAAAGTGCATAGAAAAGGGCATTGAGTATCCATTGCATTATTCATGGTTGTTTTTTTTCCAGAGTCTATTGTAATGCACACATTCTTCATAATAAAAATGTAAAAAAAGAAAACTGTTTCTTTTTTTTTTTCCCCTTCAAAATCTAGATCAATAGAAAAAAGTTCTATATGTAAAGAATCGTGAGGGATTTCCAGAGTTTAACAGGAACTCAGACATATACTCACAGGCTTTGCTCTATAGTCAGTTTCCTGGAATGTGGCGACAGCTGGGGAATTCACCTCTTAATGCATAGGTTTCATTTTCATGTGAAAATCTGATTTTACATCTTTCATCTATTTCATGTTCAGGTTAATGAGAGAAAATCAACTTTACTGTTCTGCCACTGGTGTTACCCAAACCTTGTCTGGATTTTTCCTCAGAAGTTAAGTTGAATTCAGCTTTGACATTAACCAGCTTGTGTTCAGCCTATATTGCCAAACTGCCAGTAATGATGCAACACTTTAATTAATAGGCTTTTATCTTTCATGATCCTGTGCTGTATTACATTTTTCAATATTTTGCTTCTGCTTGTATCTAATTTCAGCTGTTCATATTTTGGCAAGAAATGAATCAGCTAATGTAGTTTCAGAACAAATTCCACACATACCCACCCACACAGTTAAACTATAAAAATGAAAATATCAGCTCCCACTGTTAAGCTTTTACACCTCTGCAATAAATAATTACAAATATACCTCTAAAGGTTTGTTTCCTTTAGAGGGATGACCATATTTTCATCCCTGACATAATGGTCCGTTTAATCTAAAGAAGCTCTGGACTGAGATCTTATGTTCTAGATGCACATTTGCTGATTGTTCCCAGGAAAATGAGTCACTTCAGATTGGAAATCTTTTCTGTTTTGAAATCATATTTTCTCCACTTGTTCTCATTTAGATTGTGCTGCCCTCACCTCAACCTCGTATGTTTATGTCAGTGAAAGTCTGAAATGAATAACTGGGGATTTTCTCAGTCTTATTGCCCATGTTTTTGCTCATCATCTCCACATTTGTTTTTGGCTGCAGAAGAAAGAGAAATTCTGTCAAGAATTCTGCAAAACATATTGACACGGTTACACAGAATTAAGCCCCATGCAGTTACAAAATGATCATAGCTCTTTGCGTGTCACCACACTAAATATTTCCAAGTCATTATAGAACTGCTTACTGTATTGCTCTGTTTTTAACTCTTGCTTAATGAAGTCTGGCTGCCTTTTAAATTGAACAAAAATACAGATTGAATGTCTTCCAACTCATCTAAATAACCAAAGGCAGCTAAGGACTGTAATTTGTATTTGTCTTAAGATATAAGCTGAGTCAAATTTATGTGAGAGCTGTGAGAAGAATAGCAGTAAGATTAGAACTCACAAAGTTCTTCAAAACAAAAACAAAAACTTGTTTTGCATCTTGAAGAAAAAAAAACAGAGATTGGGGCAGTTTGTAGATATTTGGTTAATTTGACATTTAGATGTTAATCAGTTTCAAATGTCATTCTCTATCCGCAACAGGTGGAAGAACAGGGCATCCCCCTTTTTAAAGAGATCAAAAACATGCGGAGGAAACGTGGATAGTGTCAACTGCAGCTTTTCTTTACTTGATTGAATCACAAGATTTTATTGAGTGCGAGACAGCCGAAGGAAAACGAAGGGAGAAAAAGCAGTTTGACCCCAAGGGAAGATCTCAAAAAATAGTTTTAAACCTATGAAGCGCATCTGTTTTTTGTTTGTTTTTTTACAATAGGAAATCCATTAGTTGTGCTGAACCTTGATTTGACTTTATTGCTTGCCAACGTCTTAAAATCTGAAGACAACTCCCTCTGACTCAGGATTAGCAGAAAGCAAGTAGATGACCTTGCTTTTTCTTTTCATTTTTTCTGGCTTGCCAGTCATTTTAAATGGAAAAAGCTGCTTCTACATTGTCCTGGCATTTTATTTTTAACCAATATCTCTGGGCAATGGTCTGTAGAAACTGTTTTAAAGAAGTAGTACATTCCTTCTTCCTTAAAATCTTAAATCCTTGTAGCAACAGCCTGCAGTCTCACAACTTTCATTTACTCACACATGAGCTGGTAAAAAATCTGTTCACACAACTGTTAGCTGATTAGAGTCAAAACCAAATCAGATGCTTGTCTGTGACCTGTACACTAAATGATGCAATTTATTCTTTCCATTTAGTGCAGCAGTTTAAATTATGACCTCACATTTAAGTCGAATAATGTTTTCTTTTATTTTCTTGGATATGTTATCCTCACAGATCAATGTCACAAACTCAATCAAAATTGGCTTTTTTTCAGCAACTTTGATAAGACCATAATAAATTAATATTAAGAGTCCTGTGTCTATTTTTTAGGCATCTGCTGGAAAATTGCATTCCGATGATAATACCCATAAGAGAGGTTTTAATACAGACAGTTCAGGCAAGGTCTATAAAATGGCCAATTTGGCATCATCAGAGTTGATGGTATCTTGAGTTTTAAAAGATTAAAGAAAGTGGTTTCCAGATGCAAATCCACTGTGACATTTCATAAATGTTGTTATATTTTATATACAGGCAAATAATGTCTCTTTCTTCATGCAGTTTAACACCCACCATGCAGGATGATACCTTAAGAAATATCTTTGCTATGTGTTGCAGTCTTACTTCCTTTAATCAAGAGTTTTAAAAAAATATTGTTTCAGTAGACATCCAGGACATGTTGTGCTGACATTTAGACGCTTTTAAACCTCTATTTGGTCATTGTTTGAGTGCTGTTTTCACTTCCCCAAATTCAGCAATTTAGCTGAATTTGAGTCCTTTCTGTGTGTCGTAGGTGACCATGCTTTTTTAAACAAGTTATAGTTTTTGTCATAAATGAAAATGATACATGAAGGATGAAGATATCTAAATTAGTGAGTGTTACTGTTTTTCATCTCTTTTTCCTTTATGGATTATTGTAATATGTATGTAAGAAGAAATAGAAAGTTGGTAATCATTTGAATATTATTCTTTATTGTAAATATAAATTGCAAAAATACACACAATCTGAATTTAAATTGCAGTTTTATGTGATAACAATATAAGCACAAGACAGCAACTTAATGTTCTTTACTGTGAAAGCACGCAGTTTTGTTTATTGCATTACATACAGTTCAGTTTGACAGAATATCTTAAAATTGAATAAATTCAACACAAGAAATGATTTAAAGACAGCTGCTGTTGTTGTTTTTTTAATCTGAAAATCAGAAGATGAAACAGAGAGAACAGATATTCTGAGACTTGAGCAGTTAAAAAAAAAAGAAAATTCAGTTTCCCGGCCTCATTTGCAGTGGTGTCATCAGTCAACCAATGAAACTGTCCTGCGGAGACATCTTCCTATTTCGTGGTGTCAAGCTGAAGAGGGTGTCGCATGAATTACTGTCACATAACACAGTGAAGCCAGCGACTAGGGGACAACATCTGGAAATGGGTGAGAACTAACTTTATCAAAAGCCACAAAGTTTTCATATTTACTGAATTGGTTTGTTTTAAGATGACACTTTAAAACTTGTTTAAGTAGTTCTATATTTAGTCATAGCCAACTTATAAATATTGGCATTTTTATTAACTTTGTACAGTAGATAAAAAGTTCTGCTTTTGTAAAACTACTTTCATGTATATTTTTAGAACTGTTCGATTAAGAAATTCCTTATTCTTTAGAAACCATTCAACTCGTTAGGTTTTTACTGATTAGAATACTTGACAGCCTTTTATCTCTGCTCAAACCCCCATAGCATAATGAATCTTTTAATCCATAAAGTTATGAAAAAGTACAGGCTGAAATATTTCTTCATCTTGTGAAATAGAGAAGTAAGAGGCTACTGAAAGCAGAATTAAAGGTTCAAGCCGCAGCACAGGAAATAAGTGAACTCAACAGAGAAGCATATTGGTTTAGCACAAAAATGATATCACTGTGGGTGGAGGGCTACCAGGTATTGGCAGTTGGTGAATGATGACATCTTATTCTCAGAATTACACCTCTTTCCCAGGCTTGAGATTTCAGCATTAATGCTTCAGTTTCACCTAAAATGGAAATGCAGGTGGTCCTGAAAATGTATTCGTGTGTGAGATAAGCAGACATATGTTGAAGCTCTAAAACAAAAAGAAGCTACTGTGGAAAGATTGTTTAGATAAGGTTACACTGTACACATTTTTCTGTGACAGGGCTCATTTTTCCATATCATCTCTTAAATACCGGATCTGTACTGTTATGGAGGGGGATATGCTTCACTGGAATTGTGTCTTGCTTGTAGAGATCTCGCAGTTGTCAAATACTGTAGTTTTAGTGTTACATTATTATACAGTGCAGCATACAAGTGGTTGTTCTTGAGCAGGAAGTGGTTTTGCAACTTGTGGTTTTTATATCACACTCAGTCAACAATATATTCTAGAGATTACTATTTTGTGTGTGCATGTGTGAGTGTGCGCTGATCGATTAACTGGCTGTTGCACAAATTATGCAAGGGTAATTTTTGGTAATTTCTGCTTTGACTGTTTGCTGAGAAGAGGGAGTGTTTCACCTTTTCATTGTGGTTCTTTGAATTTAAATTCACACACTCAAGTGACTTTTTTTTTCTTTGCCTTGTCTTTTGTATGAAGCTCAAGAGGAACAGAGCGAGACGTCACAACAAACAGCAGCCAGTGATGAAGAAAAGGTAAAAGGCAAAAACAGTTACAAACCTCAGTTGTTGCTACTAAAATGTGATAAAACTTGTGAGACATTGGTCCTCTGGCAGCGTGATGGGCAGTTTCCATCAGTTACAGTTATTCTATGACTGCAGACAGGACTGCTCAGAATGAGTGATGTGTTGTGTTTTCGTTTCCCTTTTTTAGTCGATTTGAGACCGGGTGTGTGTGTGTGTACAGCTGTTTTATCTTTTTCCTGATTGTGAAATGACTAAGAAAAAATATGTGATTCTCCCCTTTTATTTTGTGAGAGATAAAAAATCTCATGCACATTTCTCACACTGCAATATTTTATTGTTCATAAAAAAACTTTATCAGACACTATTCTGGTAACTGAAGTGAGGGGTACAATATGAAAAGCACGAGTTAGCTCATCAAATTTCCAAGGTCGATGTTAGTTGAAAGCCTGGTGGTTTCTGTGGTGACTTCTGCCCTGCAGATAGCATCAATCCTGAACGCCACTGACAGTCATTGTGAGAATTGCATATCAACACACTGACATCATCACCCACACAGTTTTCCAAAAAATTTCATCAGTGAAAATCAACTGAATGTTTCACAATGATATTCGCTCTACGGTGTGGTGGAGTGTGGAGGGTGAGAAATGCAACTAAAGGGCTACACTATGGCTTATAGCACAGACGTTTCCTGTAGGCAACCATTGATGCGTATACCCGAAACTTTTGTGAATCAGACCGAAAAAACAATGACGATGAATATCATGAAAGATTCCAATAAAAATGATTTGATGTGCTCCCCATAGTCAGGTGGTTTTAGATGAAGCTGCAAAATATCATTTCATACGTAGAGTATATCACATTTATTAAACAATCACAGATATGGAAACACACGCAATGTGTGAATATGATTTCTAAACATTTCATTTTTTATGCAAAAAGCATAATCTATGCAGTGGGGAAGCAGATCTTTAAAGTGTTCTGATGCAGATTAAGAGTGGAAAGTCAGAGATGCTGGTTGTTAGCTTGGAACGGCAGGGGAGCCACTAAACTGTGACTCAGTCGGGACTATCTTGGTTAGAGGCCGGTACCTTCACTATTACTCACTTTACAGGTTTACTTCTCGGAACCAGGAACCACATAGAGGAACTCGATTCAATATGAAACCGCCTCGAGCTGTTTTGTTGTACAATGAGAGCCAAAGCATCTCGCTGAGATGATTCAGAGTATAATATTGACATCCACTGTGGTCGCCACTGACACCCAGTCTGTTGAAATTAATCAGGGCAGCAATGATGTGAGAGTTCACATTTGAATTTCTAGTGTGTAATCTTCTGAAATCTTCAATTTCACTTTGGTAATTAATCTAGTAAATCACAAGTGACTTGAGACAGATGTTTAACCATGCCTCAATACATGATGCAGAATAGGAGCAGAAAGCCAGAGCCGTTGGCTATTAGCCAGGAACAGCAGAGTGGCCACATGTAGTGGTGATGCCACTACAGTGCCACTACATGGGGGCAGGACAATTTAAAATATCCCTGTTAGCAGCACACAGATTTAAACTAATCACTACATCAGAAAAGTAGAGGGTGTAAAGGTCTATAACAAAGTAAACATCAAAGAAAAAGGCACAAATTAAACCAGCTGCCTTGGATATATTAAAAAAGAACATTGACTTTACATGCAATCATTAATGTCAATATTATGTTGTAAGCTCAATGTTTGTCACAAAATGTATACACAAAAGGTGCTTCCAGCTCTCAATAAGATTTTTGTCATTTTGTAAGTAGTTTTTTAAATAAGTAATTTTACTTTTACTCAAGTACATTTTGACCCAAGTAATTTTACTTTATTACATTGCAAACCTTCCCCCGTTACTGAGTAAAAAATTAAATGTGGAGGGGGGGGGGGGGGGGGGGGCTTGAAAGGGTTTTCTCCCCCCCTCCACA
>JBBBVU010000012.1:20216943-20230259 GCA_037177055.1 Atherinosoma microstoma | reverse complement strand
CCCCCCCCCCCCCCCCCCCCCCCCCCCCCCCCCCCCCCCCCCTCCAACTTGAACCGTGTTATTCCCACCGTCACAGATTGTCAATCTGATGCCAATCTACTTCGGTGAAGTTCTGTGTAACGTCATGTGCTTTTTCTGTGCATCCCAAACATTATATTCAATGTTTAGCTAAAACCTTCCTAGTTAAGTAAATCTTTAGGTGGGTACTTTTACTTTTACTTGAGTATAATTTAAGCAAAGTAAAGATACTTTTACTTAATTACAATTTTTCTGTACTTTTTCCACGTCTGGGTAAAAACTCAACTAGTGCACACATGGCAGAAGTAATACTGTAACCTGCCAATAGTTTATACCGCCTGCATTAAATTCCCCACGAGAGAAAAAGCACTACTGTTAGAGGAGATCACCTTTTTTTTTTAGGTTTTTCCCTAACTATGTTGATCTAACTTTTTTCAGCATGTGAAAGGTGTGCAACGTGGCAAATCCCTGAGTCCACATCAGAGAGTTTTTCTCATAAGACACTACTTCTGAGCTGTGTGACACTTTTTTGGTGGATTGGGCTTTTCTTGTTACATATTTACATCAGCACATAACCCGTCTGTATAATGCCTGCCTACACACACACACACACACGCACTGTCATCACCCGTCAGGAGACAAATCAGATTTAATCCTCCTGGTGGTGGTAAAATGTTCCATTTTAGACAAAAGGGACAAGACGTACACCAAACCAAAAACTATGCTTTTTTTTCCTTTGTTTTACATTAAAGCAAGTAAACCTCTCATTGAAGATCTCAAATATAAAATCAGGAACTTATAAAGGAGCCTAATACGTGTCTAAGTTTACCATTCTTGGTTATCACGGGTAAAATACAGAAACTGCATGAACATGGAGGTTTTTTTTAAGGTCCCTTCTGTTTTATACTTCTGCTTTTGAAATATTCCTTACTGAAGTTCTTATCTTGCTTGCCTTTACTGTTTTAGTTCTCTTTTCTTGAAAACCACAAACATCAACATGGTCAATTTCTTATGTTTGAGTTTTGAGAAGTCTGATGCATCTCAGTTCTTGGTATCTTAAAATCAGCCCTCTTACAACACTTATAGTTGCTCTGTAGAAGAAAAACACCACAAACAGCAAACATATTTTCCAGATATTGAAAAACTTTACACAATCTTTAAAGATAAACATTTTTATTGTTAAAAGTATTTCTTCCTTTACGTTAAGCTTGCTTTCCAAAGTGACATTTGTGTTGACAACTCCAGACCAAAAACCCCACAAGTCTGCTGCTTTCTCTCCAGACAGGATGTGTAGCGGTTATCTATTGAAAGTAGCGGTAAAACCCTACTCTCTGATTTTGATGTTTCATTTCAACACTTAAGTCTCATGAGATGACTATGTTTCTTCCCCCCCCATCTATCATATCATGCCTTCAACTGTAAAACAGGTTTCTATGTACTGTGGTGGTGCATCACATTTACGGGAGGTGCACCAGAATGATAAGATATATTTTTCTGAGACATCTGCTTTCTTCCAACATCAGGCTTCTCCCTGCGTTATTGAAATTCACGACTCTACAACTGAATGTGAGGAAGAAGCGAGGCCCAATAAGGTGCAGATGGAGGAGAAAACATTTGTGTCCCGTTTGTATTCTTTTATGAAGGACAAAGGTTCAGCCATAGAAAGGATCCCACATCTGGGATTCAAACAGAGTGAGTTGGCATTCATCACCATTGTACACGCCATTTAATGGAAGTCAAATTTACAAGGAGTTGAAATGAAAATAGTTAGATTTTCATGTTTTTTTGTTTTTTTTCTCCACTTGCAGTAAACCTTTGGGGGATCTACCAAGCTGTTGATAAACTTGGGGGCTATGATTCTGTAAGTTCTTTTTTTCCCCTACTGTTCATGACCCTTTAACTTGTGCATAAGGCTTTACTGGTTTGTCTAAGTGGAAAATGAGCAGGTACTATGCCACACAGGCTTTTACCACAAAGCAGGACAATGCAACTGCTGAGCTCTCAGAATAACACGCTCTTTTGTCTTTGATGTCCCCATTGTCGACAAGTTCTGAAAGTGAAACTCATATTGAAATGGAACCAGACAGGCGCTACAGTTGACCACTACATAGAGAGACATATATGCAGCTTAAAAGATGAAAGTGTTATTTTCGGAACAAAAACAAGTGGATTTGGCATTTAAAGTGTAACCAGTCACAAACTTGCTTCAAGATATATGTAAAACATAGACCTGGAAGCTGGTGTGTTTAGCCACAACCATGTAATGCAAAGTTATCTTTATCAATATATTAATATAATTTTTTTTTTTAAAAGTCATGAAAAAAAAGCAATAAACACTGGAATATAATAACATTTGTAACTAGAAGCACTCAGAGAGTGCAGACCTCCGCCAAGCCTCACCCACCTGAGAAAAACCCCAAAAGGCCAAACAGCCCACCCAGTACCCCCTATATTTTGAACTTTCTGGATCACCAGATCCAGAATATCAGCATGATCTGGGTCAAACAATGTTGGATTATAACATCTACCATGATGTCATCTTGTTTTTGTTTTTTGCCAATTGTTCCAACATTATCTGTTGAGTTAGAAGTTGTAAAGCTGCAATGGCAAAATGATCCCCATCTCCCCATGGTAAAGAATCTTTTTTAAAAAATTCCTGGATCCGGAAAGGGATCCGGATCACCCCCAGAATGTAATCACTTTGGCTGCCTTATTCCATTTCTGACATTTCCTGAAAATTTAGTCAAAATCTGTCCACCTACTTTTTGAGTTATGTTGCTAACAGACAGACAGACTGACAAACGTACGCTGCAGAAAACATAACCTCCGCGCCTTGGCAGATGTTATTATAATGAATGCACTGACAAAGATCTACATTTTAACCAACAGGTGACAGATCGGCGACTTTGGAAGAAAGTGTATGACGAGCTAGGAGGAAGCCCAGGTAGCACCAGTGCTGCTACCTGTACTCGAAGACACTATGAGAGGTGAGAGTGATCCAGTTTCCTACTTTTTTTTTTTCTATTTTTAAAATCATGACTGTAAATCAGACATATACTGCTTATCTGATAGGTTGGTGCTTCCCTTTGAAAGACATATAAAAGGAGAGGAGGATAAACCATTGCCTCCGAGAAAACCAAGGAAACCTTACAAGAGAAATCTGGAGAGCAAGGTAAACAAGACCGAAGGAAAAAGGAAGAGGACTCATTCAGAGAGAGAAATGGATTCTGAGGTACCAATTAACACATCTGGTGGAGATCTTTTATGACAAAATTGTGCCAATTTCTACGTTTGAATGACAAAATGTTTTCTGTATTATCTTCCAGTTACTCCCCCAAAGAAGTCCAGATGCATCCTGCCAAAGTGAAGCAATGATACATCCTCATTTTGCTGTCTGGGCTGCCTCTGACAGATGCCTCTCAGACTGCTCTCAGTCAAACAGAACCACCACCGATTTCTGCCCTTCTGTCAGCGGCCACATTCTGCAGGTCCCTCCATCCAGCCGCTGGGTTCCTCATATCCCATCTGCAACTGGAGAGGTCATCTCTCCTCTTGAGAAAAAGAAGCGAATGGCTCAGGCCAGCTTAAACATGCCATTAAGTTCTCAGAGAGAGGACAAAGAAAGGCCTTCTGTCATCCACTGCTCCCAGTCCCCAGCCCGGGCTTCTTCAAGCAGGAATGGCAACTCCTCTGATGGCTCTCCTCTTCCTTTATCTTCCTCATCTTCCCGAAGTCCCTCACCTCTGTCTGTGTCATCAGAGGACGGTTCGGTAGAAATGGGAGATAAATCCTCACCAAGCTCAGAAGTACCCCAGAACTGTTCTAGCACTGTCAAAATACACGAGGATAACATGTCTATGAGTTGCAGAGGGACATCTACAGACCCTGCAGGACAGAATAAGGATACATCTCAAGTCAGCTCCCAAGTTCCAACCACTGACTCAGTAAATGGCCAGATTAAAGACTCTGCTTGGAAGCCGTACTACAAAGGGACAGCCAAACATTTCCCACATCCTTTCTTTTTACCCCCTTCTTTCTCAACATCTGCTTCTAGTTTCACCAAAGTTATTCCAAAGTCTGGGCAGCTTCTGCGACCCTCTCCTATTCGACCATCTTATAAAATTCCCCAGAACAGGCTGCCTCAGCAGGACAACTCTCTGACTTGTAAGAAGCTGAACGGTATGAGTCCGTGGCCTTATCAGGCAGAAAAGAGAGAGCGATCCAGGACAATGCCACAAAAAGTTCCTCCTACTCAGCATAGTCTGCCTCCGTCCACTGCCACTCTGCCAACGTCATGCGCCCTGTCAAGCTACGACAAATCATCGAGAGACTCTCGGCGCCAGCCCCCATTACACCCCACATATCTCCCACACAGAATGAGACTACCTCAATCTCCACTAATGTACCGTCATGTGCCAGTGGGTTTAAGTCACTCTGCTCTTATTGGGCCTACTGTGTACCCATATCCCTACCACATTTCTCTGTTGAATCCCCAAGCTGGATATACTATACCTGCCATGAATCCCATTTATCCTCACAAGTTGTGATCTTCTTCTCTCACATTCAGTCTTTACTTAACTGATAACTAGGCCTAGATATTTTGATGAGGCCTGCTGTAGCCGAAATTCGAACCAGTGAGTGGGAAATAATTCAGTCCCATATTTATGGTATTATGTTAAAACATGCTGAGTCATGCATATGGGCGCATTAGCTTATTTTGAGGGAAAAAAGAACAAATAGCCGACTGTATCCAACAATCTAATTCTCTGTTTTCTGGTAGCTACATTAGCACCAATTAATTACTATTATATTGCAAATTGATGAAATGTCACATTTAATTCTTTTCTTTTCTGAGAAAGTCACAATTATGAGTACAGGAATAAATGATCAGATTATAAATACATAAAGTGATTAAGGTGGCTTAAACACATCCACATAAGTTCAAGATGTTTGATTTAGTTGGCTTAAGTCACACTTCATTAGTCCTTGGTTGCACTGTTTCTCTACTTTGTTTTTTTAAAACAAAAAAGTCTATTCTGTTCTTTGTTGTACTGTATGTGAAATCTGTTGAACATTATACAGGAGAGTTTATATACACCAAAATATGAAATGGTTCTAGGCCTGCAAAACATACATAGCTTGTATTTTCACTCGAATGTATTTAAAGAAAAATACAAAGGAAAAAATAAAATGATTGAAATGATTTTTTGTTTCTTCTGTTGTTTTAATTTTACAGAAGCATAGCGCTGCCACCTAAGGTGGAAAAAAAATGGACCCTATCACATTATAACATGAAAGATTCATTGTAAAAAAGTTAAATGTGTCACATTTTATTGTAAGAATGTGACACACAGAGCATGCAGAGGTTGTTGCAACCTAGAAATATTGGGGTCAAAGACATTTTATGGAGATGCCGTATTCTTGTCAAACAGAACATCTCAGCTTTTTTAGTCAAGGATGATTCTTCTTCTTTGATTTATTGTTGTACAAATAGTATGTGGGACAGTTATGAGGACAGTACCCCACCTGCCTGTGTGCATTGAGATAGTGTGTGTGTGTGTGTGTGTGTGTGCGTGTGTTGCTCTTGGTTAACATGTTCCAGTGGTTACACCTATGTCCTAGCTGTCTTCCAAAAATCAAAATTAAAATTATGTATAGGCACCACAGGGAAAATAAAGTTGCCAACACAAAGACTTGGTCCTGTCTGGTTTAAGGGTGCAACGTCAACATTTTCACAGTTGTCATCCAAGATATAACAGCGAATGTCACCATGTCTCAGCCCAGCATGAAGTACAACTTAATCACAAAATTAGTCAATTAGACATTTCTCTGATCTTTTGCAGGGACAGTTTCCTCATTCAAAGATGAAAACAATGCAGTGAATGTTTTTACAGTAAAACTTTAAATAAATCACATTATGATGAACATACAGATGGACTTCTTCTTTAGGAACTGTTATGAACAGAAATCTTTCTTTAATGTGCCGACCAAAGCCTGTAACAACATTCCACATAACGTCGGGGCATTAACATCACCAGGACTGTTCAAACCCAATCACATCTGCCATTTAGCAAACAATTACTGCTGTGACCACTGATAAGGCCCCCACAGCCTCCCCCAACCATTGCTTTCCTCCTCTGTAAGATTGTGTGATTGTTCTGTCTTTGAAGATGTGTTCTTTATCTGTCTATTTTTCTGAAGAGCAGGAACCTGCAGGTCCAATTGCTTGTAATCCTTTCCTGTGTAACATAAATAGAATAGTTAAATGAATAATGTGATACGTTTCACATTTTACAACAAGTGGAAAACATTGCATGTGCTCAGGAACACTTCCAGAAATCACTAGAACATAGTTTTCTGTGTAATCTGCTAATATGTCTTAAAGCTCTATAATGCAAAAAGAAACATATGTGAGCATGACAAACGCTGCTGTCTTCTCTGGGTCAGAGATCATTTAAAACGGTCAGAGGCAAAATAAAAAACTGTTCTGTGGTCAGATTAATCAAATATTTTAATTCTTTATGGAAACCATGGATGCCTGTAGACTAAAGAGGACAGGGACCATACAGCTTGTTGTCAGCAGATGGTTATAAACCCTTCATCTCTGATGGTATGAGGTCATATTTGTGTCTATGGCTTGGGCAGTCTACACATGTGTGAAGGCATCAATGCTAAAAAGTTCATAATGGTTTTAAAGCAACATCTGCTCCCAGCCAGATAATATCCTTTTCAGGGAAGGCCTTGCATATTTCAGGAAGATCATGCTAAATCACATATTGCATCAATCATGAATGCATGGCTTTGCAGGAGAAGAATCCAGGTGCTGAACTGGCCCGCCTGCAGTTAAGATCTTTTACCAATAGAAAACATAAACATCATACTGCAACTAAAAATCCAGCATTGAAGGTCCGGGACTGTTGAGCAGTTTACAATCCTGAATCAGACAAGAATGGGACAACATTCCTCTCCTAAAACTCCAACAACTGGTCATCTGACTTCCCAGACATTACAGTTGTTAAAATAGGGGATGCTACATGATGGTAAACATCACCCAGTTCCAACTTTTTAGAAATATATCGATGCCATCAAATTAAAAATGAGCTACTTTTTTCCATATTAAAATGTCTCCGTTTCAACATCTGATATGTTGATTATGTTCTTTTGAAAAAAAAAAAAGGGGGTTGTGAGACTTGCAAAACATTGTACTCTGTTTTTATTTGCATTTTACAAGGTCCCAACTTTTGAGGGGAATTAGGGTTGCAAATACTGTATCAATATCTCTTACCTTCCCCTGAGTTCTCAGATTACTTTCCTTATCATTATTTATCATGAGCTATGATTATCAGCTCCTTTGTTGATCTGCATAAGCTCAAGTGTTTTCAAACCTGCAGGTCTGATGTAGGCAGAGAGGATGCTGCTGTGGTCTGTGATATTGAACGTCACTATGGTGGCAGTACCACAACGGATGCAAGATCATCAGCAGTGAAAATAACAAAGAACTTGGAGACAGAAGCAGTGAAGAGGAAAGAGAAAGAGGAAATACATATGAGATTATACTGCAGGCCACAAAGTGGTTTGAAAAAGCTGGGACAAGCAGAGCAGATGATAGCAGTTCTTTTGAATGTATAGCAGAACTGAGAGAAAGAGAGATATGACATGTAGAGGAGATATGGCACATTGACTCAGCGAATGCCTTTGAATATCCTAATAATTTTATTATGATGTATGTAATAATTTGCATGTGCATTTGTTTCTGTTGTGTGCGTTCACTTATTTTTATAAACTTGATAGGGACTAAAACCTCCAACTTTTGGGGGCTTCCTGTAAATGTGGGGGAACAAATTTAAGTGATATTACGATTAAGACTTGGTTTTAGGTTTAGGGAAAGGGTTAGAGTGAGGCATTCAGTTATGAAAGTTAAAGTTAGAGTAAGGGTATAGAAAATGCCCGTGTCAATGGAGAGTCCCTGTGGAATGTTACTCTATAACCCATGCTTTCACTTTCTAAAGCAGGGATTACTTTTTATTAACATTCAGAAACATCCAAACACACTTTAAAAGCACACTAGTCCGTAACTGAAAATCATTTGAATGAATGAATGAATGAATGAATGGATGAATGAATGAATGAATGAATGAATCCTACAGCACAATGATAATCCAAATTATTGAAATAGGCTTCCATAGGGGGAGGTTTGGCAAATGAAGGTGAGGAAATATTATATTAGTTAAAAAAAAAAAAAAACTTAAGTTATTGCGATGTTGTTGGATATCTCAGTACTTAAGTTCTTTGGGAGCCTATTTGACTGTTTTCCCCCAAATTCACAACATGATACGTTAGGACAAACATCTAATGTAAAAGTGAAAAGGTGGAATTAGTGTGGTTTATCATTTTATCATCTTTATCTGAAGGGAGGCTGAGACTTGGAAATAATGGTTTAAAAACACCTTCTAACTTCATACGTCAATTTAACTGAATAACAGTATACCTCCTGGGCGTGTCCCTGAGTTTCCTTTTTCAGGCAGCCCTGCGCTCGTTACTTTATTATCAAAAACTATTGCGGCAGGAAAGGTAGAAACATGCAGGAAACGTGACTTTTTAAAAAAAAAAAAAAAAAAGGGAAAAAACAGCCTCCTTTAAAGTTTACTTACTGCAGTTTACATGCTCATTAGTAGTTTATCGGCGATGAACTGTATTTCCTGCCACCTGTTTTGACAGTACTTGCCTTCCAAGCAAAATTCAGGGTTGAGAGAGGATATAACTCTCGCGAGAAGACTTCCAGAGGCGCGAATAAACAAGAGTTTTTTTTCCCTGTTCATAACGTTGCTGCTATGTTGTCTGTAGTCGTCGCTCAGTACATTTGACTTTATTAATTTGTTTGCGTGGCTTTAACTTGCAGTTTGTAAGTTCGACATACGTTTTTAAACATAAAGGACTATTTAGTGTATTATCTAAAAAAAAAAAAAAACATGTCAGACGCGTTGTCTGATGACGGCAGCGACATCAACCAAGATGATAGCCAGGAGGATGTTATGACCCCAGCGGAGCTTATCGCCAAACTGGAAGAAGTAAGCGACGTTACTCTTAATTGTCTGATGTAACAGTGTCATGTAAGGCCCTAGACCTTCTACAGCATCTTTGGAGTACCACAGTTTCTAGTCATATAGCACTACCCTCATAGTTGTGCTCTTCTGTGTGACTTGCAGGCCTGGCTGAATGAGAAGTTCTCTCCGGAGCTGCTGGAGAACAAATCAGAGGTGGTGGAGTGTGTGATGGAGCAGCTGACTCATATGGTAACCAACCAGGGAAACTATGGGGGCTGTTTCTGATCCTCACCAATACACGTCTGAAATGGCTGAGAAAATATATATGATTATTTCAATAAAAAGTAGTAGAAATAATGCCCTGCGTGCTGAAAAGATACATGCAAGGATAGCAAGGATTCTGTGGAGAAAATTACTTTAATTAGTCTTGTACTGTTCCTGTTATTTATACTATTGGTGATTAATTGAGAAAGATTACCTGTGATAATCAGGTGGAGTTGACTTTATAACTGCTTCTTATTCCTGAGGTAGGTTAAATTACTATACTTAAGAAGTACTTGTTGCTGTAACTGCAGGGGAGTTAAGTAAAAAGTAGAAACGAGAATATCAAGAAAGTTACTGCAAGACTTTTCCACATTATGAAACTGTCAGTAAGTTGATATGTAAACTGAGGAAGTGCCATTTAGGCGATGCATTCAAATTGCTTGTTTTGTACAGTACAGTCCAAAATGTATTCACTTTAAAATCATATAAAATATGAAATGGCATCAAATGTTAACATTTTAGTACTAATTTTAGTTTAGTGACTTACTGGAGTGATGCATTGATTGTTTAAATAGTGTAAGATGAGATTCTTTTTGTTATCTTTACTATTGAAATGAGGACATTTCATTCAAAGAGAGGGAAGAGTGTAAGATGAGATCCATTTTGTTTGAGATGAACATAAGTTTAATTCGTTTGCACTATATTATGTTGGTATTGTGGTAAGGAGGCGGTGTGATACAGTGGAAGCTGTAAATATGTACTCTGAGTTACCCCCATTTTGTTGTGTGACTGTTGGGCAAGCGGGAAATAAAGCAGCTGTGTATATTCAGCCAGAAGTTGTCATTTCTAGAACCCACGATCCGAGATATCCATTATTAGTTAACGCTGAGAACACATCAAGTGTTATAATAGTTTTGATCAGTCGGTTATCAGGATACCAGCTTGAAATACATGAATTTCTATCTTGAATTATTTATCAGTTGATGAATAAATAATGGTCGGACTTTGAAGTTTGTTATGTAATGCCATCATATGTTTAAACTGGGAATTTTTTTTATAGTCTAAAACTTAAGTATCATAAGAAGTGCTTTGATATAAGTTGGTTTGCTTTATCATGCTGTGCAACAAACAAATATTTGAACTTCTTCTGATTTGTCCCAGCATGAATGTCAAAAGCTGTGGAGGTGAAGGTGGACATCGTCTCTTAGATACTCCTTCATTTTAATAATGAAGACATATCTTTGTTGAACACTGGACAACAAATAGATTCTAGTAACGCAGTCATAACATAACCCAAATCTGAATCTTTTCCAGACTTTGTAAGTCACATTGAATTAAATGATTATTAATTTATGACAATGCCGTGGCTTTTCCTCCAACAGGAATCCAACTTGCAGCGAGTGAAGAAAGGCGACGCCAAGGCCAGCATCCATCGCATGGAAATAGAAAGGATCCGCTTCGTCCTCAGCAGCTACCTGCGCTCTCGTCTGCAGAAGGTTTGTCTGATGAAGACTGTAAGACAAAGCTCTGGTCTGTTTTGACAGAATAGACTGACCTTTCTGCTGTCTGTGTCTAGATTGAGAAGTTTTTCCCTCATGTCCTGGAAAAAGAAAAATCTCGAGCTGAAGGAGAGCCATCCGTGCTTTCTCCTGAGGAGTTTGCCTTTGCTAAAGAGTAAGTATTCTAGAATGATGCTGTTTTGAATTATAGCTCATGTTATAAGACTTGAAATTTAAGAAAAGAAGAAAAAAAAAACATTATTCTGGCCCATCACCCCTGTGCTTGCTTCTCTCCATTGACTTACCGATGGTTTTAGGATCCAGTTTAAGATTGTATTACTTGTTTTTAAAGCTCTAAATGATATGGCTCCATCTTATCTGAGAGAACTACTGCACCACTGCCAGCATGCTCCAGTTAGAACTCTGTGGTATTCTACCCCGCTCCTACTGAAGGTTCCACATTCCCGGCTTAAATCCAGGGGTGACAGAGCTTGTTCTGCGGCTCCTGCTAAATTGTGGAACAATTTCCCCCTCCAAATTATAGCTGCTCAGACTTTTTCTGGTTTTAAGTCCCTACTTAAGACTCCTCTCTTTGCACTGGCCTACAAACACAGTTGAGCTCGACATTTATTTTAACTTTGTTTTATGTTTTATAATGTATAATTTTATTGTGCTCATTGTTTTTGTTGTTTTTTTCTTGTTGTTTTACTGTTTAATTGTACTGCACTTTGGGCAACGGGGGTTGTAGTAAATGTGCTATATAAATAAAACTGACATTGGCATACAGGTACTACGCCAACACAGAAACCTACCTAAAGGCTGTAGCTCTGAAGCGCATGCCCCCCAACTTACAGAGTGTGGACATGCTCAAAGCAGGTAAAATCTTCTCAATGGTTATTTATATGCTCTCTGTCTTGGATGGTCCTTGCTCAAAATATTTCCATTTGCAAGCATGAGAGATGGTGTGGCATTTTGATTAAACTTCCATTCACATTTGTTCTAATGTAATCCCAGTGCCTGAGCCCTGCTTGGACTCTTTTGTGTTTCTGCGGGTGAAGGAGAGACAGGAAAACATCTTGGTTGAGCCTGAAACAGATGATCAGAGGTGCTTAATTCTTCATTTCTCTTTTTGTGTTGCTATACATTTTGGCATCCAGTAGGTGGCAGTGTTACCTTATCTCATTCTGTTGTATATTTCTGCATGGATATTATAACAACTGGTGATTTATTGGTTGTGTCCTCTATCAGAGAGTATGTTGTGGATCTTGAAGAGGGCTCTCAGCACCTGATGCGGTATCGCACTATTGCACCACTTGTTTCAAGTGGAGCTGTGCAATTAATGTGAACTATTTGCGGTAAGTAACAATGTATCTGCACTGTGCTATCTTCCTTGTTAACTCATAGTACCCTCTCACATGCTCATGCACACATCTGGTAATTCTTTTCTGCAGATCTTACATAAGCCACTGCCTTGCAGTGACATCTACGTTTATTTTTAGCTCACATGTTTTTGCCTCTTGGCAACAAAAAAGTGTGTTTTTATGTTTGTAGTATATGATACTTTCTATTTAGTTTACAGTTGGGCCCAGAAATATTTGGACAGTAACACAATTTTTATGATTTGAGGTCTTCATGCCACCACATTGGGTTTGGAATAAAACACCTGACATATAATTGAAGTGCAGACTTTGGGGTTTAATTCAAGAAGTTGAACAGAAATATCCAATAAAGCATTTGGGAATTGCAACCATTTTTATGCAAAGTCTACTTATTTCAGGGGCTCAAAAGTAATTGGACAATCAACGTAACTGAATAAAATTTTTATTTTTAATACTTGGTTGAGAATCCTTTGCAGGCAATGACTGGCTTTCCTCCTTTGTGATCCTTTACTTGACCTTTACTGCAGCTGTCTTGCAGTTTTTGCTTGTTTGTGGATCTTTCTGCCCACCCCCGTGACTGAAAGTCATGGTCAGTCAGCTTGTGATCTAATGACTGACTCAGCCATGGCAGAATATTCCACTAAATGCCCTTTAAAACCCCTGGGTTGCTTTCACAATGTGTTTTGGATCATTATTAATCTGTACTGTCACATGACATCCTATCAACTTTGCTAAATCTAAGTAGAAAGTAAATCCCGATAACTTTAGATTTAATGTGGTTGCTTCTGTCTGCTGTCACATCATCAACTAGAAGCACTCGGAGAGCGCAGACCTCTACCAAGCCATAGGGTCTCTCACCTGAGTAAAACCCCAAAAGGCCCAACAGTCTGCCCAGTACCCTCAGTATATTTTGGACGTTCTGGATCCAGAATATCAACATGATCAGGGTCAAACAATGTGGGATTATATTATCTACCATGAATGTCAGCTTGCAATTTTTTAAATTTATTTTGTTGCCAATGATTCTGGGCATTACTTGTTGAGTTAAAAGCTGTAATTGCAAAAGTATCCTCTAAAAAAGATTCCTGGATTCATCCAAAATCTGCTTTTTT
>JBBBVU010000012.1:20203674-20216843 GCA_037177055.1 Atherinosoma microstoma | reverse complement strand
CTTGTTGAGTTAAAAGCTGTAATTGCAAAAGTATCCTCTAAAAAAGATTCCTGGATTCATCCAAAATCTGCTTTTTTCTCCTTTCCCCTCTCAAATAATTGAGAAATATAAATACATCAAAAACATGATTTGATTTTGTTATGTTAGCTGACAAGTGAATGTTGTAAGCTACCAAACATTTTAAAATTTCTATTTGAAATACAAGTCCAAAGTAATCTAACAAACGAATCAATTAAGTATCTATTTATTGAAGCTTTGTCTACTTCAGATTGATAAAAAGATTCTTCTTCCTATCAGTCTGGAGCAGATTGATCTTAGGTTCATCCGTCCAAAGACTGCTGTTCCAGAACTGAGCCGGCTTCTTTAAACGATTTTTGGTAAAGTCTAATCTGGATTTTCTGTTCTTGAGGCTTATTAATGCTTTGCACCTTGTGATGAACCCTATTTATTACCTTCTCTTTATGGTAGATTTAGCTACACGTGATACACCTGCTTCCTGGAGAGTGTTCTTCACTTTGGTGGATGTTGTGAAGGGGTTTTCATCCCTGTAGAAATGATCCTGCAAACAATCACCTTTGTTCTCTTCCATAGACATTCAGACCCTTTTTTAGTTCCCCAGCTTTTCAGTGCACTCTTTCTCTCAGAATGTACCAAACGATTCATTTTGGCTCTCCTAACATTTCTACTATTGCTCTGATGGATTTCTTCTTTTTTCCAGCCAAACGATGTTCACTGACAACTCCTTTGACTGCATGTTGTAGGTTCACAGCAACAGATAAAAAATGCAAATGCCACACCTGGAATCAACTCCAGACCTTTTACCTGTTTGATTGATGATGACATAATGAGGGAATAACTCATAAAATAGCTTTAATGTTATCTGTTCTATTACTTTTGGTCCCTTGAAGAAAAAAGGCAACTATATATTAAAGAGCTGTAATTCTGAACCCTATCCTCCAATTTGAATGTGAATTTCCTTAAATTAAAGCTGAGAGTCTGCACTTTATGCCTATATTGATTAGATAATTACATCTTGAATATATTTTGGTAAACATTTGAAATAAAAATAAAAATGTGTTAGTGTCCAAATATATATGGACCTGACTGTACAATTTGCAATTGTTACTAGCGTTTTTATGTTGGTGCATGTGTTTTCGCTCTAGAGGATAATTAAAAATATGCATTTGCTTATTTTTGCAACAGAACCTTTATAAGGACAGATACATTTTTCTTCAGAGATCACTTCAGGAAGACGCACTCTTCTTACTCACTGTCGCCTGGGATAAGGAGTAACTCATCTGATGCAAATGGTAGTACGTTACAGACTGTGGCTTCAAGAAATATGATTCAGACTGTTTCAGTCCTAGTTCATACCAAGTGAACCATGATCAGCTTTTGCAGGGTTTTTGTTCAACTATCATTATGGGGATGTTGTCTGTGAGATAAAAAATTTTATCAGCTAAATTTGTCCCTATATCAAAACACATAATCTGAGTTGATCGTTGCTGCTCAGTAACAGGATGCATTTGCTGATCTGTAGGGGAAATTTCATCAGTTTACTTGTCATCATGATTCCTGCCATCCCAAAGTGTGAGTGCTCATGTGCATGTATGTGTGAATATTGATTGTTTTTTATCCTTCATTTAAATGACAGTCACTCTTGCATATGTGTTTTAATATTAAGTCGTATAAAATCTGCAAGTCTTCACATTGTTCATGCACCCTTCAAATTTATGACTGTATGTCATACTCTTTTCAACATTATCCTTTATGGGATGAACATTGTCTTCTGTGAGCTATAATTATTAGGATAGCCTTGTTATGTAAGAGTTTCAAAGGAAGCAATCAGTGCTTATCGTTGGTCTGCATGCAGATTGCTCAGTATTTGGAACTAATAAGGAACTGAGAGAGAGTTAGCTCATCAAAACTGAGATATGTGTCGGCATACTCTTGTCTCGATCTACACTGCTGATCCAGCTCATATGAATCCTGCACTCAGTGTTGTTGGTTGATACACCGTATTAAAATGTTTGAAATTGAAAACATGTTTCTGAAGATGTTGGCATTGTTTGATAAGAACTTGAGCAATATAAAGCCTTAGAAAAACTGACAAAATCATTGACTGGTTATAGAGTTTCCTTTTTTGTTAAACGCTACACAAACATAATAATTTGAGCTAAAACAGCTTCGTTTTTTTTTTTTTGATAGTCACGCTGTATCAACAATCCTTATGAATGTTTAGCCTTTTGAGGTCATTTGAAGACATAAAAGTATCACATTTAGTATCTAAAATAATTTCATTAAGTATGTCAACTATGTAGAGTGGATGCTATGTAACTCAACATTTGGATGTATTTGGACAGATCCCATAAATCTTTTTGATGAAATTACACACTGAGACTGCTTTGTAATCCGGCCTTCCCGCGTGTCACACATGCGATTGGACTGCAGGACAGCAATCCCCACAGAGTAGGAGCCAGCTCTGCGGCTTGAATCCAAGCCGGGGCTACTGTGGGACAGGTGTCCACTCACAGGTCTGAGAATAGAACCCAGGATGACTGGGATACTTTCCACAAAGCTGGTTGGAATAACATACAGGGCAGCCTCATTTGCACCCTCTACCACGTCCACACTAGTCAACACAACACTGAGGAGATAATACAAAAAGACATTGCTCACATAAATCTGCTCATATTAGTCTATATTTTTATTGCAAAGACAGTAATGATGAATAGACGAAGCACATGTAAGTTCAACTTAAAGAAGTTTCTTTGAGATAATTATTATTTGTCTTTTCTCTTCTGATGTTCAAAAATCAACCTAACAAACTGTAGATGCTTAATATGCAACATAAACATCATGTAAGAGCTTCTTTTAATAATAACAAATCTTTTTTTTTTTTTTAAAGTTTCTTTGAGAGGTGTAAAATCAGTTCAATCCAGATCTAAAACATTACTAAAATAACACAGAACTGCAAAGCTTGGCTGATTGGTCTGGAGAGTGATATGGGTGGAGTATACTACATGACATCTTAACTGAGGTAGTATAAATAGACCATCCAGGCAGATTCTCTTGTGGACTGGGGGGTAACGGAGACCGCATGCTACAACTTGCTGATCACAGGAGTTTGTAAGTAGGATTTTTGAAAATACTTGCAATTATGTCATCTTTTTTTGGCTTATAATTATGTTGCACAATCATTGTGCACACAACAAAAAAGTGAATTAACAGCATATTTTCTTCTCCTTCGCAGAACTCAGACCAGGCATTGAGGGTAACATCGCTATCACCTAACACCAGACCATCAGCATGGAGATGTCTAGCCCGACGTAAGTGACTAATGTGTATGTATTGATTCTGCTGCTGCGGGGTGGATTATCTTACATCACTTCTTCAAAGTGAGGGCAAAATAAGATGATCACATTGACTTTGATTTTGTGATGCCTTTCTTCATGCACCTCACAAGCAAATTAAAGATAAATTTAATCATATCTTTACGACAACAGTCTTTATTGAAATCACTGTTTATTTCCATCCAGTGTCCTGCCAATGGTTGGCCTGGGGTCCATGGCCCAGTCAGCTGGACTTGTGGAGATAGCTGTCAGGCTGTGCTTGAACCAAAGTAAACAGCTGTGTCCTCATGTTTGGGTTCCCATCCTGAAGCCCTTGCGGCCTTGCATCCGTCCTCCAGTTTCAGAGCAGTTATCTGTTGACATGTTTAGCCAAGCCTATCTGAACCACCCTTTCTCATCTTTCTTGGACGACCTGGATGAAGATGTTTTGATCCCTGTCAGAAACAAGCATGTTGTCTTTGCCGACTCGTGGGGATTCCCTCTAACAGACGTGCGAGTGATTTCTGATGAAGAGGAGCAGTCTGATCTCGGCCCGCTGCCCTCGCTGCAGGGTTTAGGAAGCATGACGGAGGATGGCTATAGCTGCACAGTCAGCACCTGCTGCCCAGGAACACAGCTCAAACTGGGCTTTCCACAGCCCTCTCTAGATTTCCAGGCCTTTCGTGCCAAACTGGCAGAGAGCATGATCATCCTGGAGAACTGCACCGTTGGTGAACACGCCCTCCAAGGTACAGCCCGAGTCAGGAACATCAGCTTCCAGAAAGATGTGCGTGTGCGCATCACCTTTGATTCATGGCAAAGCTACAGAGATGTCCCCTGCACATACCTGCAGAAACGCTTTGGTGGACCTCAGACAGATATTTTCGAATTTGACATAGCCATTCCTAAAGTGCTCGATGCTAAGAGAAAGATAGAGTTCTGTTTAATGTATCTTCCTGTAGGGCAAAAAGAGCCTTTTTGGGACAATAACAACGGACAGAATTACAGCATAGCAGTGTGTGTGAACTCACATCTCTGCCACGGGAAGAATCTAATGAAAGGGCATTACTAACTCAGCTTATTAATGATCACTATTTTTATTATGCACCAGTTGTGAATTAGAGTGTATTTTATTTTTTTTATTGCATATGATCGATTTTCACTCCAATACAGTTTGTTTTCTTTCAATAAAAGTAGCTGTTTTGTTTAAAACAAAGTCTTTGTGTCATGTAGTTTACTCCTTCACTTGTTTTTTTGACATGCTCCACATATTCAGTCCATGCTTTAGTGTCATGTCCTACATTTTGGCAAGTGTGAATGGTATGAATTACAGTTGCGCACGAGAGAAGAGATCCCTTTCACTGCAGGCGCTGCTAGGAGTCGGTCAGAGGTAACTGAGCACTGGCCAACAGAAGCCCCATAGCAGGGCAGAAGCTAATCTTAGCTCAGCTCTGTTTACAGATCTCAGGCATGCTGTCAAGGCTACTGCAGGGAACTTAGAGATATCATCTTCCCCATTACCTTCCTCCCATGCTCAAGCTTTCACTCTTCTTTCATAATGTCCAAAGGTAAAGGAATTATGATAGATTTCTTAATCAAAATTCTACAGTAAGTTTTCAAAGAAGCAAGGGCGCTGCAGACTGGAGCTTAAGAAATGTAGCACAGATGGCAGGACATCTGGCCATTATGAGTATGTTTTAGATGGCAAAACAGTGACTTTGTAGAAAGGGGTTCACAAGTACTTAAAAAAGAAAGCACATATAATGTTTTGTCACAAATATAAACTTCTGTCAAACAGTCATCAAATTTGCAGAGGAGCAAACAAAAAACATCATGGGGGGAAAATACCGAGTAAACATCATTAAGACATCTGAAGAGAGTACTTATGAATTTCAACAAGTACCGAATACTTATACTAAATCCTAATATCTTTTAGTGTCATCTTTCATGTACGGGCAACACTGATTTCCCAACTATGTTCATGATGGAGTTTTGAATTTGCATTCCCAGACTATTAAAACAAAACAACAACACTATTCTACTCCAGGCAAGAGGGAAGGTGGAAAGCAGCTTCGACTCAGCCCAAGAGGTGGCCTACACATGGTGGGCTCAACTGTTTTGTCCAGCTCTGTATTTTTCAGCGCTGTGGAGTCAAAAACATGTCTGTCCTACATCAGGTATCTCCTTCAGCGTCCCACACTGATGTTGCACACTTTACAGCTTGGGTCCTTCTTTGCGTTGGCTGTGGTCAGACTCATGAGCTGGTGGTGCCCGCTAATCTGCTCCACGCTGCCCTGATCCAAATGAACCGGCTCTGTGAAGAGCACCTCCAGGATGACATCACTCGCATGGCAGTACAGAGGTTCCTCCCCCTGCCTCTGGGGAGCAGTGTATGTCAGGAAGGGGTTGGAGGACAAGTCCAGCATTGGGAGGCGGGTGCGACAGTAGACATCTCCCTCTGTGCCAACGGGGGCCAGCACCAGCACCACATAGTGATAGGCTGTGTACATACAGTAGAAGTCTGCAAAATACAGGGAGATGTTGGGGTTCAGTAGGTATTCAGCAGGGATCTGGAATCTCAGGGGTCCGTACGGGGAATCTTTGGAAGGGAGTCCCGTGTCAAACTCTGTGTTGCAACTGAAGAAGACTCCCTGTAGTTTGCCGTTGATAGGAGAGCCATGACTCCCGCTGCTGTCTTTTAGGGCTGGGCGCATCATTCCTCCACATTCTCTCCTAATTCAAGATATAAAAAGGAAACAAGTATTGCAACAAAATGCTGAGAGCATAGCGATACAGTAAGGATAAGAAGAAAGCAGCACTCACCTGACATAGTCAAAGTAGTCTGGGTGCTGGTTGCGATAAAACACAGAGAATTTCAACAGCCTCCCTGCTGAGCCTTTGGCCTTGTCAAGAAGCTGCTGTAGGTGTTCCATAGCATAGTCTGCAAAATTACATGATTTCAGTTTTGTGTTACATTCAAATGCTAATGACTACCTGCAGCTGAGAATATAATTTGATACTTTGTCCTTGTTCAAAACCTCAGTGCACTTGGATCAAAGCTCTCATAATCTGATGCCCACTTAACTGCTGTTACTTTAGCTGTATGATGGTATGTCTTACCCCCAGTGCAGAACTCTACCACCGGGCTCCACTCTGACACCAGGTAGTCACCATCTGGCTGTCTGACAGCAGTTTGAACAGCAACACAGTACTCTGTCCGTGGACTGAGAAACCAGTGTCCCCTAACTGCCATAGGGAGAGGCACCGCCTTGGCCACCAGCTTGGTTGGCACATCCTGGAGAATAAAGCAGGAAAGAGATGGCACCAGAGGCAATATGCAAGGCAATAACAGGCTGCTGTGTGTTTAATTTACACTTCAAAGCAAGAAAAAATGTAAATGCAATTGATAAGCCAACCATTTTCCTCCAAAAATTTTGTTTATTAGCATGATATTCCATTTCGAGCTCCAGCTGCTGTAACTAGGATACATCTAATCAAATCAGCGGCTTTGTTTTGGCCAAGGTCTCTAAGAAGCACAGCTAATTACTGCAGGCTCAGATGTTCATATATCCATGGCAACATCTGGGATGCAAGTTTGTTTGTGACACTGTCTGTAGCTATCTTAGAGAGAACATAATCTTCATTTAGGAAGAACTCAGCATTATCCCTACCTTGACTTCCCAGAAGCACTTTTTCAGTCATTGAATGCAGCCTGAACAATACACAACAGATACTGTCTGTGTTTAGCATCTTTGAACATGTTCCTATTTTTATTCAACATTTAGCATAACAGTCTAAAACTGTATGAAAAAGGAAATGAGGAGGAGAAAAAGAAAGAAAATTATGAAAATGGAGGGGAAAACAGAGCTGAATGGTATACGTGAATTAATTGAATATAATGATGTTCCATTCTTTTGGATGTGTAAAAGTAGCGAGCACCTAAATGTTGCACTTGAGCAATTGAGAGTTAGAACCCAGAAAGCACATATAATTGCACTGCAACATATTTTGAAATATATTGGACTTACAATTAAAATTCTAATATGAGGATGATTTTAACCAGAAATAGTGACCACCACATGTTCACCATTTCAGTTTAGCTTATTAGCATTCTAACATTCATAACATAACACTAATTAGATGAAGCTCAAAGTACAGCTGAGGTTAATAGGAATGCAATTAGTTCTTGGGGTCGTGCTGCTAATGTGGCTAAAAGGAAACACATCTGTGCTTCATACTTAAACAAAATATGCAGGTGTAGTTTGTGCACAGATTCAGGGACTGCAGACTCTGTATTAACAGCTCACCATGAACATAAATGACTTTTTTTATATAATAAAAACTGCTATATGTCTGTTTTTCTTTGTTTTATTTAGATTTTTATGAAATCATGAGCTTAATGGTGTGCTTCAGAAGTAATTAACTTAAAAACTGTTTTGTGCTGCAGCGGACTTTGTCAGCTTTTGTCCATTTTAGTATTAAACAATGTGCATGTGAGTCACTGGCCCGGAGCTGTTGACTACTCGTATTTTCCATTCTGTTTTGTATTGGAAGTGACTGAAAGGGCGCAACCACACTGTGTGCCGCAGAATATCATAAGGCAGTCAGAACTATCTCTTAACCAAACTAAACTAAAATGTGTTCTTTCCTATCTTCGGCTTGCAGTTAAATGAGAAATGTTTAGTCTATCGCACTGTGAAAAATGAACAGCTTGAATCTAGAATAGACAGCACAGTACTCGTAGATGCCCTACAGGTAGAGGATGGTACATGAGGTCAAGCAAAAGTTTCAGACCCTGTGTTTAAAGCGGTTTGGGTCCCTGTTCTCTTTGCGGCTCAGGTCAATGAAGAAGTGTGTGGCTCTGGCAGTGTCCTCAGGGGCCATGTCCCACATGATGCGGAAGGAATCACACGTCACCTCACAGATGTTGATATTGCACGGAGTGGATAGAGGGGCCTCCATTTCTGTCATCTGCCATTAGAATTAGAGATAAAAGTGCAGAGTTAAATTAAATTGGATTGTAAAGCAGTGCTGGATATGGGTGCTTAGAACAGTGTCACAAGCTTTGGAGTTTATACTGTATAATCACTGAAAATAACACAGATTAATACATTTTAAACTGAATCAAATTAATCTCTCAATAAGAAATTTCTGTGCTAGCCTTTTATTTACCGTCTTAATCCCCTTTTCTTTACTTCCTCTTCCCTGCCTTTAACTGGCATTTTCCATCATTACACAACTCAATACGCTCCCAGCTGGGTGACTGGCCTCTGTTTTCCCTCTGCATTTCGTAATCCACCTACAATAGTCTCCCAGCAACCACACATCTGCAGCCTCCCTCAGTTTCTCCTGTGATTCTCAGTAAAGGGTTAATAAACAAACACATTTCTGCACCTGTCAGCAACAATTAAAACTACAGGAAACATTTTACATACTTGTGTCTCCTTGCTCAAATGCATGCTGAAAAGCTGAGCAAGGGATTTTAAAGCTTCAACCAGCTCTTTTCAGAAAAACTGTTGAGGTTTAAGCACCAGCAGCAGCAGGTGATGTATGATCATGTCTCCTTAGTTGCCTGTCAGCAGTCTGATTCAGGTGACTGCACTTAGCCTTGAGTGTCTGGCTGGGGTCGAGCAGCTGGTCGGTCGGTTTTTGTTTCATTACCTGTCACCTTCTCACATCTTGCCTGATGGGAAGTCACTTCCAATGGACCAATTTTTTCCCCAGAGGCACCTATTCCTCCGTAGTTTAGTTGTAATTTTCAAACTATGGGGCAATCATCTCCTCCGATATAAAGCATCACTCAAACCCAACATCTCTGCACCAAAGCAGCACATTACTATTTCCTCTTACTGAGCATATGCTAGATCACAGAAGTGGCTAAAAATAACATGCTCGTTTTGTTGTTTGTGTGATCCTTCAAATGCCAGTTGTACAGTACAGTCACTGTGTGACCGTGGGCTCTGCTCTGCAGTCAGGATGATGGACAGGCTGCACCAGCTCATTAAAGCCTGTGAACTGTGAAATTTGTGAGGTAGCTCGCTCACACTGGGACTGTGCAGAGGAGACAGCGACGTTGCATCACACACGTGTGTCTCCATGCCTCTTTTTTCCAGCTGCTGCTCTAATTTCTAATCACGGGGTCTTTTCAGCGACTGAAACTGGGGCAAGAGGAGATTCTCACAGGAAAAGTCATCAAAGCCCCACGCCCCTGTGTGTGCACCACTTTTCGGATCAGATACATGGACACAGTTCAAATACAGGTTTCCACACCATTCACACAATTCCACTGCCCTCTTTCATAAATTAGTCGGAAAAAATGAGAGCCAATTATTTCCACTCTTAAAAGGTCTTTGATAGGCAGCTGCTCCAAATAAGGCTGCTGGCACAAACTGATAATTACGAGGATTACTCCTATCATAAAGCATAATTTATCCAGACAGGCATACATCAAGTCGTTTCTGCTTTGTGACATAAACACAAATTATGCTGCCGCTGCAGTGCATATGAAGAGGGACACAGAAGCTTTTTTGTTTGAAAGTTCTTTGTCTTCTTTTGTCGAACAGGAGAATTGAATTACAATGTGGTAGCTGTATGAGGGAGAAAGGAAATTCTCTCAGCACAGCTTTTAAGGGGCAAGCTGGAAAAGCCATCTCTGAAACAAATATCATCTATTTGGTAAAGTTCAACAAACAAGCAGTTAAAAAGAGAAATCTTGTGAAACACTGGGTTCCTCTGCACTATTTACAAGCATGAATATTTAGGAGAATAAGCACTGATCTTGATACACGAACCACCCAGAGCAGCTTCATGAAAGACCCTTTCAGTTGCAAAATGGTTGGATGTAATACAGACCCAAAGTTTCAAAAATCTCATCTCACATGCACATCAGCAAAATAGTGTGCAAATAAACCTGTGCATTAATTTGATTTGATGTCTTACATCTTTTAAGAGAATGTAACATCACAACATAACGTAATGTGCTCTCAACAACTTTAGTTTCACATAAAAGATAATACAATTGATTTATTTCTGGAAGAATTAAAGCATCAATAAGCAGTCATTTTAGAGCACTTACTTGTATGAGACTTGGATTTGTGATGGGAGAAGAGTATAGCTAGGCTGAACTGCTCTATCTTCCTTCCTTTTATTTTTCGCTCTCTTTCTGCCTCCTATGCTATTGATGACGGATCCTTCCGGAAAACTGATTCGGAGGTGAAAAGAATGCACAGGCTCCTCTCTTCCTCTTTCTCCTGACTGTTCCTGTCTCACTCTCTGTGTCACACTAACAGCATCCCCCCCCCTCGTACCTCCCCTCCCTCTCCTCCTCCCAATCTCATTTTTTGCTCTGAGCGCTGCGTGATGTTTACTTCACTCCTGTGCAGCCACACAGGATAAATAAAAACCCAAAATAATAATAATTTTTTTTAAAATCCACAGAAAATAAAAAGATTATGAAGACGAAGGGCAATTTTGCAACTGCAGTGTAACCGGGGACATGCACTCAACCTCGTCAGCATCACTCTTTCGCCAGCCAACCATACACAACACATCACTTGGCAGTAAATCTGCCCCGAGGCACAAAATCCTCACACACTCTAATATAGTCTAAACACTCAGATGCTTGCATAAATGTCAACCTCTCAGATATGGAGACATTGTCGACACTTGAAGTGCAAAGGAGAAAATAATTTTTGCATGTTCAGTAGCTTATCCAAGAGATTAGGCTCTGAGTGATGCCCTAGTAAATAACAAAGAGCACCACCAAGACCTCAAAAACATACATGTGCCAACTGTTATGCCATATGGACAAAATCCACAGGGCTTCTCCCCCCAGTTTATCTGGAGGCAAGGGATGCCACTATGTAAGCCTAAAGTAAGCAGATTTCCTCTGGCATTAATTTTCAGGGGGGGCAGGGTGCTTTTTTTGTTTTGTTTTTGTTTTTTGATTTTTGTTTTTTTACTGGTTCAACCTCATGGGATGATTTCATTCAGGATTCTATTAGAGATTAAAGAAACCCTTCTCAGATTAACACAATAATCTGATGCTGAAACAATAGCTGTGGGCATAGGATAAAGACAGATAACAATGGGATAAAGTCACACTGAGGGTGCAGTCCTTTCACAAACACATATTTGTTCTAGAAATGACTATGATATATTGCCATAATTCCACAGACTATGCGCAATATCGAACAGCTTCACTTATTTCCTGCAAGGCACAGAGATGTGATACCCTCAAAGTGTAATTAAACTGCAATCATCCATCATTAGTCATGGCCTGACAGGGTGTCCAAGTAACCCTTTCCACTCCAGATGTAAGTGTAGCTTTTTTGTGAGGTGACACTTGCTAGGTGTGTTTAGAACAGGGAATCTGACCCCATTTGTGATTGTTTTTGCAATTAACGTTGATTACACACGGGCAAATTTCATGTTTTCTAAAAAATCGTGCTTTAACTCTTGCCAAGGTTGATTTTATTGTCAGTGTGTTTTACTTAGGTATCATGTGAACAGCAATACTTTCTACAGTGTTCATATACTTATATTAGATTTTTGTCATCATTGTAGAGATGTCTGACTCAATGTATATAAATAAAGATAATAAAGAACCAAGTTAGCATGCAAGAGAAAATCTTTCTTTTTTTTCTTCCTTTTTTTGCAATAATAATAAACAGTTGGGATAACAGTAATTGAAATAGCAACAATAGTGAAATAGTCAAAACTTGAAACAGGAATGAGATTAATACTTTTGGCATTATATACTCAAACCAAGTGAAAGAGATAGCAAGTTTATTCATACAACATTTTAATAAGATCCATTAAAGATACTGTATAGTTTCTGTGTCTTCACTGGCCATTTTTTTTGTATTTACAAAATATAAAACACATGATGCCACCAACACTCTTTTGCTGAATCTAAAATGTATTCTGTTCAACAGTCTGTGTTTGTTGTTTTCTGTTTCACCTCCTGATAATGTGTCACACTTTTAGGAGACAGCTCTGGCTTGTCTATGAAACCATGTTGATGCAAGTTGTGCAGAATGAAGCTTGTCTCATTGTCTGGGAAAAGACGTGACCTTGAAGGAGGCAGTTTCTCTCCAAAATTCCAATGTATGCCTCTGCAACAATGGTACTTTCACACATGTGAAAATTGTACATGCCAAGAACATTGATTCACACCCACACCATTGCAAATGCTGGCTTTTGCAGCTTTGCTGATAACACCCTGACTGGTCTTTCTCAACTTGACACTTAAAACAAGACAGATTTTACTTTCACAAAAAACGCGCTGAAAAGTGGACTCGGATAAAGCATCCACTGCCTTTCTGTCCATTTGAGACAAGCCTGTGTCCAGGGAATTTGGTAATGTGTCCACAAAACTGATAGGCCTATATGGCTTTCTCCCTGTGTAATACAGTTTCATGTTACATTTCCAGATGCAGCAGTGGACTACTGAGTGAAAATGGTTTTTCCAAGGTACTGATGGCCCCTTATGCAGGGATGTTTGTGAACCACAAACCACTATTACATGGAAAGACTAAGTCTATAGATGATGATCCTCGATTTTCAGTTTTGATATACCCACCTGTGTTAATCTCCTAATTTGATCATCTTTCAGAATGGATAACACACAGTATGTACTCTAAGATAATTCATGACAGTTTTAAATTTCTATTGCATTTTTTAGGATAGGTTTTATGGATAGGTTTCTATATTCTCGGGTCAGCTAAGTTAGCTATAGCTGGGCAACAAACTGGGCATCTGCATTGAGAGAGAGAGAGAGAGAGAGAGAGAGAGAGAGAGAGAGAGAGAGAGAGAGAGAGAGAGAGAGAGAGAGAG
>JBBBVU010000012.1:20191737-20203574 GCA_037177055.1 Atherinosoma microstoma | reverse complement strand
AGAGAGAGAGAGAGAGAGAGAGAGAGAGAGAGAGAGAGAGAGAGAGAGAGAGAGAGAGAGAGAGAGAGAGAGAAAATCGGACTCATATGAGCTGAATGTATTCTTTGTATATTGCGTTTTATCCACCGTTAGGGTGTTCATAACGTATGTGTAACTTATTGTTTTAGGGAAATCTTTCAAGCTGCTTCTTCAATTTATATTTCACTTCTGCCACAAGGTTAGCGTAATATGCGGATCCTTCTGCGCAGATTTGATCCACGTGAGCAAAGAGGTGTGACGACAAAGCGGAAGTGTCATGGCGCCGTGCATCGTTGTCATGCACTGTCAGAAACAGCAGACTGACTAGCACAAAACAATTTATGACTCTTGGGTTGTGAATTGTAAAAAGAAGAACCCCTGAGGAACAATAAAGTAAGTATCTGGAAGAACCCTCCATGTGTAATATTGTCAGCGACAGCTTCAAACTTCATTAAACTAGTTTTTGTGTTGAAATTTGGCCACGTGTTGGTAGTTTTTGCTGAATTCTGGACATTGTTTGGGTCACTGGACGTAAGCAGTGGTGCAGCAACAGGGGTTTGTGTGCTCTTCATTGGAAGTAATTGTCTCTTTTAAGAAAAAGACATTGACATTTTTAAATATTAAATGGGCAGGCTTGTTACTTTTTCTATTTAAAAAAAAAAAGAAAAAAAAAGCACAGTTTAACTCGTACACATAGACCTACCGGTGCTTTAATCTAAATGTTCATACGTGAGATAAATAACTGGGTCTAACCCTTTTTGTGTTTCCAGAATTAGCTGCTAATATTATTACACTGTTAACATATTTTCTCATCAATAATTACCTGTACAAAGACATTGTTTACCCAGCAACCTGCTGCTGTTGTGTCATTAGAAATGATTGACCTTGTTGTCATTATTAGTAATTGCTTTTTTTAAGTGAACCAACAGAAAAACTACAAATGGGTGTTACAGTTTTAGCTGGTTGTCAACAGAAATTAACAAAATTCAGCTGTAGCTGGGTGGGTGGGGTGGATATTGATGGAACATTGATTTATGTATAATACTGTAATCGTAGTATCACTCTTATCTAAACCAGTTCACGCATTGCTTTTATCCTTTGCTTGTGCTATAGTTCAGGATGGCAGACACGGGTGATCCTAGTGGTCAACGTCTCCCAACTCCTGGAGCCAGCGGCGGTAGGGGACTGCCGATGGGCCGTCGACCACCAGCTGGCATCTCTCCTGGCCGTCTTCCCACAATGCGATCAAGAGACCTCACCCTGGGAGGAGTAAAGAAGGTAATATGCTGTACATTACATCATTGTCATTATACTCCAGTAAAAAAAAAAAGGCAGAATGTTCTGGAAAACTAAGATTAACCTGGACCAAAATGAGGAGTCCAAATATTTGTTGAACTGTATAAACGTTTGATATATTACTAATCGCTTTGCTTTGCTTTGTTTTTAGAAAACATTTACACCCAACATTATCGGCCGAAAAGTTAAAGAAGAGTAAGTTCATACGCATCCTGGAACAAATGAGAGGCATCCAAGACTACGTATCTAACTGTTTTCTTGACACTCTCCGATAATGTGTATCCATCACAACAGACCAAAAGTTGAAAGCGGGCGGAGGCAAGATCAGCAGCATGCCGATCGAGGTCGGGGCGCAAGGGGTAGAGGCAGAGGCCGCGGTCGCGGAGAGACCATCCAGTCCCACTCTATATTTGAGCAGGGGCCGGCAGAGATGATGATGAAAAGAAGAGGTGGGGGAGTGTGGCTGGATAAGTCTTTTTTTGTTTTTAACAAATGCACTTCCAGTTCAAATTTACATCTCATCTTGGTTTAAGTGGGTCCAATCATCATACACAGGTGGCTATGAAAGTGAGAGAGATGCTCCGAGCACGGGACCTTCACCTATCATCAATATTAAAAAAGAGAAGAGGGAGACTGAAGAGGAGACCAAAGAGATTCTACGTAACCTGGAACGAGACAACGTGAGTAGTTGTCACTTATCTTTTTAAGTATTTGTATTGTACATTTCCACAAATATTACTTTTGGTTCTTCTTGCCCTCCTATAGTTTATAGATGACCCATTCCTGAGGAGTGAGCAGAGGAGCTGCCCTGTCCAGCTTCCCCTTGCTGTGTCAGGATGGGGATTCAAGGAGGAATTTAGTAACACTGCTGTTAAACTGGAGAAGACAGGGGATGATGGTGAAGCCATGGAGTCTGCAGTTGAAGGTAGCTGCAGATTTCTTTGACTTATTCTAGGTAGCAGCTTTGAAGTCAGCATCTGATATTACCAGTACCTCCGATAATGCTACAGCAGGGAATTGTGCAAGCACCCTGTCCAAATTCATGGCTGCTCTCTCCTAATACACATTACCTTGACTTCAGTGAAACAAGAGCCAGAGGAAGTTGAAATAAAAAAGACTGAGGCAACTTTCAGGCGTCCTCCGCTGCCTGAGCCAGAAGTTCTTCCTGACCTGCTGCATAGATGGAGTCTGAGTAAAGGAGAGGAGCTGTTCTTCATTCAGCTGCCTGACTCACTGCCCGGCCAGCCTCCCACCAAAGATCACAGGCCGGTGAAAACTGAAGTGCAGTCAGAAGACGGACAGTCCGTGCTTCTGAAGGAGTCTCAGGTACAAGCAGCAGGTGTTGATATTTTACTACATGCTGATATGTAGGTTATGTTTGTAAATTGCGTTTTTTTAAATTTAAACAGGAAGAAGAAGCTGAAGAGAACAGCTGCAGTTTGAAAGATCTGCGGGAGGGTGTTGTGGGAAAGATGCTGGTCCGGAAGTCTGGCCGGGTACAGCTCATACTGGGACAGGTGACACTTGATGTGTCTCTAGGAACATCTTGCTCTTTCCTTCAGGTATGCTGCCTCTCTGTCTTTGATCTGTCTTTGCTTCCAGACTGATTTAGTTTCCATACAGTCCAACTGTTTGTCTACCAGTGTCCTCCTAGCATAACTGAAGTATTATTTTCTCATATTTTGTGTACTTACTCAATTATTAACAAGTCTGATTGGCATTTCCTTCCATCCTCTCTTTTCTCAGGAGCTGGTTTCTGTTAATACAGAGGGAAAAACAGGCAACTTGACTGTATTAGGTAATATCAAACACAAAATGGTTTGTTCCCCAGACTTTGAGTCTCTTCTGGAGAGCAGTTCCTGATTCTCATAGAAACAGAACCAGAAGCAGGACTTACCCATCTCTGGCAAACGGATGCACTTGTGGTGATATTGATTTTCAGAGTAGCTATGATTATATTGATGTACATTAACTACAAAAACTTAACACAGAATAGGTTTTATTTTCCTCATGAGGAATAAGCTTATTAATTCAAAGCTTGAATGCCGTGCCAAGTTTTGGTGCTGTTTTTGTTTTTCTGAAATTACTTGAAAAAGAAAACTGTACATGGATGTAAATGTGTGAATAAAATAATGATTTTGTTACTGGAGTATATAAAATTTTAAGAGCTGGTTCACCTGAAATGGCAGAAATGCTGTATGTACATTTGTTTTGTTGTATTTCAATACAGATATCCAACTATGCAGATAAAATGTTGGTTTTATTTCTTTCTTTCTTTTTTAGATGTCTGTTTATTTGCCTTTCTGTTTCTGCTGAATGAAGCATTGAAAAATTTTTGTTCAACAAATGAAAAGTATTGCATAGATTGAATATAATGCGTACTCTACAGCTCAGATTAGCCTTTATAGACTGTCTTGATATTTCACTTTGCCAAAGCTTATTTTCCTTGCTATGTCTGGCAGGTTTGCTCATTGAGTTTAGATATGGATGCTCACGCTCGCCCATTAAACGTACTCCTATAGTGCCCCTAGTGGTTAAGTTAGTCAATTATAAATTGCTCGGTAGTAAGTTATTTTGTCCACCAGGGGTCAGTGCAGACCAGAATTTTTTAAAGGGATTTAGCTGGGGCTGGTCTTTACAATACGTAGGCTGCTGCTGCCTCGAGCTGCCGGTGGTGAGCTCGTGTTGTCCGGCGGGAGGAGTTTGGCTACAGTCCGCGAGACAAAGACAAAGTGATGGACGGGTGAAGTCCTACTGTGTAGGCTTTGGATTTACAGTGACAGAAGGTTGGTTTAACATCTCCATCATACACCTCGCGTATTTTAAAGTAGGGATAGCAACACTCCGCAAGCCAGTTAGTTCTTGCACAAAATCCTCTAAAAGGTTGGCTCAGCATGTCAGACTGCACTGTCGGATGAGAGCAGGCTAACGTTAGCAGAATGAGGAGCGGCACGCCAAGAGAGAATTTAGCACAACTGTTAGCGCGGAGGCTAAAAGCTAACTTCAGCATTTGCTATAAATTGCACGAGTGGGTTTAGCAGTCTTCAGTTTCAACACCTAACTGTAACTTCCATCTTAGTCAATTCTAACTTTGTTTATTGGCTTGGAAGGCTGTTTAATTTTACAAAGCTGTGGGTATTAGTTTACTGTTGGGAAGACTATGATTTTATTCAGGATGGAGGCTCCCGTTAGCCGTCCTACTGCATCATCAGAGGGTATAAGGATGGAGGGCCTCCAGCTAACGTTATCTTTGCACCGCAGCTAATAACAGTAACATTTGATTATATTATCTGGTCAGTCACAGTAAAGGGCTAACACGACTGTTAAGATTAAGATTACTGGCATTGGTGTCTTTTCTGTATAATCAGGGATGACTGTAAATGTAAACACCGGTATATAAAACGTGTTGAGATGCTGACATGAGGACACGTTTTCTGTCTGGCATTATTGAATTAGTCTTAAGCACTCAGGAGGAATGGGACATAATGCTGTAATTCAGATGGTCTTGACCGCCTGTTTTATATATCTTTGCAGGTCTTTGACATTGAACTGCAAAGCCCCCCAGATCTTCACCAGACAAGAAGACCACCTGGTGTTCCCAGTTGTTTTTGTTTACATCTGTCATCAGCGGGAATCATCTCTCAAATAGTAAAGGACATCTGCAGCAGGGACAGTCCGTTTATCCAGTGCAACTGCTTTAAAAACTTCCCTATTTCTGGAATTGAATTTGCTCCAATTCACAGTGAAACAAAAACTTTTTAAGGATGATGCCCAGGAGGGCAAAGTTAAGATGGTCGCTTGCACTTATATTGATTCTCCATTCAGTGTAAGAAGAAGCTCCATTCTCCAGTCATCTTGATGAAGGTTCCTTTGTGACAAAAGATTAGGGCCACTTGGGGCCAGGAGGTGGAGACCTGTACCACCTCTGACATCAGCTCAACCCCATAATTTCAACAATTTAAAATTGCCCCTTCACATCACCATGGGGCTCTTCTTCAACCCTTTTGATAACTTGGTGTGCATCTTGCTGGGTATCTCCTTCACCGTGTGGTTCACCCTGCTGCTGGTCTTCATTATTGTGCCTGCCATTTTTGGGGTGTCGTTTGGCATCCGGCGTCTTTATATGAAAACATTGTTGAAGATCTTTGAGGTAAGAGCTTTCTGCCTAATTGCTACTTGTTTTTTGTTTGCACAGAAATAATGAAACTGGGTGTCTGCTGCAGTTTGAGGTGATGTAGAAATCAAATGATGAAATGTCCATTGTAATTACAAAATAATAGTGTAGTTATGTGCATTTTCCAGTTTCTTGTACCTGACAAAGATATGTAAAAAAAAAATTACAGCTATAATTGAACTTCACAATGATTATTCTACAAAAGCAAAGTTACTTTTAGGGAATCACTTCTTTCATGCGCATGACTCGAGGTATTGCTGCCACTGGTGTTTGTCTTTAGAGTCCAGACTGCATCCGTTGTATTAACTGGCTGATACAGATTAACATCACGCCCACAGGGTATTCTTCCGTTGTTATGTAACTACAGAAAACTGCTACAGACATTCTCAGCAAGTGTTGGCTGTGACATTGGTGTGTTGTTTACTGGTTAGGAGTTATCATTTTTAAAAAATTCACCAGTGATGCTCTGGTCTGGTGTAACATTGCGAGTAAAGCAAGTCATCTGTTTCAGTCTTGTGCCTCTTGAGAGCAGCTCTTGTGCCAGAAATAAATGAACCAGTGGGACATTTGAGAGTTGTTCTCACTTCCCAGTTCCAATTGCTAGTAAGAGATTTTGAGGGAAAGGGGTCAAAGGACAGATGCAGAACAGTGTGAGCAGTGATCTGAAGTGGCAGTTGCCTGATGAAGTGCACTATTGAAACCTTTTATCAGAATCGGTTCAACAAAAGACCTGGTGAATCTTCTTTTGTTTCTTTTTTTACTAGAAGGAGCAGCTAGATAGCCTTTGCTCACTCTAGGAATAACTGCTGTCAACTGCAGCTGCATTTTTATAGGATGACTCAGTAGTACAACTTGTCACGACAAGATTTAAAGGTAGCTGTAATGGAAGGCTTAAGAATGCCTGAATGGTTAGAACTGTGTGTACTTTCAGTTTGAATTATGAGCATTAAGAGAAAACTCAAATCCTCCATCTGTGATGTGTACTTAATTTTATTTATCTAAAAATCTTTTAAAATTGTTAGTAAATAATGAAAAACATGCCTTTAGTTGTTTTTAAGCTGTAAGGGTTTGTCCAGAATGACATGTACAGCCACAAGCTGTAGGCGCAGCCACTTCATCACTGAACATTCTTGGAATATTTTTACAAGTTCCCTATCTAATTCTGTTTCTGACATTTGCAGAAACTGCTGCACAGCATTACTGTACTTCAGTATATGTACAAACGTGCGTCTTTCATGCAGTATCAGGTTCTTTACTGTCTGACTGGTCTTTAAAAAGCTAACTTTGAAGTTAGCATGTGGTTGTGTAGTGTAAGATTGTTGGGTAAATAAATGTAATCTAGCCACAGCGTAGCCCAGTACAACATTTCCTGATCTGTCCTGCTTGGTTTACAGCCAGAAGAATACTGTGTCCTCTTTTTAGCCTTCAGTTTTGTTTTTGTCTCAATGTACAAAGTGTTCTCTGGAAGCCCTGGATTTTCCTCTTAAGATGAATCAGAGGATGTATGTTTGACACGCTGTAGTAAAATACACTTATAGCTGTGAGTAGTGCTCATCTCAGTTGCAGTTTTGTTCTCTTCAAATTACCCTACATTTTCTCCAAGCGCTTGTCAGTTTGATGCTGAGTTTATAGTTAAAGCCATGCCTCTAAAGCTGTGACGCAGCCTCAAGCTGACTTAAACTTTTTAGACATTGTCTTTCAGTCTGAAAATAAAAAGTGTTTTAATATGGGCAGTCTTTTTTATTTTTTATTTAACATGTTAAATAAGGGTTTAGTCTTGTGTTTTTATTTTTTTGTCTTTTTATTTATGCAATTTTTCCACCTTTTTTTTTTTCTAGTGGGCCACACTCAGAATAGAGAGAGGAGCCAAAGAAAAGAATCACCTCCTGTACAAACCTTACTCAAATGGTAAGATATACTATCATTGCCTGTTGTTGCAAATGTGTGTTCAGTAGGTGCGTTGGCATTACAGATAAATGTTGTGAACATCCTGTTTGTCTGTATTGTTATAGCTATTATTGCCAGGGAGCCCACCTCCTTGGAGGAGGAGATCAAGGAGATCCGGCGGAGCGGCAGCAACAAAGATCTGGACTCAGCCCCTGAGTTTGAGATGTCCGATATCTTCTACTTTGCTCGGCGAGGAGTGGAGAGCATCATGGATGATGAGGTGACTAAGCGATTTTCTGCTGAGGAGTTGGAGTCCTGGAACCTGCTGACCCGCAGCAACAACAACTTCCACTATATCAGCCTGAGGCTGACCGTCCTATGGGGGCTGGGCCTCCTGATCCGTTATGGCTTCCTGCTGCCACTCAGGTATTAGGTACACTGCAGACACAGAGGTGGTTTAACATTCTCTAAAAGCTTGGGGGTGTGTTGAAGATGTAAATCAAAACCAAAAAGAGAAGATAAGATAGGAAAATTCTTTAGCCTATATTACTCTGTGCATTGTTAAAAAAAAAGGCTATTAATAAACTCTCACATATAATTTAAAATTTTCAACATAATCCCCAGCACTGAAGTAGAACCAACAAGAAAAGAAAAGTGTACCTGTAGCAGCGTAGTTCTAGTAAATCAAAGTTGGCACTTCAACAGTCAATTAACAGTTGGTAACAAGTCAGTAACAATATTTGATCTAAAGAGCATTTCAGAAAGGCTTGAGTCTTTCAGTAGTTAAGATGGGGATGGATTTACTAGTTTGTAAAAGCAAATGCTTATAATATTTTAGAAAACATTCTATTGTAAAATTACATTGTACTTAATCATTTACAGTAGAGAATTATTGATTGATTTACAGAATTCAGCAAAATCTCTAAGCAAGTGCCCGGTTCAAAAGCCTGCAAACGGAGGGAGCATTAGGGGATATGGTGACATGGTTAACTTGCTGCTATCAGAATATATGGTTACAGAGACTACAGCAGCAATTTTGTCTTTCCGTGAAGCACAAATTAATTTGTTGCACTGGTGTAGGATTTAAAATGTGTGAGCTTGTGCAGTGAGGTAGTCCAAAAGACCTTGTAAATTGCAACATTGTTGTTTACAACAAAGACACAGAGTTTTGAGGCATATTTGATCCACACCCAACATGTCTGGTTCGTCACATGACAAGTACAAATACTGATAAGTAGGGATGCACAATATTGGATTTTTGGCCAATATCCCATATGCCGATATTTTGCAACCCATTTACAACTCATCCGATATGTATTTATGAAGCTGATATCTGCCAATAGCGATATTTTGCCGACAATATCGTGCATCTCTACTGATAAGTATACATACACTGAACACGGAAATTTGGTTTCCAGTCCACTTGTCAAGTATTTTGTTTGACTGAGGGAAGAAATGTTTACTCACACACAAGAAGATTAAGAAAAAAACAAAGAAATGAAGAAAATTGTTGCTGGCTTTGATTTAATGGCAGTACTCGAATGAACAAAGTTGTGTTGAGGTTCATAGGAAAGCTGCTTTTTTAAGTGACATATTTGTTCATAACCCAACATAGAGCTGTTTTTATTTATTCACATCATATGGAGTTGAGCAGTGCTTGTTAGCACACAAGAGGCCTTTAATGTGTACCCACTGTGTGTAAAAGAGATCAGGCTCATCTTAGACAGTCATTGGGAGGGTGACGCATTACTAAGCCTGGTTGGCTCATGTCTGCTTGGCTCATGTCCAATTGCCAGTGGGGAGACGAATCAGGCCACTGCTGCACAGATAGACTCCATTGTAGTCTTCTGTCCAGTTATAGATGCTCTTTAGCACCTTTCTAGTTAAGTATTGGCTCTGCTTACCACCTGCCTGAAACCATCTCCTCTTGTTTGTTTTTCTAATCCTCTCTGAATTTAGTCAGCACCTTCTTCAACCCTGGATGACTGGTTCATCCAGATTAGGTGAACCTGTTGATCATCTTAAGCATTGGCTAATGTGCCATCCTAGGTTCTGTGGTTCATTCTGTGATTTTGGGGAGTAGCGGATGGGCATGAAACTCTAATAAAAACAAAATCCCCGTTCTCCTGGTTAACATTACTGAATTTTGAATTGCTGATTTTTATGTGTAGTCTAGATAGTTGCTTTTCTTGATGACACTTTAGAGTAGAGAAGCGACACCTTGTTGACATGAGTGTTTTACTCTAAGATCCTGGGTCATATAGCCTATGAAACATGCTGTCTCTTCACCAGGGTTACCCTTGCCTTCACTGGTGTAGGCCTGCTTGTGTTCCTCACCTCTATAGTTGGGCTGCTGCCAAATGGAAGGTGAGACATATCACAACATCTTTGTTCAAATTTATCAAAATGATAATCTCTGATTTATTGATGTGATCATGCTTTGTATATTTTTTCTTACAGGATGAAAAGTTTTCTAAGTGAGAAAGTACATCTGATGTGCTACAGAATATGTGTCAGAGCTTTGACTGCCATTATAACCTACCATGACAGGTAAAGGTCCTGCACTGTTTTCCCACATCCCTATAAGTTATGTGTTATGATTATTTCCACTAACTGTTTTGCCACGATTTTGGTCAATTTTATTAATTGTTTACAAGTGTATTTGCTGCTTTATAGCTTTCTGCAGTTGACTCATTATTTTTGTCTAGTTTCTCAGTGATTTGGCCATTTGAACAGTTTCTTGTGTATAATTTGCCTTCATAACCAATTTTAAATTCTCAATGAAAAATTTTAATTAATCTGGATTGCTAGCATTATTACTAATATTTACTATAAGTCTAGATAAGTTATCTTTATTTAATAGGCTATTTAAAACAACAGGTGTTTTTTTTAATGTTTTCATTGTCATTGGTTTGTCTGTCTGTCTGTCAGCAACATAACTCAAAAAGTAATGGATGGATTTTGATGAAATTTTGATTAAACTGATTGTATTTTGGGGGTGATCCGGATCACCGTCTGGATTCAGGATTTTTTTTAAGGATTCTGTCCTATGGGGAGATAGGGATAATTAACCATTAGAGCTTCTAACTCAAAAGTAATGCCCACCATCATTAGCAAAAAAAAAATACAATGGCTTGGTGGAGGTCTGCACCCTCTGAGTGATTCAAGTTTATTTATTTACTTATTTACATGCATGCATAGATTTTCTTGATAATAAATTGAAAGCCACCATAGTTCTGGTAGAGTATGTGCATGTGTACGTGCTAGAATAGAAAAATATTTTATGTAAGCACTGGTTTATAGCCCCTATGTAAATGTTTCTTCTACTATCTTTTTGGTAGCTTGTACTTGATCACGTGAGCCTTTACAGAGAGAGAGAAAGTGTATCTAGACACAGAAAGCAGTAATTTCCTATTTCTTAGGTCTGGTGATTGATCAGTCTAAAAATCCATATCTGTCCATTACCCACTGAACTCCTGAATGAAATTCATGCCACTGATCTCTTACAGAGTTACTTTAGATTCTGCATATAGCTATTTAAACTCTGTCATACAATCTCCTTTTCGACCACTGAGCTTCCTTTAGAAACAGCATCTGGTGCTGCTGCTGTTGCTATGCTCAAGGCAGTTTTATTCCAGACCATTGTCATTTATGGTTCAACAATAGCTGTATCAAGATACAAAATACTATCAGAAAGCAGCATCCTTCTGTACCGCAAAGAACCTCTTTAACACTTATCTTTTAGAACATTCGCTCTCTTCACACCTAACCTAACCTTACTTTGCACTTTTTGATTTCCTTGCATATTGTGCTCTTAGAAGAACTAGTAATTAATACTCATGTCAGAGATTTCTTGCTGAACTAAAGCTTTAAAGTTGTTTGACAGTTCTAGGTTCCTTTGGGTAAAAGCTTTTGTTAAATGTGTAAATGTTACTACATGTGGAGAAAATTGCATAACATCATTATACTTGTCAAGGGCATAAATGCAAGTATTGGAGCAAAATATTGTTTTAAAATGTTTATATAAGGCTAGAGATGGAACGTTACAGCTCCTTTAATGAAGATTAAATTCGGAGGTAGCAGAACATTAAATTCAGAAAAGCCTGTTTATTCTTTTCTCAAAAATGAGCCACAGCAGACCTCATGCCCTGACAGGAGAGGGGTTTCTGTCAGATTACATAACAGTAGATGAGGTATGCTCAGAGAGCAACAATCGGGGTGTGTTGGCAGTTGAAATCTGAGCCCCCTGAGTGTGAAGATGAAAGTGAAGGTTCCTGAGACTCAAACTGTCTGAATGTATATTTGTTGCAACAGTCATTTTGAGCTTATACGTAGCACCAAACAGAGTTCTTAAACATCCAATCAAGGTAATTCTTAAAACTGCTCGATATGGCATTATTGTTTCTGGATTATGTACAGGTGTATTTTTTATTTATTTTTTTTGCTTGTTTCTTAATGAAGG
>JBBBVU010000012.1:20170205-20181938 GCA_037177055.1 Atherinosoma microstoma | reverse complement strand
TTCAGATTTTTCCGTCATTGTTTGAAAAAAACGGTCAATGACGGAAAATATCCGGTTAACGCGACCTCTGATATATATATATATATATATATATACACAAGTCTGTGAAATTTCTCATCAATTATGTAGTTTTTGTTGTGGTTTACATACAAGTGATCATACTGGCATCTGTATAAGAAATCTGCCTGTTGGATTTGACCGTGTATGTGCATTGCTGAGCAGCCATGTTTTATTGTGGTGTCTCAAAATATGTAGCAAAAAATGAAAGAAAAAGTTTTAATTTCTTAGTAGCAGTTTCTAATTCTTAATACTTACCAAGATGACTTAAAATTTGACAGTTTATTCTCTATCATTTCACAGGTGGGTGACATTCAAAATGGATGGTTGCAAGAACTGTATAAGGTAAGTTCATATTATTAGTAGTAGTAGTAGTAGTGATATAAATTCTTCTACTAGCATTTAACATGTCTTCACTCTTCACACCAGGATAGTCTCGGGGACTTGGTTCAGTTGGGTGGGGATTTTACTAAAAATTTCACACCTTCCTTTGATTTGGTTTGTGTTCAAACTACACTTAACTGAAGCAGACTAAACCTTCTGGACAACGTCACATGATGCAGTCTTGTGCAGAGTCCTGCAATGGTTCCGGTTTACCCAGCGGGGGGGTAAAAATAGATTAGATATCACGGGTGCAGGCGGGTTGCAGGTGACAGTAGGATTTTTCTTTCTTTCTTATTTTTGTGGACATAAGTGTTTTACTCATCAGGCACCGGGGTCACCTTTTACTGTGAAGTCCTGCTTAAATTTTCCCAAACCTTGCGCTTATTATATGGCATGTTCTCGCCATCCCGGGGTCCAGCACCACCAATGAAAGAGATTTTTCCGCTGAAACCAGGTATGATGATGATATATTGTTTATGTTGCAATCTCCCAATCAAATGAATAAAGCCCCCAAAATAACAGAGACTATAGGGAGGTAGTCTAGTGGTTCAGTGCAATATTATGCAAGTAAAAAAAAAGTTATGAGCAAGTTCTGCTAAAAATAAACCTTCAAATAGCCTTTATTTAATGTGTTGTCTTTTACTTCCTTTTTGTTTTTTTGTAAATGAAAATGATTAGAAAACAACACGATCTCATTACATATATGAGTGAATAAAGAAAAGAAATACAGTGAATGGGTGGATTTACAATTAGGCTTAATGTCTTAACGTGCGGTTGAGGGTTATACATCGTCGGGTCCACATTTCAATGGGAGATATTAATGGTCGGGTTTGGCCATCCTAATGTGGGTCTGGTGGGTGTAGGTTGGTAAAATCGGACCCGTGCAGGACTCTGGACTTGGTGTTCCTAATTTAATATGGTTTGCAGAACATTTACGTTTTTCTGAACACATGCTGTTGGTTTTGTTTTTGCTCCAACCCAAACAATACTCTACATCACTTCCTTCTCCTTCTTCTTCTTGATGCTTTATTGTGGTTGACAGCATACACCACTTTCTTTTTGGTCCACTGGATAGTCTGTTTGCAAATGAACCGAGACTCCCGGCTTTCAAGCAGGCCAGTCTGCTTTTTTGGTGTTTACACTGCACCAAACAAATGGTACTATCCGTGGAAGCGGACCAAACAGCGGCAGTGTGAACAGGCCCTTACTATTTGCTGGCTTAATTACACTGGTGGCACCCCAATTTACATAAGTGCCGAATGTTTCTGAGGAAAAAAAGGTTCTACACAAATAACATAAATGACAGCACAGGACTTCTATAAAGGAAAAAACTGGAAGACCTACGATGAGCAGTAATCTTCATCCTGTCACACAGCACTGACCCTCTGTTCTGTAATGTAAGCCTGCACATTTGATTCAGACTGCTTGTGTTGCTTTATAACAGACGATCCACAACTACAAGCCGCAGTTCATTGCCTTGCACTTCCAGGAGGTGGGAGGGAAAGACTACATGGTCAACATGGGTAACGCAGAAAACTTCTTCAGGTAGGGCTCATGTGGAGATCACAATCCCTTTTTATAACACAATTTCAAATCGAGAGTCCTGTTTGGTTTTAGAGACAGTGTATCTTATGTAGCTGAAACTCACATTTAATTTTTATCATGTATTAACATGGTATCTATTTTTTCTATGATGTCAGAAACATGGCAGATTTAATTCAGCCAACAGCTTTAAACACATATATAATAGTTATAATTCATTTTAAAAGGCAAAGAAGTGAAGTTGTAGTAGTTGTGCTTATGATATACAGTACCAGTCAAAACTTTATTTACACAGCTTTTTTCCCGCTTGTGTCTCAGTGATTGCTCTGCTGTGCTCTGCTCCTCTCAGGAACATCGAATCCAGTGAGGAAATGAAAGATTTTGACCGGGTTTGCATTTATGTGGACAACCAGTTCCAAGCAGAAGAAAGCTTTACGGTAAGAAAAAACGCAAAACCTCTTTAAACACAGTGGTTCCATCATCCTTCCACAAGATGGAGTCCTTCTCCAAATAAATGAATCCTCTGCGGTGACTTGAGGGACCTTCTGATATTGTATGAAAACAGAAACCGATGGTAAAAATTTAAATTGTAGGCTCCACAGGACTTCACAAAAATGTCCTTTTTTTGCTGTTGCTCCAGAACACCTCATGTGACTGCATATTAAAGTCATGTGAGAGAATCTTAGGCCGTTATTATATATTTAAGTCGTAATTTGGAAATGGATAAATATTTATACGCACCTTTGCTCAATTAGATTTGACGTACTTTAGACTTTTTTAGTTTTAAGGAGTTTTCATGTACAAGTGCTGTAAAGCCGTACGATGGTTTGATCAAACTGACTGATCTTCTTGTGTGAGTGTGTGTGTTTGTGTGTTTTTCCTTTTATGAGTTCATAGAGTTTCATAGATCAAGGCCACCGTGCATTCTCAGACATGTGCAAAACCATGACATCATATCAGTGACATAGATCACATGGATATAGTGTGAAACAATGCGGTGTATGTGCACAGAGAGAGGAGGTGTTCTTAAAGACGGGTTTGTTAAGTTACTCGTGCTGCTACTGACACTTACTAACGCCATCTGTTGTAGAAGCCAGAATCTGTCTATAGCTGCAGTTTGAACTCTTACGAGATACCAGAGTGCAGTTATGCAGTTGTTGGATGCTATTCAGGTCAGAGGCTCAGCCTCAGTCTCAACAGGAGTCTTGAGGGCTTTTTCTTGCATCCTTTCTTCTTTTTGGTGACTCCATGTTTGTGGCCTTGTCAGGATCAGTTTCCCAGAAATTGTGACCTTCTCCAGTGCAGAAAAGTGGCTTAGTATTTTGTAAACTATTAACCTTCCTCCTCCCAGGTGATACCTTCACATTGCATGCATGACAGTAGGGGTCAATGGCTGCATCTGTAAACTGAAAGTGCATGAAGTAAATGGGGGTGGGGGGGTCAATGGCCAGGTGTGAGAGAGACAGGCCAAAGTCAATACATTTAACTCTAGATTAAAACTATTGATCCCGGTCCATTTGTACACGATAAATTAAGTTTGTCTTGGGGCTGGAGGACAGCTGGGACAAAGTTTCCCCTGCGCTCTGTTGTTTGCACCCTCCACTGTTTTCCCTGAAATGGTTGCAGCCCCCCCCCCTTACACTCACACACACCAGCTAATGCCTCATTCTCATTTCGGCTGTGCCACCTGCATTGATTTTCAATTTGTTTCCTCTTGGCTGCAGATCATCTGTTATAAAGCCAAGAGAGAGTTTGGGAGGACGGGGGTGGGTGGGGGTCTTCTTTTCTTTTTTTTTTTAACGGGGGCTGCTGAAGTAGAAGGGGCAGACTTGCATGCATTCCCAGTACAAATGGTGTTTTGATAAAAAATCACTTGAAAGTCAATATTTTTTTTATTAAACTGTGCACAAACCTGATTGATGACGATGGGTGTTTGGCAGAGTATGTAGAGCAGGGTGTGTATCTGTGTGCACGTGTACATTGCTGTGTACCACGTTGTCACTTATCCAACAAGAACCAGGTTTTGAATTTTAGTTGAATTTCTTACAACAATTGTACCTTTTTTTCCAGATATATAATGAATTCATTCAATAACTTAAAAAAAACAAACAAAAAAACACCCCCTCCCTCTCAGGCTCATTCAGATAACCCCCCAGCTTTAACCTTAGTTTAGACAAGTTGGTCACTAATTGCTGTTCACTGAAGCTGACAACAGAGGCACTTCCATTTTATGAAATGAGGACAACTTTGGCACATTAGATAAATGATCTCTTCAGGGAGAGATCTCTCATGCTCTTACTGAATAAATGTGTGTGAAGGGGGGGTGGGGTGTCGCACAGCGTTCTGTCACACCCTGAGATCTGCGAGTGTTCTGGCTGATTTTTCTTTAACCCCCCCCCCCAGCTGCAGTGGCAGCGCTGGCAGACAGCAGGCTTACTGCTTAATACCTTTTAAATGGTTTTAATTTTCTGTCTTTATTGATTTCAGAGGGCATGATTAATCAGATCAGTGGAGCAGGCAGTTAGTACATTAAAAATTGTCAGCCGCATGTCAGGGATGATTGGGCGTTGAAGTGTGTGTGTGGGGGGACTGTATGTGGATGTGTTGCACAGTAAAACGGCCATGTGGAACATTTTTTATTCTTTAAAGTCTCATGCGTCTCAGCAGACAGAAAAAATATACTGGGTTGAACATTTTACTCAATAGAAAGTTAATAGAAACTATTCAACCCATTATCTTAGGTTTTAAGATGATTTCTGCATTTCCCAACATGTTTAGTCGTTCTGGTTTCTTTCTGAGAATCCATGGTAAATAGATCAACGGATATTTATTGCTGGATTAAAAGTTTGTTACTTTTATGAAGTGAAAAACTGCAAAATTGAAAATCAAAATATGTAAAACGCATGTTTAGGCACTGTTTTACAGGTCAAAACATGCCAAAATGTCTTGATTTTTGGGTTTGTAAATTAACAGAAACTTTTGTTTTCTCTCTACAGGCTTTAGGGAGCATGTACTTCATCCACAAGACACTGAAAAATATCCATCAATATGACTTTAATGGTAAATCGTGACGAATATTTGGTTGTTTGTACCATTTTGTACAGATAGTTTTCAAACTCTTGGAAAACCTCCTGTTTTGATTAATAACTTCTACCTTAAGAGGAGCAAGTGCACTGTTGCATGTGATTGGCAAAATCCTTGTCATTTTTATTTCTTAATATAGGGAATTTAAAGATGAATCTGTGTGTAATGATACTTTTATGGCTCTGGCTATCCCAGCCCAGACATTTGCAAAGAACTAGAATTTAAAGTGGAGCTGTTATTTTGCTGCTGCATAGTCCAGTCACGTTAGGTGTGAAAAAGCTCCACAGAAAAGCTTATGGAAGAACCATAAACATCCTGGAGGTGCCACTCGCTGTGTGGCCCAAACCGATTGTCGTTCACCAAACACAGTCTAATGGCCCTCTTATAGATTCTCTCATCACGTATGCCGCTCTGATGAGGTTAACACCAGTTTATTGATTGCTGTTTGCATGTTTTCTCACTCTTTTACATGTCACCACTGTCGCGCTGCCTTCTCCTCTCACAGTTAAGGATTTTAAAGCCGTGCAGGGGCAGAACAAGTACGTGGGATCTCTGGACAGGGTCGCCACTGTGGAAAAAGAAAAATTCCCAAAGAATTTCTGGCCTGATGTGAGTATGTATGCAAGAGTGTGTGGGGAAAGGGGGGGGGGGGGGGTACTCATGGGCCAAAGAGAGATGTTGGGACAAATGAGTCTACAGGGGGCTGCTGGAGCTGTCTGCCTGCTCTGACAGGGAGACGAGACAAATTATGTGCAAGAATCAATAATTATCAGTTTGGCCCTTTAAAGACACAGCTCGCTGCTGTTTAGAGAAGCACTTCAATTTTGTCTGTGTTGCAGTTCAAGTGGTCCAGAAAGGGCTTCATGAGGACCCGCTGGATCATACACAACCAGTACGTATCCTACAACACTAAGGTTTAATTCTGCTTATTTTCATTTTGGTTGGTTGCTGACTTCTAGGAAATCCTGTCTGATATCAGACAACATTGAATAGCTTGGAAAGGTTTGTGATAACCCACAAAACTGACTGTCATGGGATCGTTTCTGACAGATTTGTTAGCCAGTGTCCATAAAAGCATGAAAACCTGGATACAGTGACTGGTATAAATTAAATAACACATAATAGCTCTTGCATGTTACTGTGTCCTCACATCAGGGACAGATTGTACTTAATTATCATTTATACAAGACATGACTTTTTTTATTGATGGGATAATGAATAATAATAATTGTTAATCTTATTCCAAACAGAACTTTACAGTCAATCATTTTATATCCAAAACAGTTGTAATCCAATTTTGTCTGCACTGGTTCACATGTTTACTTTATATGATTACAGTTACTCCTTGTGAAAAAATCTGGTAATTATTGACCAAACATGTGGTTCAAATCAGCTCCACACAGAGGTGTATCATCAGCTGATTGCTGTTGAACAGTTTAAGTTAACGTAATCTGTTTTTGCAACATCAAACAGCTAAAGATTCAACTTTGTCAGGTAACGGGCCATTGCTGTTTTTGCAGCTTGTTTCTCTTGCCTTTGTAAGGACAAAAAAAGTTAAAATATTAAATGTTCCCTACAAGCAAAAAGCATTCAAAGAAATTTACAAGGCTAAAATTGTGTTAAATGACCAATGATGGGAGTTAAGATTAATACCAAAGAAATACTTGGGTGTAATATCTAGCTTTACCTCAAAGTTAAGTTGTACAGCATTGAAAAATAATCACTCACTGCTTCTCCAATGCTTTATCTCATCATCTAATACGATTTTGTTTTTGTTTTTTTAATTTGAATTGTTAACAAAAACCTTCAAATTGATTATTTTGATAGTTAAACCATTAAATCAGTTATACAGATACAGTATATACATAGTGCAGTATACTGGTAAATCTAGATTATATAAAGAATATTAAAATGTATTAAATGATTAAATATTAAGGATAAATGCAACCCTAGAATGAGTCAGGATGCATCACACAATGCTGCTGCTACATGAAGCCTTTGTGTCTGACAAACTGCTGCTTCTTGCTACCTGAGAGGTGCTGACAAACAACATGTGGCTTCCAGTCAATACATCTCATTAGTTGAATGCCTTTAGTTGTTTTCTAGTGACAGCCCAAAAAAAAGTAAAGAATGCTCAACACACAAAGAAAAAAAACACCAGGATGTTTGTGGACTCAGCACACGCCTACGTATCTGATATCAGTTGTTGGTGCTATCAGGTTATTTCCTGTTCTCTTTATCCATCTGCAGCATGTTTGTAATATTTTTGTTTTTCTACAGAGGTCTTGACCTGGTTAACATCCACCTGTTCCATGATGCCTCCAACCTCATTGCCTGCAACGCCAGTCCTTCCATTTACTCCGCCAACCGCAAAAACGCTCTCAGATATGTCATCAACAGGTGAGATCTGCAGCGGCATGCTACTGTAAAAACACAATTGTCAAATGTTACAACTGACACACTGAGGTAAACCAAAGCAAACATTTATAGTGTCATTAAATGACTTGTATGAATACCCTGGCTCATATTATCAACCAGCCCTTCCCACAGTGTAAACCGGACATTTTAGGACTTTGCATTAACCCTGACATTTTGTTGATATGCACACACTCCAAGTAAGGTTGAAAGGAAAGAAAAGATGCTTGACTGTAGCTTTTCCTTCCAGGATATCAGACAACCGCTACACTGCTCTGCCTTTCTTCCTGTTTGGAGATTTTAACTTCCGTCTGGACACTCTGAGTCTTGTCCAGGTTTGTAACAGCATTCATTCTTCCTGAAGCTCAAATGATATGGAGACGTAACAGCACGACAGTGAGACAGAGCGCCTTCTTTGTCTTGTTTTCCTGTGAGCAGCATCTGTCCATCGAAGCGGACGTGCAGACAGTGAAGAAAGACAGCAGTAATGAAGTGGAGAAAATGATTTGGGAAGAAAAAGACAATGACCACCAGGTGATTAAAATAACAATAACTCATCAAAGCAATGAGTTATCATTCCATTTTTGTCCTGCTTTTACTTTACTTCCTCTCATCTCTCGTACAGGTGCTGCTTCAGATTGAAGAGAAGCTGTTTGCTTACCTGCACCAGGCGGTTTTCAGAGAGGACAACGGCAGAGAAGTAAGAACAGTCTCAGCTTTCACCCACTTTGATCTCATCAGCTACACAAACAAGATACTCAGTCCGTGTGACAGATTTTGGATTAGATCCTGTCAGCAGAAACAAAGCACTCTGAATAACTGTGTAGTAAATACAAAAACGAGGTAAACATAACTGCCATATCTGTGATATCGGGCTAGATTTTCACATAAGTTGAACTCACTCACCTCGTGTTTTTTTTGTGTTTTTTTACAAAGTGTTGACATTTGCAGTAATGACTTCTATCCCTCAGCTTTTGAAATATGACAAAGAAGTCACAGCCTTTCATGATATTATTATGGAAGAAGACGTCAAGTTTCCACCCAGGTAAGACAGAGCAACTTGCTGCAAAGAAAATACGTAAAACATCTCTCATTCTACTTGGATTCCCTTAAACACACTCATGGATCTTTTGCTTTCTTGTGTCATGTTTAGCTACCCCTACAGCGAAGACTGCTCAAAACCAACACAGTACATGAACACTCGCTGTCCTGCCTGGTGTGATCGTATCCTCATGTCACACACTGCCCATGATTTCATCCACAGGGTCTGTAATAACCCTCTGCATAATGTATGTCTTACTAGAGAGTTTTATATGGCATGGTAGGATCTTTGATGTCAGTTAAGGTTAATGCTGTCATGCAACAATGTTTACATTTTCACATACCTTTAGATGGAGTTTTTTTTTTAAACACAACTAAAGTAACCGGAGCTTGTTTAACAGTAACTGGGCCATATCTGTCCAAATGAAGCATCTACATCTTTGAATATCTCAAACTAAATCTTTAAAATCCAGTCTTCTTCCTACCAAAGTGCATTATTTACATTGTTTTATGGTATTTGTGGGAAAAGTGATTTATGTGTAACTGCTCCAGTGTCCAGGATTAACATGGGCTAGTAGACATCATTTGACCATGCAAGTGTGATAAAACTCAGATCTTTTAACCACATGTTCAGGCTCAATATTGAATGTGACATTTTGTTACTTGTTCCGATATAAATGATCTAGAAGTTCATTCTTCTTTTCAGAGTGATGACGATGAGAAGAGTGTTGTTTACAACACAGTAGGTCCTCATGTCTGTATGGGAGACCATAAGGTAAGAGTTTAAAAAGCATCTGTATTGTGCCCGTAATAAATCAGCCTTGTGGAGTGACTCTCACATATGCTTTATTCTTCCTATAGCCTGTGTTCTTGTCCTTCTCACTGAAGACAAATAACCACTGACTGATCTTTCTCAATGGTAAGAATATGTGTTATGAGTCATTGTGTGTGCGTGTGTGTGTGTTTGTCACAACATGTGAAAATGCTGTGCTTCTGGGTAGATTCAGAGAGCGATCACAGTAATCTCGCTCTTCTCCCAGGAGAGCCATAACCAAGCTGGCCCAGTGGAGTCCGGATATGAACTAAGATGAAGTGCTTGCGGGACACGAGCACTCCTTTGTGTCCAGTGTAGTTCGAGCACAGGCGATCAGCACCTTTCACTGATCTATGTCTATTGAATCCTCTACACTGTCACCGTGGATGCACATTAAGTGCTTTGCAGCCCCTTGTTTCATTAATTACCATCTGGATGGTCGACCCGAGACGCATTCATTGTGCCCAACAGCATATTGGCATTTTTACGGTCATGATTTTGTTTTGCTGCCATTTAAATGTCTTTTTTTAGAGGATGGACTGCTTTATCATGATTGCCCTTCTTTAAAATGGTGAGATCCACGCAGGGAAGGCACTTGAGAGCACTGCAAAGCGTGATTAGTGACTTGACAGGCTCTGAAGCAGTTCATGTTAAGAGTTTCTGATTTTGATCTGAAAAAAAAGTCCCATCATTTCACTGGTTCTTGTCCTGATGATATCCCAGACAGCAGTCAGACTAAGAATGGTATTTAAATGTTATCAGCTGAGGTATTGAAAGTTTATGACTGACACTGTCACAAAATTGAAGGAACTTAACGGATGATAGATGCATGTTGGACTGTCAAATAACTTGACGGTGGGTCAATAATTTTACCACCATATTTTAATGATGATCAAATGCATTTTAATAATCAACTTTCACCACAATGCAGAGTTGATTCAGTGACATCTTTTCAGCATTTAATCTTTTAATTATTCGACTGAACATAGGTTTTAATCCCATTTAAAAATCAGTCCTTCATACCTGAACTGTGTTTAGAATTTAAGAGGAAGATTCTCAGCTGAAGAAATCACGTTAAACATCCAAACCTGTTGAGCCAAACATTGTCCACCAAAAAAACTATGCAATTTCACCATAACCAAATTCAGGTTATCTGCCACGTTACCATGGGAACCATGCTTTCAGTTGGTGAAATGAAATGATCTGTACCTATATGTTTTAATATCTTATCCTAATTTGTAACGTGTTTGTTCTACTACTGATATCTGATCTAAGATAATACATTATTGTCTGAGAATATTCAATTAATATTAATTTGCTTTGATCTAGTCAACACTGGGAGTTAACTGTATGGATGAAAAAAATCATAACCACAGCCGTAGTACCTCTCATCAATGAGAAGTTGTTTTGTAAAACCATCCAGTGCAAATAAAGCCGGGCAGTGCTGAATTGGCTTTATAGGACATCTCTCCCATCTCTCTCACACTTTTGTTGGTGTTGGCACAAGATTTACAGTGTTTATGTGTGTGTGTGTGTGTGTGTGTCAGCCACAGGTCTACAATCACACCATTCCCAGAACTCTGCAACAGTGATCAGCATGATTGTTACCCACTATGACCCACCCACCAGCCTCCCACAGGGCGTGGGGCTTACTTCAGTGTGAGTTGTGAACACTCCTGTCAACCCACTGGTGTCTCACTTCTGATGTCACTACCATTCAGCTGTGGACCACAGCACTAATGCTACAAGCACAGATTTGTCTGCACTTACTCAAATCCTGTACCCTGGTCTCAGATGTTCAGTCTTCTGACCTGAAAGCAAAAAGTCATCATAAATGTTCCTGAAATTCCAGCCCTCAGACATGGAGACTGTTTCGAATTGGACCAAATAAATGGACCTTAAAACAGATGTAATACATCATACATTTTGATTTGAGAGATTTTATGATTTGCATTTGTGAATATAAGCCTTTTTTGTAGCCAGTGTTATAAAATAGATAAAAATAAAAACAAATGTCATAGATTTACTTATTCCTTACTACCCCTAAGTAACTTATTAAAACCATCAGCCACAAGGGAAGTCTCTTAGTTTATGGTTTAAAATCCAGTATTCTAGTTTAAGACACTTTTAAGACCTTGTTCTCAAGATTGTGGATTTTGCAAAACTATCTATGTGTGTGACTCAAACTGCTTTTGTGCCCTCAATCCTCGGACTTTTATCCCAGCAGAAATTAGTGCTAAGAAAAATCACTATACATGTGAAAACTATTATTACTGAGAAATCTTGGATCTTTGATATCAACAACTGGGCATCAGTCCTGCTGACTGTGTGTGTGTGTGTGTGTGTGTGTGTGTGTGTGTGTGTGTGTGTGTGTGTGTGTGTGTGTGTGTGTGTGT
>JBBBVU010000012.1:20118863-20148765 GCA_037177055.1 Atherinosoma microstoma | reverse complement strand
CCCTTTTCTTTATGAGAACAATGCTCGAAGCTCTCTGTGTGTGGCGGATAGGAGCAGAGGGTCAGGGTCCCGCTTAGTGAGACTTGGTCTCATCCTTCTATGGAAGACTGAAATATTGCTTACTTATGAATGTTTGCCTGTCATCTGTTGCCCTTGCTCTGGTGCTGAAGGACAATTATACGACAAATAATTTTTTCTTTTGACATGTTTTTAAGGTTAGACTTTTTTTGTTTTTGCAAAACTGTGCAAGTGTTTTACTGTTGTGCTGTAACATAAGCTTCCATTTTTGATTCACAGGAATCACAGGGGTGCGGTGAAGTTCACTGACCTAGTAGCTGCTGAGTAGGTACAATCGGGTTCAACAACTTCAGATAACAGTATGGTTTCACTTCCCCACACATTGGATGAAAAGGAGAAGAAAAAAGTCCTTTTTATCTAGCTAAAGTAACTTCATTTAAGTTATTTTTGTGTAGCTGATGGAGTCATATTATTTTCTGGTTTTGGATGAGAGTACATTTTGACTTAAGCATCTGGCTCAGTCCTTAGAGACACCATCTCATTTTCCTGGGGACAGAGGCTGATATTTTCATACCAAAATCTCCTGATTCTCATTTTGCATGTCCTCAGCTGCACTGCTTAAGAGTCAAGCTGAACATATAAAATCCTGGTGTCATGAAAGCATGTCTAAAGCTGAGCATCATCTCTTCATCTGAGGTGCACATGGGGCCTTTTATGGCTGTGTTTTTCTTCTTCCCCAAATCTAGTCCAGTGGTGATAATGGACCTCTCACCTTGTGGGGGTGTACAGCTTGTAAATACATGGGCTATAACAAAGATAGCATCCAGGCGCTCACACACCAGCAGCTCTGAAATGAGATTTCTGTGTAGAAGCTTGGAACTGCCTCTTGTGTTGAATCACACCAGTTTCATAAGAATGCACTAAGCATTCAGAACAAACCCAGGGAGGGCCAGATTTTTGGACTGGACTTTTCTTGCAAGACATCAACAATTTTTTCCTTATTAGGTAGGATTCTGTTAGGTGCTCTCAAAGGGGTTTTGTGTGTGATGCTGGAGCAGTTCAATGTTGGATTTTGCTCCCCAGTGAAATGAGACACAGAGTCAATGTTATGACATGAGCTTAGTCATCAGAAGTTTTCTTGGATGAAGGAGAATACTTAAATTCTTACTCTTAAGAAAAGAGTAAACATGGCTACAGGGTTGACATAGGTATTTGAATTATATACCACACCATTTCCAAAAAAGTTGGGATGCCCTGTGAAATGTAAATAAAGACAAAATACAATTATTTGCTAATATTATAAACCCATATTTTATTCCCACATATCTGACATTTCCATGTTTCATGGAAAGTATTAACTCATGTTGAAATGAATGGCAACAACACAAATCTAAAAAGTTGGAAGAAGGACAACAAATGACTGGAAAAGTAATTGGCATAAATCAGAAAACAAGTGGAGGGCATAATTAGGTTAATTGGCAACAGATCAGTAACATGACTGGGAGTAAAAGGATCCTTTCAGAGAGGCAGAGCAGATGTAAAGATTAGCAAAGGTTCACCAGTCTAGTGTGTCTAAAAATTGTTGAATAATGGCAGAAAAACTTTCCCGAATGTAAAATTGCAAAAACTTCTCCAATTTTACTGTGTATATCATAAAAAGATTCAGAGAATCAGGTGGAATCTCTGTATGCATTGGACAAGGCTCAAGGACAAATTTTGTGATCTTTAAGCCGTCAGGCAGCATTGCATTATAAACAGGAATTATTCTCCACTGGAAATCACTCCATGGGCTCAGGAATACTTCCATAAGTTACTGTTGCATTAGTACCTGTGGTATGGCCAGCTTACACATCTGTGAAGACACCATCAATGCTGAAAAGTAGATAGAGGCTTTAGAGCAACATCTGCTTCCATCCAGATATCATCTCCTTCGGGAAAGGCCTTGGTTATTTCAGCTACACTATGCTAACCCACATACCGCGACCGTCACAACAGCATGGTTTTGCAGAAGAGTCCAGGTGCTGCACTTTCCTGCCTGCAGTCCAGATCTTTCGACAATAGAAAACATTTGGCGGATCATGAAATGAAAAATCTAACAATAAAGGCCCATGATAGTTTAGTAACTAGAATCCAACAGCTGGTCTCCTCACTTCCCAGATGTTTACAGGGAGTTGTTAAAAGAAGAGAGGATGCTACTCAATGGTAAACATCACCCTGTTGCAACTTTTTGTTGCAACCATCAAATTTAGAATGAGCTAATATTTTCCATGAAATGTTAAAATATCTCAATTCCAACATCTGATATGTTGTTTATGTTTAATTGGGAATAAAAAAAGAGGGTTCATAAGATTTGCAAATCATTCTGTTTTAATTAACTTTTCATACAGCATTCCAACTTTTTTTGAAAATGGCTTCTATACATTTTATATTCAGCTTTATTACAAACTTTCATTTACTAGTTTTCCTGCCATGTGTAAATAAATTGAATGAGATCAGATTTGATTAAATAAACTCAGTATGAATACATAAATAAAAAATTTGGGTAAAACAAATACAAGGAATTAAATGTTTCTTTTAATCCATTATTCCTGAAAGTCAGCCTTTCATTACTATTTTTTTCAGTATAAGCTCGTGAGTGGGGAATGTTCCAATGTCAAGCTTTGAAAAATGTAGTAAAAGAAAAAAGTGGTACATAATTCTAATACTATTAAAGAAAATTGTATTAGAATTGACCATCAGAACCGACTCACAGGGATATAATTAGGATATCAGTATAGTTGTATAATCCTTCGGTGAATCGCTGATGAGCTCATAGTAATGTCTTCACATAATCTTAGCAAAAAGCATTTTGGAGGTAAAAAGGGTCTGATTGAAGACTGATGGTTTGCATCATTAGAACTGTAGGAGGCAGAATTTTGGAATCGTGGTCTTGATGTTTTTTGGACTTTCATGACGTGCAATAATGAGTTAGTTAGGGGTCTTTTTAATTATGCATTATTACACTCAAATGGCAGCAGTGAAAGAAAAAGGAACACCTTTAGTTTCTTTTCAGAAGAACTTGAAAATTACTCAAGTTGCCATTGACTCATCAACACTTAATGCACCTTTTAAGATGAGCTGCTGCAATGCCTGTTTAGTGGTAATCAGATATAAACACAGACCAACATGTCAGACACTGTGTGAATGAGGTTAAGCTATTATTTGTAAGTGCAGCTTATTTGCAGTGCTTCCTATTAGATGGATAATCACCTGGCTGAGATTGCATTCAGGGGATGACAGGTCATCTGTCATGCCTGAGCAGTAATGCCATTGTTGTTGTCACAATTGTCTGGTCTTCATCTTTTTCCTGTTTTGTAACACAGTTTATTGGGAGATGATGATTCAGCTGAGTTATATTGTTGTCTGGAAGTCTGAACATTTATTCTATCAGTACATAGGTTTGTGCAGCACAGAAACACACACAGAGTGTATAGTTTTCTCGGTCTTGACCACAATGATTATAGACTCTAATGCTCAGCAGCAAATTCCACATGGAAAACTCATTTGTCCCAAATAGTGTTAGGCAGCTCTCCCTGTTGTACCCTGGTCCAGACTCTGACATTTTTTTGGTTAGTTTTTTGTCAAGCTGTAAGGCTACTTTCAAATAAAAGAAATAACAGGCAAATCCTTACATTGACCCCATGATATAGTAAAAACAGCTAAAATATCCATGGTTTGCTTTCTGGAATAATGCTAGTTTCAATCACAATGTAAATGCAACAAAGCTTAAAAATTATTGAACAACTTCCCATTTCTGAAACCAATGTTACATGGATGCAGAGAATCTGTGGTTTCTGTGCCTACACTGTTATTATGGACCCTTTCGCTACTATAGGTGCCTGCCACATTCAAGAGCGGAAATATTCTCCAACTCGCTTTCAGCGTGCCTTTGAACTTGAAGCAGCAGGCCTCTTCTGTTATTCTGAGATGCAATTGATTAGAGGCTGATCTCTGTTTTCAGTAGCAAAAGCTTCTCCATCATCCAGTCCCTTCATGTCAGGCTCATTACGGCATTGTATGACTAGGAAAAATGAGGCAGGGATGTGAGTCACACTCATTGTTTGGGCTGGGTTTTTCCGTAGTTTCTTGGAAAAGAGGGCGATGCTGACTTTCCCTCTTTGGAAAACTAGTGGGATGGGATAATGGAACAGCTGTCAAGTCTGCCGGGAGTTACAAATGTGAATGTATAGCTGGGAAGCTGGATCCTTTTTTTTCCACAAAAAACAGCTCAAAGGGTAAAAGAAGATACAAATGAGAAATCTAAGGAATATAGGATTACTTTTGACAACCTGGATTTGATATTTCTAATTAAAATAATTTCTGCTCAACGAAATGGAAAACATCTGTCATTCATTTTGTGCAACACAGCAAGTTTTTCATTGTTTTGGTAAACTCACACAATTAACATTTGTATTTATCTTTATTTCTGTATTCTGTTAACTAGCTAGATGCTCTGTCTAACTCTCTATTAGAAAAAAAGGTGTTAAAACAAAGTTTTGGGGTTTGAATGCATTTATGAATCCTTATTTAGTGTCATTGTAGTACTGCATATACAGTATAAATAAAAATGCAAGTTGGATTGAAAGCTGCCAAACCATAGTTCGCTCTGACAAATAGGCACAATAACATGATTAAAATGCAAATATAACATTGCACGTCTTCATATATATATGGCTATGATATATATATATATTTTTTTTGGGATGAGGAAATATGAGGAAAATGTAAATATTACAATTGATGATGTAAGTATTGGAAGAGTTTCGGAGATAAGATTTCTAGGAGTTATGCTGGATACCAAACTGAGCTGGAAGCCTCATATTGAATTTATTTAGACAAATTTGAACAAATGGATGGGTGTTTTGGACAAATTCAAATATGTTCTTAATGAGGCTTCATTATTTCTTTTATAGTCTTCTTAAATTATTCCTTATTTTGCATATTGTATTGATGTGTGGGGGAATGCATGTACTAATGTAACTGAACGATTGTATTTAGTTCAAAAGAAGGCTGTGAGAATTATAAGTCATAAAGGCTCCAGAGATCACACTTATTATCTTTTTGTTAAGCTAAAAATATTGAAATTTGAAGATTTTGTCAAACTGCGAATTGTATTAACTTTGTGGAAAATCAAGAACAAGTTAGTACCAGAACATATTTACAACAAATTCATTTTAATCACAAACGATAAAAGCAGAAGAAAAGGAAACTTTAGTGTACCCTTCTCACCAACTTCATTAAGACAAATAGGCTTCATGCTCACAGGAGTGAGATTGTGGAACTCTTTAGAAATTACACTCAAATTGTCTACAACAATACACCAACTAAAAAATATGTTTAAGGAAAGTCTACTTCAAAAATATAAAAGTTTGTAACTTCCATACGGGAAAGTAATTTTTGGGACACTTTTCAGTTGACTTGCCGTGAAAATTGCCAGTTGTGTTTTCTGGCTTGTTGAAAGATTGCTATTTGGTCATCGTAATTTTGTTGTTTCTATGTGAAAAGGGGCATGTAAAATAAGACATTGTGTTCATCATGCTCCTCTTCATCTATGTAATTTGATGTAAGGTGATGCATGGTAATATACTGTATATGGAGGAATAAATTAAAATGAAATGAATTTAAAATATGTGTATGTCTTTACAGATACTTGATGCAGGGCACAAGAGTTTGATATATCTGTCACAGAAAGACCATGATGGATCACACGCAGACTCAGGTAAATCCAAATCATAATTTCAATCTGTCTAAATGCTGAGAAGCTGTTTTGCAAACTGGCAAAGTTGAGTAAAATTTTAAAAATCCCTGTAAGGTTAGTAAGCACGGCCTATGTCACAATAACATGGGGTGCAGAGAACAGTGGCACTATTACTCGGAGGCACACAGGGTTTTCCCATGACCCCTGGCAACCACACAGGGAGGACCGAAGCACCTGATTCAAATACATAACGTTCCAATAGAGAAGTAACAAACGGCCATCATGGGCTGACAGAGGGGGGAAAGGATCACCAAGGAGATCACTGGGCTTTGAGGTTGAAATTAACAGGCCCTCCCAACTTCTCTGACCCTAGCTCCACCCCCCTAAACTTGCAGGACTGGTGAATAGGGAGTAAATGGGCTCATAATGGTCCTCTCCTGTTTCAGTGCCCCCACTCTGCACCTTGAATGAAGCCTTTCGAGTTGTGGCGAGAGAGATGATGAAGAGGGTGGAACACCACTTCCCACTGCTCGTACTTTAAATAAATTAGGGGCCTTTTCATCACACTCTTCCCCCACAGAGGCCAGTTATTCTCTAGAGAATAAATGGACCGCTAACAAGTTCACATGACCTCCCCTAGAGAGCGTTGTTTACCAAGGGCCCACAAGAGGACATGACAGGAGCAAAGGTCACACATTGTTTTTTGTTCGTCCATATTTCTCATTTCCTGTGTGTTTAGGAAAGTGCGGAAGCGGCAGGCCGTCCAAATGGCTCCCAGAATATTTTCTCCAGGGATCCTGGAGTATCTTCAAGCCACCACATTTTAACTTCTTCAGAACTCACCCATGAGGTGATTATCTCCCCTGGTCTCCCTACTCCTCCTCTGAGCCCTTTTCGCTCAGCGAGGCTGCCATCTGAAGAAGTCAAGGTATGTAATGACCTGCAGGCACCATTAACAACATGCTTAAGTTGAAGAAGGGGAAGACAACAAAACAAGTGCTCCTCCCTGTGGAAATTTTAAGAACAACATGATATAAGATTTTAGCTATGTACATGTCTTGAAACTAGGGGCCAGAGCTGAATGGAGGAGGCCCACCAGCTCTCAGCTTTGGATCATATTATGGACCATCACAGTCACAAGGTAAGATTGTGGTTTTTAATGTTGTGCATTACATCAGTGTTTTGCTATACAAGTTATAATAAGCGTTTGAAAAATATTAAGAATTTGAGGGTAAATTTCACTGTAGGATGACACTACGAGAAGTGTAATGAAATGAATTTGACAAAATTAGCTTTCTGCTGAATTTGAAATGTAAATAAGTAGATATAAAAATGATACACGGTAGCTTGGATTCAGAGTTTTGCTTTTTTTTAATGGCTGAATAAAAAATACATGCTAGTTTATACAATTTGAAGCCAAATGGTTTAAGTAATAATTCAAACATCCAAATTAGTGAAATCTTGCTGTTGTGACTCTATCACAGGTGAACTGTCCAATGGTGTCCAAGGCTCTTCTACTCTACCACGCAGCTGGAATCCTAGCAGGGAGGGAAGGCTTATCAAGTTCTCAGGAATAGGTCCAGTGGATGAGACTGGGATGCCCATTGCCTCCAGATCTGTAAGATAAACACAGAACATTTTAATTATCATACTTCTTACTCCTGATGTGACCTTACTACTTCAACAGGTTGATTGATTTACTTTCTGCTTCTCTCCACTTTTTATGTGCCAGAGCGTGAATAAGCCTAGAGACTGGTACAAGAGCATGTTCAGACAGATTCACAAGAGGCCAGAGGGTAAGGACACTCCTCCTCTTTCTCTTCTCACACACTCGACTACAGAAAATTCCACTGTGTCAATATGTCAGGCAGCGTAGAGGTGATCCAACTGATTATTGCAGCAGCAAAAGAAGACATGATGAAAGCGCCCTAAAGCTTCATGTCATTTCAACTTATGAGCTCTGACAATAATCCACCTTTTTATCTCAGCCCCTCCCAAATCCTTCTGCTCATTTGTCTTCATTATGTGCTATATAATAGAAATATTTTCACTGTTGCATGTGTGGTAAATGTCACCATTGCAGTGCATTTTTATTTTTTCTTTCTTTGGCATAACAGAGGCAGGATTTTTGATTACGAATAATTATGCTGGAATACACAGCTACTGAAAAGTGCATTTACTCAAACATAGGTTTTAAGGTAATTTGACTACATATAAGTGATTATATGCTTTGTTGCACTTTTACTAGAGAACGTTAATTTTTATAACTGATTTATCAACTTAATCTGTAGACCAAGGTTGAACATACAAAACATGTTATAATTTATTCAAAATTTTGACTTAAAAAGAAAAAAAAAATCATAAAATACAATTGATGTTATAAATCAAAACATCAGTTGTGACTTATCTATGTACAACAGTTTAGTGTTGTAAAAAGTCTAAAAATAATCTCTTCCAGAGCCAGAGCTGGAGGATTCAGAGCGGTGGTCAGCAGAACGTGAGTAAATCCTCAAAATCCCACAAATATAGTTATTCTGCTGGGTTGTGTGTTTCATTTTTTACTTTAAGACTGATCTGCAGTGATCCACTGATCCACAGGGCTCCAGTTGTCTGCAAACACAGAAGAAAGCAATGAAGCAGACAAAAATCTCTTCAGACTAACACCCTATGGAGCCCTACCAGACTGGTGAGTTTACTGTGATTTAATATAACTAGGGTCATAGGAGGTCTTTTCATATCCCCTCATGCAAGAAGATAGGCTCATCACACTGCATTCTGAGACGACTGACAATCACTCACTTCACACCATCGGGCAATTTAAGAAAACTTTCAGTTAACAACAGATGCATGCTGTTTCCAATGTGCTAAGAAAATTTAACTTTGGGCCCCATGGAGTGAACATATAAAGAAGTACAGGAATAAAACTTATAAGGGCTAGATGTGCATCCCTGCAAACACACCACAACTCAACCCTTGGTATGATTTGGAACACATTTGATGTCATTTTCATTACACAGAAAATGTTCCCTGCCAGCATCGTAATGTCACAAGGACATTACCAGGATTGTTTTAGAAAGAGACGCTTGCTGGATAAGGGGAATGTTCCTAAGCCAGTAGTTTAATTGTGACTGAAAACAAAAAATATACAGAATGAAAGTTAAAAACAATATGTATGAGCTTTCTCCTACACCGGCTGTGAAACACAGTCTGAATGAAAGTCTTTTTAATTACTTCACCTCCTCTCAACCTCTGATTGACATCTGTTTTATGCAACATTACTAGCATGAGGTTAATGTAAAGGGCTGCCATGAATGCTGAAAAATGATGTTAAAGGTGAAGCCTTTGTGTTGAAATGTGACGTCAAGGTTTTTGTGCAGAGCTGGGAGTAAATGTGTATTTTTTTTTATTTGTGTTCTTTCGAGACAGATAGAAAGGACAATTTTCAAAGCTATAGGTAGTTAGCTTAGCACACATCTAGAAACTGAAGAAACTGCTAGCCTAGCATAGTGCAAGAAATGAACTATAGTGCGAAATTGTTAGTTTCAAAGGTTGTGTTTATTGGTATTTTTGGACGAAGCAACTATTTCTACATTCACATGATTAACGCATGATACAGACCACAGCTGATGTCTTATTCAAATACCAACCAATAGTCTGGCCAAGTTCAGTGGAGGGAAAATGTGTGGGACAGACAAGTTTGGATTTGTTGTTATAGGCATCTCACAAAGAAGCTGTGATTAAGTTGTTGTCTATTGTGTGCATGCATGTGTGTGTGTATGTGTGTGTGGTGGTGGTGTAATGTTTCAGGAGCGAGGATGTTGATAAGCTGTCAGACCCAGGAAAGCAGCACCTTCAACCAAGGAGTATATTTGACTTTGAGCCTGGAAAGAGCACTACCTCAGAGAGCAGCAACAAGGTATGAACTCATCCACAGTCACAGTTTACAGTTAGGCTCTAATATCTATGTGTTCGTTCAGATTTAGATTGTCGTTGCCTCTGATAACTGTAATTCTTTGTATAGTCTTCTTTTCCCAAAGAGGCTCCTCAGAGCAGGTGGGTCACCTTTTTCTTTAAGGATTACAATCTAACTTCTCGTATTTCATCTTCTCACGCAAGGTATCCAGTAACTTGTCCTCACTGTTGTTGCTTACCCCTAGATGTGCTTACTTTCCAAAATACATTTGTTTAGCTTTTCAGACAAGAAAGACACACGATTCATGTTAGTTATCACTTTTGCCCTGAATGTAAGTGATTAATAAAGTGGTGAGGTTTACGCTTCAGTGAGGCTGTTATTTATTATCCTGTGCTGTCTAGGCACTGTTGTAAAAGAGTGTGCGGTCATTTGTTTGCTATCTATGTATTAACTGTTTTTTTTTAATACCCTATGTGAGTTGCAGAACAATGTCTTTTAAAATTGTTGGTCTTTTAAAATGGCTTTTGAAACAATGTCCCAGATCTGGTGTGCATATTGTGCGTTATGTCTACACTTGTAAAGAAAGGAAATCTTTGTTTCCACTCCCCCATGGGAGCTAATGTGTCTTGTGATCCGTATTATGGTGTTAACCTCTTGTGGTGTATAATGGCTCACAGCATGGGGACTTATTTCATTTCCTCTTCATGACAGTGGCCAATGTTGTATCCCCCAGACAGTGTTAAGAAAACCAGCTCACAGACCATATTGGGTGTTGTGCTGCTTCTTAGTGACACTATAGTCTGTGATTGTAAAAAGGATGACTTCCAACACGAGGCTGGATTTAGGGGGGTGGAGGTTGACTTGGCTTCACAGAAATACATTCAGCCAAGGTTTTACAAAAAAAAGAAAGAAAGCTGCAGTGTGTTTTTCTCCGCAGCAGGGCCTTTTAAAGTAATGCTTGATATAATCAGCCGCAAGTGTTGTCAAGTCTTTGTAAGAAGAAAGAGGTATGCTGAGGTATGCTGAAATATGTTGATGTACGTCTGTTGCTATGGTGACCTGTCCAAATGTGTTCTGGTAAATTTGAATTATTCTCTCATATTTTTTAATGTAACTCAGTTACAATTTTAAGTTGCTATTTCTTAAAACGCGAGGGGGGGGGGGTGGGTGGGGTGGGGGGTATTAGTGTGTGCGTGCATGTGTGTGTGTGAGAGAGAGTAGAATCAGGTGTGTGGTTTGAAATTGCTATATACTGGTAATATGCTTCGGTGTGTGAAGGCTATGGATAAAATGTTTTTATTATGTAATAATACAAGTTTTTATCAAGTAAAGCCCTTTGTGATGCTTTTTACATGAAAAGCGCTTTAAAATTAAAATTTGGTTTGATTTGATATATATGTATATATATTATCAAAACATGCTTTGGAGCAACACTCTCCAGACAGTTGCCTTCCAAACCATAGATGTTGTCTTTATAGTATTCATTTTAATATTTGGGCTTGAAAGCGTTTGGAGGATACATATAAATGACCCAATTTGATTCTGTTTTTATTGACAGTTTACAAAGCTTCCTAACTTCATCTGAAATGGGGTTGAAATTCCTGAACAAATTTATAAATCAACTGTACAAGCACTTATTATGAGGTTTTCATGTTGCTATGACTGCCTCTGGGAAATGTTTTCTGCTATGCCTGGTTGGTCTGGCCTTATGTGACAATTTTATCCCTAAATCAACTTCTGGAATTTTCTTTCTCTTGTAGGATCTTCTATCCCCGAAAAAACAACCTAATAAACCAAAGTCCCCTTCCATTGAGGTGAGCATCTATAACACAATGATAATCAATGTCTGTCAATTCACTTTACCAAGATTTCATTTTCTGAAGTTTAGAACGACCATCATTAGCTCCAAACATCAGAGTTTGTAGTAGTGTTTTAATCTTGCATTCCACCTCCATAATTGTTGGGGCTCAGGCCAGTTTGGTATCTGAACTGAGTCGATTTGAGGCTGAGCTGGACTCGGAGATTCAGGGTCTGGAGAGGACACTTTCCCAGAAGAAGCAGCGACGACGCTGGGGTGAGGTACTGAGCCCCCCTTCCGACTCTCTCTGTTCAAGCATCCCTGTAGCAAAATCCAGTCTAGTAAAATCACCACACTCCTGATAAAAGCTGCGTATCAGTATGATGTATGATCCTTCTGCTTGCTTTGAATATATGTGTTTTTTCCCTTTTTGACCTGGATGACCTACTCAAAATTGCCTGCCTGCCTTGAACTTTTATTGAGTTGCTTTCTAAATCACCTGCCTGCCAGTTCCCCGCAGCAAATGTAGACCTGATTGCCAAAAAATTAAGACTTTGTTTTCTTTTAATCGTATTTTTTCATAATGTTGTTTAGCACTTCTCTTTCTAGCTCCACTGCAACTTGCCAAAAATGTTAGTTCTCATGCTTTTCTTGATTTTTGTGTGATTGAATCAACTTCATGGGCTGTAATTTGACTGAAATCACAGACAGCTCAGACAGATCATGAGCAGTGTTGTTGGTAACCCAAGGAGGATAGGACCCAGGGGATTTCTTTGCTCCTCTGGGAGTGGTCAGCACCTCTACTTTGTCTGAGTTGTTGTGAGATTTCCTCTGAACTGTGAGACACAAAAGGGTGAGTGGTGCTGCTGGGAACAAACTGTGTTAAGTGTTCACTCTGCTTGTAGGAGGCCAGAGGCAGGGACCCAGCTCCTCCAAAGACTGGCACTACCAACCACAGGTTAGTCAATGACAGAAATAAGTGTTACCATGTGATCGCAATGTAGAAAGCTGAGAATATGATTCCTCTTTAAGGTATTTTGTTGCTTTAAATAGCAGTTTTACTAATCTTTAACATATTCTTGTGATTTGAATTGGACTTTTCTGAAAAGATTTTTTTCCTTTATTGTACTGTAATTCATACCTTCATACCATACATGATTCCACTCTAATGTGCTAATTTTTCCCTTAAAGATTAACAATGAAACAGTTAAAAGAAAATGCAAGGTTACAAAGTTGAGAATTCTGCTGCCATAATTTCCCCTTACTAATAAGTGGATGTTACAAACAAATATGCATAATATAAGGGTATCTGAGCAACTTAAAGTAGGTGAAAAATCATTGTATGGATTTAGATGCTGGCTAAGCCTTAATGGGACATTATTTTTATAGGGTTTTTTTCCCTCTAAACAAGAAGCTCATGCAAGGCTAGGCTAGTACAAAATCTGGGTTCAATTCTAACAGACTTCCTCTTAGAGCAGCTCCCTTCCTTTTAATCCACTTTGATATTGCATCATTTAGTAGAAACTGCTGCATTCTTCCTGCTCCTTTAGGAATTTCAGTGCTGTAATTCTACAGAACAACTACTGATACCTGGCTGGGTGCCTGTTACATGATCATGATTTTCTGAGTGAGACGCTCTGTTGAGAAATAGTTAATTTAACAAGTTCAAGTTCAGTATTTTTTTTTTTTTTTAAATGTCCCCCTCAAAGAGCAGACAGCATTCCACATTTCTCACCATGTGTGTAATGCATTCTTGGAGGATTCTCACTGTTGTTTGATAAATTGAGCTCATGGATTGTGACCTTTTCCAAGAGGATTGGAAAAGGAGGATTTTAAGAGGATTTTACTGTGGATGTGGGAATTTGAAACATACTTATGAGGGGTGTCCAGCTGCAAACCGAAATCACAGAAAAATCACACTGTCTGGAAACATGTAAATGAGTTTGGAGGAATCCAGGCAGGCTGGAAGCTTTGGGTTTTGGGTTAATCCCTAACCCACAAACACACAGGCTCGTGATTCTGATCATGAATGGACTGTCAGGGTTGTAAGGATAATTGAAGCTACATGCCTCATTAAAACCAGATTTTCAATTCAAGGACAACAAAGACTCACACATTGGCCCCTCTGGCTGTCTGATTATTTGTGTCATCTCCATCCAGTGTATTTAAACCAGATGCAAACAGCTGTGTACATGAAACCTGCTGGAAAACACCACATATGCTGTCTCCCAGCTGACTGTATTTGTCTGTATCTGTTTTTTGTTTTCATTAGAAACCCCTCTCCCTGATTCGGTGACTCACTGACAATGATAAAAACTTAAAAGGCACATCTTTTCTTCACTTTTTCAGCAATTCATCAGCATCAAAGCAACCTGTCCAGGGCGCTGGTGGCACGTCATCAGCATCTGCTCCTACATATGGTAAACATGGGGTTCTTTCTCTTTTGAATCAGCAATTCACATGAACAGTTTATCTTTTGAAACCAACTATCCATGTGTTGCTTGGTTCTTCCTCTTTCCTGAATCAACTGCCTATCTAACGGTGTGTTAAGAAAACAGGCTACTCATCTAATGAGGCAGCAAACATGCAATGAAAGTTTTAAGTGATCTAATATGGTCTCATGGTTTTGCTTCATTTGCTTGTGTGTCTACTCTGGTATTTCACTAGTTAAGAGAAGCTAGTGAGGACGTGGAAAGTCTTTGTAGCTTTTTCCTATAGAAAGAGCTGGAGATGGGTGGGGAGGAAGTCCACAAAAATAGGAAGTGAGACTCGGAAGACTGATTAAAGATTAACTCTATTGAGTTATTTTCCTGGAAATTCAATATCCATTTTAAAGTTTGGTAGTTGTTAAGGCTGTGATAGCATTTACATAGCAACACAATTCAAAAGAAGATTGCAAAGCAAAAGAGTGCATGAATTAGACCTCTGTAACACCTTTGTGTCCTCACTATGTTCGACAGTAGAGCGTCTTAACCCTGCAAATGAAACAATGGAGCTCCAATCAAAAAAAGAAGAGAAAAAGGTATGTTTTTTTTTTTTTAAGGATAAAACATGTAATAGAGTGCACGTTATGAATTGTTCTCATGATAACGGGAAGTGTTCCTAAAACACTGAATGATTGGTTTGTATTTCCAGATGAAAGCAGCGAGAGCCAAGTTTAATTTCCAGGCTCAGTCACCCAAGTGAGTTGTGTGAGCTGATACTGAAAATATGCCTTTCTTATCTCATCCCTTGCATTTCTGAATGAAAACGTCAAGTTATAACAGCATCAGTGTCAATACTGAAGTCTGAATCCTTTTTATAATGTGCTTATGAAACAATGTTTTCACTCTTTGGACTCATGTTCTTAGACTAAAGAATTTCCCTTTTGTGTGATTTATGCTTATTCTTCTCTTCAGAGAGCTCACACTACAGAAAGGCGATATAGTTTATATCCACAGGCAGGTAGATGCCAACTGGTTTGAAGGAGAGCATCATGGAAGAGCTGGTATTTTTCCCACATCTTATGTGGAGGTAAATTTCTTTGTGTTTCTCATTTGAAGCTATTTCTCTTGGCCTATGTTAATATCATACTCCAGGAACTGCTGACTAACACTGTGAATGTCCCTCTTAGATTCTGGCTCCTACAGAGAAGCCAACACCTATTAAGTCCCCCACTCTTCAGGTATTGGACTACGGGGAAGCTGTAGCTTTGTACAACTTCAATGGTGACCTACCAGTTGAACTTTCTTTTCGTAAAGTGAGTGGTTAACTTTCTGTTATGTCTTACTGTATTCATTTCGGCATAAAAGCACATATCTAAGATTCAGATTTTGGAAAACGACAGATTGATGCCTTTGTTCCTCATAGGTCTTTTAATATTCTTAACTGCTCTCTTTCTAGAAATTATATGAAAAGATTGACACCACTGTTTTGTCTGGATAGTACATGTTCAGGAGCTGATTAGGTTTGCTTTACTTTCCCTGGAAATATCCTGGTTTTGTGATAAAATCCACTGACCAGCCTTGTTACAACTTATTGAAAAGTCATATGTTTAATTTGCCCCAAAACAGATTAATCAAACTATGTATTTAAACATTTAAAAAACAAAAAAAAACAAAAAAAAACAACAACATTTTTCTGTGGTTTTGGGGTTATTAAAACTTTTCTTAAATGTTACCATGTTTTTGTTGTAATGTTTTGAGAAACTATGATTTCTTTTGGTTTTGTTGTTGTTTTAGGATATGTTGTGTTTCTGTTTCAGTGATGTACGTTCTGCAACGCAACATCATATATTGAAATATTTGTTAAGATATATATTGCAAGTTTTTTGAAGTATTCAACAATGATATCACAAATTGCATGTGTTACTATTATTATGCCGCTTTAGTTTCGTTATCTGTATTATTGGTTTTATTGTTTTGTTTTGCAATATAACATCTAAATGCTGTTCTCTCCTCCAGGGTGAAGTGATCTGCATAACCAGGCGTGTCGATGATAAATGGTTGGAGGGCAGGATTTCTGGCACAAGCCGGAGTGGCATCTTTCCAGCCAATTATGTCCAGGTTAACAAGATGCCCCGGACCAAATACTCTATGGACGAGTACTCAGCGGGCCCTATGTCCCCCATCTCACCTGGACCACAGAGTCCAGGACGCCCGGTCCACTCACCCTGCTCGCGGTCACCACTGCATCCTTTCACTCCCACTTCCATGAGTCCCAAACCTGAGCACTCCCCTGTGAAACCATCTTCACCTGTTCCATATGGCAGTCCAGCTTCACAGTCACAATCCCCCAACCAGACACCTTTACCCAATCGTATGGCCCACAGTACCTCCACAACTGCTTCACCCTCCAACCAGAACAGCCACTGGGTTACAACACACTTGGCCAATCAGAGCTCTACAGTTAGAGCTGTTTCTCCTTCCACTCAGTCAGCAGCGTCTGTGCACAGAGCAGGAGCTCCCTCTTTGAACACTCCCAGATACACTGATCCCTCACAGGTCTGCTCTCACTTCCCGCCCTTAAAAATTCACAGCATGTCCACACCTTTGCTATCACTGTTTGTGTTCGGAGTATGATTCATCACTTGTTATGTCATAATGCCTGATGTGAGATTTTTATTTTTCCCAGGGTGCAATACCAAACCAAGCTACTCCTTCTCATGCACATGTCAACTCACAGGTGCCAAACAACTCTGGTTCAACAGTGGTGCCACGCCAACAGTATGTCTGTTTTATTACATTGTCGCAGAACAGACTAGTTGTTGCAGTTTTGGTGAGGCTGGTTTATACAATTTGTTCATTTTTTTAGATTCAAAGCTGTTTACAACTACAAACCACAGAATTCAGATGAGTTGGAGCTCAGAGAAGGAGACATCGTGCAAGTGATGGAGAAATGTGATGATGGCTGGTTTGTAGGTAAGAAATTTTGATTGAATGATGATTGATTATATATTAGATAAAATGTCAGTTTTGGACTACCACTTTTTTGCAGAGCCACTATATGGCTTCAAGACTTTTTTCTTTTTTCAAAGAAAATTTGAAAGTTCATGAAGCATTTTTGTGTAACACTCCCCTCTAGTGGACACCATGAAATATTGCAGTTGTCATTAGAACTATACTGTATCCTCAAGCTTATAGGTTTGTGTTGTATGACCACAGAATGTGCTCTGCTCTCTGTAGGTACGTCAGAAAGGACTCGTGCTTTTGGGACTTTTCCTGGGAATTATGTGACACCAGTTTGACTTCCTCACTCACTGTTTGTCCACATCTGAAGACACTCATAAGCCCAGCTATGATGATCTTTGTACCATTACTCGACACACTCCCAAACCTGGTTTAGTGAGTCCTGCATGCTCACTCAGTTTCCCAGGAGAGAAGAGGGGGGACACCATGTTGTTTCACTTCTCACCAACCTGCATGTGTGTGCACATACAGAATGTGTGTGTTTGTGTGAGTTTCACAAAGACTTGAAGAGTGTTTTTACACACCAGTTGTAAGGAAAGAATGTAAACTGATGTGACTGTTTCAGTTACAAATTATGGACTTTTTTTTTTTTTGCTCCACAACTATTTGCAGCTGCAGGAAATTTGCATTCCTTCCCACTGAACAGTAACATTTGCTCTAAGGTCCCGATACAGTGCAATACTGCATTCAGCTTTTTGTCTTCACCATGCCATCACAAACCACTGCTGAGAGTTATGAATGAGGAATTTTGTACTGATTTGTTGGATTATTAATGATTCCTCAAAATATTTTCTCCAGATTTTCTTTCAGATCTCTGAAAATACCTGCAGAACTTGAGGAAACAGCATCAACATCTGTACATAGTGCTCAAAATAAAACACAATAAGGGCTCATATACTGTATGTCAAGATCTGTTCCACAAGAGTGTCCAGGAGTATGAAAAAAAAAATCCATGTGGTTGTTTCTTTAGTAAGATATTTATTACGGAATGTTAAAATGTTTAGCCCCTGAGACAATGTAATGATCTGCCAAAGGTGAAAGTAAAGACATGTCACATTTTGGGGGCTGTAATAAAAGTTTATATGCTTTGAAATTAAACTTCAAACCTATGTTAAGTTAAACAACATAATCTGTGTTGTATAAAAAGAAATGGAATCTGCACATCTTTGGAGCAGATGGTTTAATAGATATTCTTATGTGAGGTGACTGAGTTATTGCACTTTGTGCCTAAACTGATCTGACATGCCACTGATCAGCTGTCCACAGAACATCCCCGTGCCACTTTATTCCCGCTCTGTTTGCTGCTGCTACTTTCTACAATGTGTTCTTTGTTTAGCAGTTTCACTTACAAAAACAGTATTCAGAAAATCCTCTGTATTTGTGCCAGGCTACTTTTCTGACAAGTTTCTAAGACCAAGTGGAGACCTTTATCATTAAGTTCTTTTGCAGTTTTATGTAACAATTTCCTGATTTTGCTGTAAAAAAATATCTAATTTAGACAGATGAGACAATTGTACAGATAACAGTTTATAAAACTTAAAGTATAATATATATTTGCTTAAAAACAATGTATTATGGTACGCAATTTATACAGAAAATCTATTAAACATTACAGAGTGATACCTATTGTGTTCAGTATTCATTTTTAAATGTTTTAAAATGTTGTCAAATCTGAAGTTAGAAGAGTTATCTTTTTCAGCTTGACGTGTTTTTCTCGTTTGTAAAGTGGTTGCCTAATTAGGGGCCTTAATTCACCGGCGAGGCCAGGTGAAAGACGCTGACTCCAATTAACTGCAGCTGCTGCTGTTGTTGGTGTGGCGCGCGCGCGCACTGCTCCGCTCTGTCAGCAGGTGGCGCGTGGACACAGCTCAGCCATTTCTAAATTGATAGCTCAATTATCTCCGCTGCTGCCTCATCCCCCTCCCTCCTCCGCTATGCGACACGCCTCTGGTTGTTGCCACTGTCAACCTTTTTATTTTGGTAACGGCACATGGCTCCGCGACATAGTCCCAGTGGTAGCTCTGCTGCGCGGTCACAGGTAGGGTTCGCGCGTGCCACCTTTACGTTTGGCATAGTAGATGAGAAAAGGTCGAGGACGAACGAGGGAGTAGCCACGCTTAGCTGTTGTTATATTTGACGGTGGGAAGTTGTTGAAGCTACTTGGTGTTTTGTTTTATTCGTGTTTTGGAGACATTAGTTGTAAGGCTGAGGTAACCTGGGACCTGCTGTGTGTTGAAGTTTTTTTTTTTTTTTTTTTTTTTCGTGGAACGCCGCATATAACAGGTGAAGAAAGCGGCTTAAATCACACCTCAGTCCCCTTGGTAAGTGGATTCAGTTAATAGAAGTATGTCAATGTTTATGATGATCTGAGCTAATTTCCAAAAAGTTAATTTGACTTGTTGGACGCAGCTTAATTAATCACTCGGCATCTTGTCTGCTAGACAACACCCCCCCCCATATTTTTTTTTACTTGTGTGTTTATGGCAATTAGTTTTAAATACAGCAAAGTTATTATTATTATTATTATTATTATTATTATTATTATTATTATTATTATTATTGATACTTTTTTATGCTTATAAAAAGTATGGGAACTTTAAAAAATGTACTGAAGGCTTGTTCATTCATATTATCTGTACAGTCAAAGTGTGCAGTACCTATGACCTGATCTGACTGATGATGCATGATAGAAGTGGAAATTGAAAGTCAGTTTTGCATCTTGGCTCACCCACTGCAGACTTCAGTAAATATTTTTCTTTTTCTTTTAGTACATTTAGAAGTCAGTGTGACTTGTAGAAGCTGGACCAGGCACAGTTTAAAAAAAAAAAAACTTAAAAAAAAAAACTTTTTTCCTCAGTTCCCCTTTAAAGTAGCCTGTTTAAAGGGTTTGACTCTGATTCTTCTATTTCAGTTACTAAATGTTTGAACAAAATGTCTAGACATGGCTACACTCCCCCACTTTTAGTCCACTAAAGGTGTTTAGGAATAAATAGAACTTGCTGTGGGCTCAGTATGGATCCATTGTAGGTCTGTTCTGGTGGGCTTTCATGTGCATGTTCTACCTACCCTCCTCTGATTGTGTTGTGATGGCTTTTTTTTCTTTTCTTTTTCTTTTTCTCAGTGAACGCTCACTAACCAAAAGTAGACTACTGTAATTTTGGATGGAGCAAATCAGTAGCTTTTCAAGAAAACAGAGAAAGGGCCTTTATCTTCGCACTCATGGAAAGATTTCTTTTGTTTTGCAGTGTGGTAAGGTTTCAATTGAAGCATGCAAATATTTTTAGCCTTCTGTCTGAATTTTACATTTTGTTCAACTTCTCTAAGTGGCAGCTTTACTCTGTCATGCACATGTATTCAGGAAGTTGGTGTTAGTCTGAAAGATGAAAGATTTTCTTTTTGGATCACATAAGTGTGGTTTTCAATTTTAGCACAGGCAGAGCCAGGGTAGGAGTGTTTTTACTCTTATTCCTTTCACTAAAGGTTTTGTGGAAGTTTGTGAGGCTAAATATGTTTCTTACATTATCAGAAAGTGTTAAGCAAGCGTTGGTCATGTTCGTGCCAGGTTTTCAGTTGCACCATCACAATGTACATGTTATGAAAGAAGTCGTTTTTGCCGCCTCTCACAAAAAAGCAACATCATGTTAAAGAGGATGTGGTTTGGCCTTATTCTCTAGAAGTGGAGTATGATGCATTCAGTGTAAAAAGTGGTGTCAAGATCTGTAAATCCGATACAAAGTGATGAGTAGAGTCAACACATCTGGCTCTTCATCTCCATGAATCAAAGTTAAAAGTTGACCAGTTTTCATCCACAAAAGCAGAGCAGCAACAAAGTGATAAGACTGCAAGAAAGGGATGATGTATAATTTTATAGTCTGTTGTACTGCTGTATATAAGTTTATTGAATACTTTGAAGATTATTCTACAAGATGAAACCCATCAGGAGGATCCACCTTTAAGTTTCCTTTTGTCAAGGGAGTAACCCACAAAAATTACAGGTATGTTTCAAAACGTCATTAATTTGATGACACATGAACAATTAAAAACAATAGCCATAATAAACAGCAAAATGGCTCATGATCTCACACCCTTCATCATCAAATGTTTGTTATTCTGATGTTTTTTAATCTCCTTGGGGACTGCAGCCATATTTGATCATAAGGGTGTGATAGAGAATGAAATAACTTTCTCTACAATCTATTAGGTCCAGAAGCTTGCTATTGCATTCCTTTCCTTTTCATCAAGAGGGTGTGTGTCCAGGTAGGTGTTGACCTGACAGTATACTGCATGACACACGGGTTGGAGTCAACAGCAGCAGACTGCATCGCTGACATAGCTTGTGGAAAGTTTACACTTGTGTTTAGCAACAAGTGAGAACCTTGACAAGTGTGTGATTCATACCAGGAGTATTCCCCTGAAGCTATAGTGGTTCATCTAGGAGTGTTCTTGCATATCAAAGCTCTGTCAGAGCTCTCAGTTGAATGTGTTAATCTGTGTTCAATAGCCATTGTCTTCGTCTTTGCATGTTGGAGAACCAGTGCTTGTTAATCTTGACTGAATGCGTTTAGACTCAGAGTTCAAGGTGAGGAAAGAGTCTCACGAGGAGAGATTAGGAGTAGATGTAGGTGGTCAGTTTATTAGGAGAGCTATTTGCTATGGGGATCTAATGCCATCCACCTTGTATTAAAATTTTATTTCCAGTACATATGGTAACAACTTGTTTTTCCACATTTCATTCCTTGTTATAAATGAGGTGCTAATCCTCCTGGCTGGCATTGTTAAATGCAATGATGTTAATAGTTTCCACACATGTTTACTGTACATTTAATGGTTGCTTATGTCACAGCATGTTCTTTAACACTATTTCTTGAAAATATTATTTTTCAAAAAGTGCTTTTTTTTCCTTTTCTTTTTTACATTATGAAAGACTCATTTAACAGTAAACATGATCACTGGATGGAGTTAGTGAAGCATATTGCTGATCAAAGTTTTACCACACACTATAAATTTACATACAGAGTTCCAGACTTGTGTCAGTAGCCTTCACTAATTTTTCCCCTAACAGTTCATAACTGCATAAACATGCAAAATCAAAGATTGCATGCCAAGTAGATGTTGTCTGTTCACTGGATGGGGTTGGGGCTCTGTGAAAATGTTTGCCTTTACTCTGGGAATATAAACAGCCTTATATGATAGTTATTTGTACATCTTCTATTTAAGTTTTAGAAAAGTCAGTGTAGTTTATGATTTTGGCATGATGATGTCCATTTTTACATGTGTAAATTTAACTCTGAAAGTTGTCTGCATGTCACAGTTCGTTTTGAATTTAAAAGTACTAGAGGCCTGTTCTTCCCCTCCATACCTCCTGTTTCTGTTTTTGCCTGTAGGGACAATCTTTCAGACATGACACGTGCCCAAAGGCCTTAAACGTATAGCGTACATGCATGGCAGGCTTGAACTTCCCTCAGAGAGCAAGAATGTCCCTGTGGAAATAGTGAAGTAAAGCTGCATTTGAGGGCAACTCAGAATTTCTGATCCCAGAATTGGGAAAAGTCAAGTAAAAGTCTGATTTCATCGCAGTGAGGTTGGTAATTTTTTCTCAAATCCTGGCTTCTGTTCTTTGTCATTTCCTAAACAATGGGGATTATGCAGTTGTTGGAAATTCTTATAAATATATTTTTTGGCTTGTGTTTGATCAAATCAAACAAAGATGACAACAATCATGAATAGCAAAGCAACCCTGGAGTTAGCTATGTGTACCATCCTCCAAGAATCTGAAGTTGAATTTTTGTCTTTTATTTATTATTCTAAAACGATCTACAAAAATGTAATGATTAACAAATCAAAGTGGTCTGTCTTTGTTTAGATTTTGCAAAGCATCCCAAGTTAATTTTCAATTCTTTAATTGTCCATGAAAAAAATTAACAAAAAATACATGGTGGTATACTGAGAATTCTGGAAAAAGAATATCTGAAGTATTGAGTGATCATTTCATTTTCTAAGTTTTATTCCTTGCATGTAGGTGTTTCCATCATGCAGCCAATCTGTCTACATGATTGTATTGTTCTACAGTGCATGATTAATACACATGGATAAGAAGAACCATATCATTTAAACAAATTTAAAGGAAAGAAATTGTGAATAGACCTGACAAAAAAATATCTTCCACAGTATTATCAGTCTACAGATACTCCTAGTGACTGCAAAAACTGTGTGGATTCAAGGATGGAGCACAGGAAATCACTCATTCTCATTAGAGAGATTTATGATGCAATAAGTGTTGTTTCTGGATTAAAAAAAAAAAATCATGGTGAATATTATTCATAAACTGATGAGACTATATTAGTTCAGTTTATGTAGCAGACTCTCAAAGCTGAATATGAGCCAAATACGAAACGTGTTTGAGAAATTATGCTGCCTCTTGTCGTCTGTCAAACATGACACCTCACTGTTTGTTGGTATGCAGTTCCATGGGAAGTCATTAATCTGTTTGTTGGAAATGAAAGTTTCACTGCATCACAATTCCAGTTATCCTCATACTGGCCTCCTGCTGTGCAACTGAGGATGGACTGTAAGCCATAGAAATTACTTCATGAATAGAATTCTTGTCATTGTGTGTTAAATTGTGCTGCCCATTGGTTTGGCAGCAAAAGCAACTGGATGTCACCATAACAGAATTTACCTTTTATGTGTATTGGCAGCTGCCCAACAGCACCTTTGTGGGATAGGGTGGTTTCATCAGTCTGTGTTCAGCACTTTGCTTTATGTGAGCTGCTGTGCAGTCTCTTATAAGCTTATCAGTCAGCCACCAATTAAATGAAGCACAAGTGGGCCACATATTCTTACTAGTACAGTGTTGTTTCTCTCATCTGTTGTCTGTTTAGCTCTGCTGCATGCTTTCAGCATCCTTTCATCATGATGTTCACTATCCTTTTTATGATGTAAACGGTGAAGGTTTACTCAGAATTAGCTTGGGTACTTGGCTGGTAATAGTCACTGTATAGGAAAAGCTGCTGAGACAAATGAAACCAATTGACTCCCCTAGAGGCTGAGAAACTTTGGGGCGGCTGCTCTCTGTCATTATCTCAGCTGCACTTATTTCTGCAGGCCACAGCAATTAAGAGACCCTAATGATGGTGAGCCCAGTAGCCCTGTTAATTGGCCTAGACACTTAATGAGTAAGTAGGTATGCGCTGTTTGTCCCAAACATTTGTGGAATGTGCAGACAATGAAGTTGGCCAGTGTTTGAAGGGATGTAAGCGAGTAGCATGGCTGCTGTCCCAGATCCACTAAACCTGTAATTTGTCTTACTTGCTTCTCCTTTTTTGAGGAAGTCTAATAACTGTATTATGCACTTATGTAATCACTGATAGGACTTTATTGCTTTATTTACAGAGACATTGATTAAGATAATCATTAACATTAGGGGTGTGTATTGGCAAGAATCTGGCGATACGATATATATCACAATACAGGGGCAACAATACGAAATATCCCGATCTATTGCAATACTATGGGTAAGACGATATATTGCGATTTTTCTTTACCAGAATTTAATTGTAAGAAAACTGTTACAACTTAGTAAAGACTCCAACCTATAATTTGTTTGACATTAACTTACTGAATGAGAGCAGAGGATCTACATTTCACTACAGAAGAAATAAAAACACTTGCTCTTTATGTACACGATGAATAAAGAAATTAAAATCGGCTTCATCAGTAAAGGTCTCAAGTATCCCTGTAGCATCAAACATACCACCACTTAGTGCAATATAAAATATGTAGCTTGATAAATGACACGTATATGAACAATGGTCATACATGTACACTAAGAAATAGTTTCCACACATGTACAAAAGAAAGTATGCTTGGTGCAAAATAGAAGAAGTAAAACCTTTACTGTTATCCTTTTTAACATTATACATCTATATAAATCTAAAATTAAAGTGCTTCGGATTCTCCAAGTAAACTTTAACTAAAAAAAGTCAAGTTTAGATGCAACACAGAAATGAACCACCGCTGTTAATGTTTGCATCGATGCCAAATTGTTGATTTTGGGGAGGGGGAAAAAAAGAAATTCTTTTCAAAAGGTTTTTGATTTTTTTTTTCATACAAATTCGATATTGTGGTTTTGAATATCAATACCACCACTGTGTACTGTTTGTGTGTGTGTGTATATATAGCAAGTTGATGATTTTGAAGAAGGGGAAAAAAAAAAATTCAATTTTTTTTTTTTTTACATCTTTTTCATTGAAAAAAAAATGTCATTATGGTTTTGAATATTGATACAATATTGTCACGCAAAATATCGCGATTTTTCGGTAAATCAATATTTTCTTACACCCCTAATTAACATTCCTTATGGTCACTATGTGTGAATAGCATATGCTTGTACATTAATGTGCATATGGGGCATATTTGAATGTAGTTTGACCCTGCCTTTAAGTTGTAAACCATGATGATATAAATGCATTATGTAACCAGAAGAACAAAGGTTCAATTATCACCTGAAATGCCGATCTGCTTCCATTGTGTTGCTATAGAAAGGTATGCTGACTGTACCGTTTTAAGTCTGCATTTACTTAAGAAGAAGACTAAGCTTTGAAAAACTGCTGCGGTGTGGACATTTTTTTAACTCCAGAGATGAACTCTATATTTAAAATGGCTTATGGCATCATCTGTTAGTGCACCTATATATTACTTGTTGCCAACATGACTTTCTAAAATAAATACACCAATTCTTGGGAAATTGGTCACAGGTATAATGTTTGTGTGGGTGTGTTTGCATTGTGCGAGTGTTTCAGTCCACAGATATCTTGGATAACATTGTAAATGTGTTAATTGTATATCACTGATTTTGGCTGATTGCTGTAACTGAATCCCAGCTGTATTGAAAGTTGTGGAAAATGGTCCTTGAGACTTCTTGGCCCTTTTACTTAGGAGGACACCAGTGTCATGTTTTGTAACACGTCAGATTACCCTTTTGTACCTCACTGATAGGGGCTTCATCATTTATCATCTTGTTGTTCTGGTCATATTGGAGTACACAGTGATAAATTAAGGACAGCCTGTGTAATGGGAAAAGAGGAATTTAGGTCAAGCAACATGAAGATGGAAATGCAAATTTACTAAGTAACCTTATTTTTAGTCAACTGTATTTTCTATGTTTACAAAAATCTCACAGACTTCGTGAGAAATCTGCATACCACACGCTGCGTGAACTACATTTTCACCAATCATCATAACTGCAATGTGTAATAATTTGGAAGTTCCATTCTGCATTAAGTGATTAAAGCCTTCCATGTGGTGCATCTGTTTATCGTTCATCTTTTTATTTAACTTTCCACATTTCTGATGGACAAGATTAATCAACAAAGGCATGACAGAATCTCAAGACATTTTTTACAATAGTGCTAAAATAAAATGTACTTCAGTTACAGAAATTTGCTCCATATCAATAAATAAAAACTGAAGTTAAGCTGTGAACACTTGACTTGTAAATCCTGTTAAAAACAAAGTGTGTCTATAATAAACCAAGCAATCAAAAGTCTCTACAGGATTTGTCCATAAATTCTGAATCTACAGTGATTGGGATGTAGACACTAGATTTATAGAGATGGATTCAGAAATACACAAAAGATTTTGTGGAGAGCAGAATCTGTAAATAATCTTTCAGACTCCGGCCATATGAACTGCTCAACAAATCAACTGAACAGCTATACAAGTTTGTTTCTCTAACCTGCTTTTGTATGCATGTCTGAAAGAGCTGCCATGTGTGATGCATGCCACATCAAAGTTAGCCATTGTACAATCAATCCATACACATTATGTATAGGCCCATCTATTTATATATAGATGGGCACAGTTAACTACAATAAAATGCTTAGATCCTGTGCCAGATCTTTTCATTACTTTTTGTTTATTTGTTTTCCTTGTATTCTAAGAGCATTTGTATTCAATCAAACTCGTTGGCTCTGCAGGCACTTGAGCAATGTTAGTCATGTGTCTTTGGTTTCAGATTCTTCCCATTCCTATTTGATGTGGTTGCACAATTCATGTCAAAGGGACTTAGACCAGTCAAAGTGAAGTGGTGCTGGAGATGAAAGGAGACTCATGCAAATGTTCATTGTCTTCACCATTTGGTCAAATGCTAAGCCTGGCTGGCAGAAATATGACTGATAAACACACAGCCATAGATATGTTAAGGCCAGAGCTATCTCTTATAATAAATATCATATTTTGTCTTGTTTTCTTTTTTCAGGTTTTTGACAGAGTTGATCGGATCGCTCAATGGCTATAACGGTGAACCTGATTGGCCCCTCACCATGGGGCTTCAGAATATTTGGAGGAAGGGATTTCAAGAGGGCCATAACTATATCCAAGGTATATGTGAACAGAAGCATTTTTCCTGAACTTTACCACACTTTTCTCAAACTATATCCTCTGTTTTTCTCAAAATACAACTTGTAATGGTGTGTTATGCAAAGCAAACTTCCTCACCACATATCTTTCTTGGTCTGTGTTATGTCCGTTTATGTGTTGTACCTATTTCCTTGTCTACTGAACCTGTTAGAATAGAGTGGAAGTAGACTGCATTAGAAGGAAACCACTGATTACAGTTACAGTGGGAGGTGAAGGGTTCCTGATCTTAGAGCGTGTTTGTTCATTGGTTTCTGTGCTACTGCTCATGTATTGCAATGTGTGTCAAAGCAGTTTTTCTTAAGCATGTGCTTGTTGTTTTAACTGACCATATTTTCTTGGTCCCAATTTTAAAAGAAAAAAGTTGGAATAGAAGAGGTGGAAATATTATTGCTGTAGGTAAACACATCCAGGAAACCTTGCTCACACAAACTTTGCATGCCAGAGACACCCTGACCTGCCCACTGCACATCCTGGTATTACAACACAATCTCAGGCTGGATTTTGTTTTTTGTTTTTTTCCCTTTTTTGTAGCAAGACTCCCCCAGTAACCCCTCAGACCATTATTGATAAATTATGGCAAAACCATGGCAGTGTACCAGTGCTTCAAACTGTTGGAGCGTCAAGCTCTATGTTTAAAAAGCATTACTTGTTTAACAACTGGAAATACAGGTGTGCTCAGAAGTAAATTGGCTTAAATCAAATTTTTGCTGCTCTTTCTAGAAAACACCAATGTGTTTGCTCGTTTAAAACATGAACTTCTGCAAGTGACAGGAATCTCTTGTGAAAGACAAACTTCATCACAGACATTGGTTTTAATAATCCTGCTTGAGAAACACCTTCTTTTACCCACTTTTGGTTATGCAGCTATGGTTGGAACATTTGAAAGGATTGGCATTCACTCAGAAATGACACGGATGCCCTCTTTTTATTGCTATTGGTCTTAAAGATGACTTGCCCCAATTTTATTTTGACACAGACTCTTGAAAATAACCACCAACTGATCTTAGTTTATATGAAATCAGGCGTATCCTGATGAGACAAGGCATGCACTATTGTGGGTTACCAAAGCAACGCTTATTTGGCTCTCAAGTGGGCTCTAGACATGGCACCTCTGCCCTCATACTTGGCGTAGCTGACCGACAACGAACCTGCTGACTGGCATTCTCTCTGCATCACTTTCCATTTAAACAGGATTTAATCTGCTGATGGGCTCTATTTATTCTGCTTTGCATTTTTTTTTTTGCCCATTTGTTTTCTATTTGTGAAGCGAGCAGTATGACACATACTGTCCTAATCTCTTAAAGTTAAAGCACATTAACCTCCCGCTTTAGTTTCAGGCTTGTCACTGTAACTTTGAAACACTAGAATGGAGCTGAAAGTGGTGGTCTGGACGTTGTGTTTTGGCCCATTAGTGAGGAATTCCCTCTGATGTGGTGGTGTAGCACAGTGTTGAAGCTGGTTGCAAAGGTCAGGCCCAATCAAACCATGAAGTTTTGTCTCACTTTAAAATTTCTCCTTGAGAGAATCATGATAGTTCTGACCCACATCATAAACAATCTTATTCCGTGTGTTTAGGTGGGCAAAATCCTGTTACATGTGCTGGTATTTATTTACTATAAACTCTCTATAATATTGAGTAGATACATTTGGGTTAAGAATTTGAAATGCTCTTGACATTTTTTCTCATTTACTATGTCAGTCATGATTAGCTTGTTCACACACTCAGACTATACTTACGTGTTTATGCTTGGCAGATGGATTGCATCCCTTAAGGGTTATATTCAGTAAGACATAACTGGAAGTCATTCCTCTGTTTAACAGGTCAACGGGGGCAGCAAGGCAGAGCAAGCAGAGCTACTACCTGGAGACATAATATTGGAGATCAATGGGGAAAACACAGCGGACATGCTGAATGTGGAGGCCCAGAACAAAATTAAGAACTCAAAGACCCATCTGCAGCTGGTGGTGGAAAGGTATATATGGACATGCCAATCTATTAGATACATATTTGTACTATAATTACTTAAAGTTTTACTTTGCCTTTTTTTTTTCTTCCCCTAATTTTGTATTTGTTGTCGTACAAAAAGTTGTAGTAGAATGTTGAGCGATACAACCCTCTACAGCAGTGTCTCATATAAATATCTTCTATGTTCCTAATTGTCTGTTTGTTCCAAGGCCACAATCTTTTTTACGCTGCTTTTAACTCTATCAAGCAAGCACTGAACAAACAAAACAAGTGATTGTAATCAGGGGAAATGCCAGCGTGTATGAGAGCCACACTGTTCCCTTCCCTGGTCCCTCCTAATAGACTTTGTTTTGAGATTTTCCAAGACCTTGTTTGGATGGCAGGTCTCTGGCTACCAAAAAACTTCTCCTTTAAGCCAAAACTGCTGTTGGCTGGCATTTTGATTAAAGGTACTCCCTAAATCTTCATTTGGTCACTGTTGCTCCCCCATTACTTTGTTTTTGATAAATAAAGTCTCCCTTTCTTATTTCATCGGTATGCGCACACACACACACACACACACACACACACACACACACACACACACACACACACACACACACAC
>JBBBVU010000012.1:20106598-20118763 GCA_037177055.1 Atherinosoma microstoma | reverse complement strand
TTCATCGGTATGCGCACACACACACACACACACACACACACACACACACACACACACACACACACACACACACACACCCTTGCACACATGTTTCAACATATTTCCTTCTCGGATGTCCTACGTCCATGCGAGTGAATTTTTCCCTTCTGACCTCATGTCTCTCCCACCAAGCTAGAAACAGCATTTATTTCTTGTCTGTCCAGTACAGTGCCACTGTTTAGATCTGCTGTGTTTTAATTCCACTGTTAGGTTTTGGTGGTTGTCAGCACCTAGGATTCTGATGCACCTCACAGACTTCTGTCCTAATGCAACACCTCAAACATATTAACTGTTTAGCAAATGTTCAGGCAAGCTCTCAAGAATATGGTAATTGAGTGCCAGAAATATATAATGCCTACTTTGTTCTTTGCTAAGGTGAGAGCTCGCTTCTTTTCCAGCTTAGCATCTGTTTGGACTTCGTCTCAAACCAAAAGTGATGTGGTTTAAGGATTGACCTATATCGTTTTTTTTTAGGGCCGATACCGATTATTAGTAATTAAGGAAACCGATAACTGATATTTAGAACCGATATTCGTTTGCTGTAAAAATGTCAATTTAGGTGTCAAAATTGAGAATAACACAGGGGATCAGACTGAATACAGAACACTGGTCGTTTGTACACTGAAAGACCTTAAACTGTTGGATAATAACACAAAATCTGATTAGTTTCTAGTCTTATGATATATGAATAAACGTTAATGATCTCTCAGGTACATCTAGTCTAAGTGCAAACCAATAAAGAGGGTGGCAGGAAAAGGAACTTTGTCTCACTTAATTTATTGGTTGCTTTTGTTGTTATTTTTCATATACATATTAACATCAAATAGCATTATTAGTTTATAAATAAAAATTAAACTTTCACTGGTTAAAAGACTTTTTATTAAATAATTTTTAATTACATTAATTTATTTGTCATATATTTTTCAGCAAAATTACTATAAATTTAATTGATATGCTTCTATACTTTTTAATTGTAGGTCTTGATTTTGTACTTGGTAATACAGATAGAGCTACAAGTAAATGATCTGTTATGTGTTAATATGTGATAGCAGGGAACATTCAACAGGTAATTTAAAACAAGCTACAATGCATTACTTATAATTACTAACATAGGTGAAGATAGTGACTATTAACTTGTTGACAAGGTTACACATGCAGCCCATTAGTGGAGGGATGGTTTCGATTCCCACATGAACACATCTGAGCAGTGTTGTCGTTGACAACGTCACGTCAAAAATATTCAACATATTCACGTCTCATGCGCCACCAAACTCCTTAAAGTGTTTGGAAAGAAACAACGATTTCTCCGACGGCGTGTATAGATCTCCACACGCGTGTCAGAACAGACACTTAGCTCCAGTATAAAGACGCCGTGTTTATCAAGCTCACTGTTAACACGTAAACTGTTAGCAAACGACATGAAACATTGTGAAAGTCAACTCTGCTTGTGAAATTCAACAGGTTCATCTCTCTTAATCTGTGGGCTACATGCTGTACCCATGTTGCTGGGTCTTATTTGTATTAAATAAAGGCGCTCCAGGTCATGTTCACTTGATGAAGATTTCCCCCCGTGGTGATGTTTATTTTTAGAGACATAATTTGCACAACCGTGTCGCACATGTGAATATAGACGTACAGGCAGGTAGGTCCAGATGTCGCTTCTGGGCATGCATGTCATTGAAACTGATCATTATAAAGTTTTGCTGTCTTTAAAACTTCAGCATTGAGGGTTTTTATTGCAACTTCTACCATTTCTGTTGCTTTACCTTCCCTCATCAACAGCAGTGCAGTGGTCCTCTCCTCTCCCAAGCTAAGGAGGTTAGTTGTTGGCAAATCCACCAACACATTTATCCCATGCTGTTATTAAAAATATAGTCAGTTCACAGAGCAACTAAACTATCACTGTCTTAGCCCTAAAATATTTTCATCTGTCTTTGTTTGAAACTATTGTTTAGATTGTATTGTTCATTGATGCCTTGTGGATGATGTCATGTTGACTGAAGCATTTCTGATCTGGTTCCTCTCTGTAATGGAGGGAACTGTCAGAAATTCCTGGGTGGAGCAAAGCTATGCTGGTACAGCACAGGAGTAAGCTTGCAGAAGATTGCAAGCTTGTTCTAATTATCTAGTCTGCTCCAATTTATTGATTCATCAGAAAAGTTTTATTTCTGTTTTTTAATGAGGAAGAGGTCTTACAGAACCAGTCAAAGGTTTGGTCACCCTTTCCCATTAAAATAAATGTGGAAATGTGTCCAAACTTTTGACTTGTACTGTTATTTATACATTTTTTTATTCATTTGGCAGTAACATTAAATGTTTTGGTATTCATTTGAACAATTACCACTCTAATAAATCAAAGATTAGCTTCATTCTAATTTCAGGTTTCTATAACTGCAAATTGTAATAAACTTTAAGAAATATGATAATCAAAAACCTAATGCGATAAGATGTAATGTTCTGGGGGAGGGAGGAGACTAGCAATTGAATTGCCCTAATGGGGATGCAACCAATTAATATACTTTCAGTTGAGCTGTCCATTATGTAATAGTTCCTAATGCACAAAAGATATAATTTTAGCCAAATCGATGTCTCTTTCCTCTGAATCATCTTTTTGGAGCCTTGATATTTTTGATAGTGGTGGTATTGGGATAAAATCAAAGGTATTTCCTCATTGCTAAAAGTGATTTACAATATAATTTGAATACATAAGTGGCTAAGCCTGTGGTGGGATGAGGGTAATCTAACTTTACAATGTGGCATCAAATTTTTCTGTGACCACAGCAATGTAGGGGAAATGTAGTCTCCAAAGACTTAAGTTTTTGTTTATTATGAATTGAATCCTCTTGCGGTCTATATTTGAGTTACACCACTTCTAGGAGTGGAATGAGAATTTTACATTGCACATTGTTTTTGGAGGTAGGTAACTCCAGGTAACAAATATATCAACAGTGAACAGCTTTAAGTGCTGATTTAGGTCAGATTTACATATTTTTGGTTTGAAGTCGGCATTTTTAAAGCAAATTCCTCTCAAAGGAAACTGTACCTGAGGTCCTGGTTAAAGTCTAGACATCTGACCTGCTCTTTGGCCAAGAATATTTCTCTTTCTTTTAAACATCCTGTCATCCTGTGTTCTTCTGAGATATGTGGTATAGAGTAGAAGTTCAAAACCAACAGTGGCTATTGTCAGTTTTATGAATTCAGCTTTAATCACAGAGTTTTTCATACCTACAGCAGGTCATGGAGTAAATGTGTCACACAGATGCTGTATTAATTTTTGTCTTCTTGCCCTTTCCTCTGTATGCTCTATGTGGAGGCAAGGCCACAAGAGGTGTGCCTTCTGGGTGATTTACCACAGGCATTTCAGCTTTCCTGCGTGCCTTTTTTTCCTCAGGCTTAACCATGGAGGCTGTCAGTCTCTGATCCTACAGCTAGGGGGCCACCCCATGTTTTCATTGGCGCTTATACTGCTCATATTTTCCCCCTCCAAATTCAGTAATTGTATTGCTTAGAATCTGTTTTCTATTTAGTAAAGAAAAGTGCTGGAGAGGTGGGAGAGTGAGAATTCTTTCAATGGGGGGAACAGAGTCTGCAATACTCATCTCTAGCAGTAATCTCCAAGAATTAATGTAGAGTAAACATTTGCCAGAGCGTTAAGCAAAAGGGATATCAAAAAGTTTTTTACTAGCTCTCACTTAGAATAAGCTTCACTTACACTTGTGACCTTTTTAGAAAGTGGATTTTACTTTTCCATTGTTCAGCATTTTCCTTGCAAGTTCTTGTGCATGATATTTTTTTTTACATATGTAGCTTATTTATCTCACATGAACTTCCTTACTGCCTCTTTATTTATTTATTTATTTATTTATCTTTTTGATATGGTAGTACTGTAAGACATTAACCCAGGTACATGGCTGTGGAATTAAACTTTAGTGTCATGTCTTTAAAAGCTGAATTCTATGTTTATATGCCTTTCAAGACCTGAAACTTCTAGTCCTGGACAGACCAACGGCATCAATACCCCTGAACAACTCACTGGGCGCTTCCAGGTCAGTTCTGAAGCTGACACCATGCACTGACACAACATCAAATGAAAAAAACTGGAAATTACTAGTACTGGTACCCCCAAGTGTCTTCTTTCTAAATTCCCTGGGATTGCTCTCAACTAGTGCAGTTTTTTTTTCATTCATTATATACAATAAAATACTTTTGATTATGCAGGGTAATTAAGTACTTGAACAATTAATTACTCTTTTATTGAGGTCATGAGAACCAGATCTTCAATAGCACATTAAACCTGAAGTGTTTACTTTTCAGTCCAAAGACATGCAAGTTAGGTCAATTTTCCCTAGGAATGAGTGGTTGTTTGTCTCTGTGTGCCCCTGTGATAGACTGGTGACCTGTCCAGGGGATTACCCTGCCTCTCGCCTGCTAATTACTTGGACAGGCAACAGCTTCCCTGCGACCCTGAATTGGACTGAGTGGTGTAGAAAATGGCATTTACTTTTGTGGACTTGTGATCTTCTCTAGACTACCAGTAGGAAAATCAGGGCATACTAAATATAGTATAGTGTTTAATTCTTTTACAGACAACTAGATCTGACTTTCAACAGCCACATCAAAGCTGTCACTAAGACAGATTTTTACCAACTCAAAAACATCAAAAGAATTGAAAGTTTTGTCTCCCAAAATGACCAGGAGAAACTCAACCATGTGTTCATCTCTAGCAGACTGGATTACTGTAATGGTCTTTAAACAGGACTTCCCAAAAAGTGCATTAAACATCTGCAGCTCATCCAGAACGCTGCTGCTCAAGTTTTAACCAGGACTATGAGATCTGAACACGTCACACAATACATCTGTGATATATTCAGAGAATGTAAACCTAGCAGGGCTCTTAGATCCAAGGACTCAGGTCAGCTAGTCCAGACTAAACATGGAGAAGCAGCATTTAGGTGTTGTGCTGCAAACAAGTGGAACAATCTGCCAGTAGAGTTTTAAACTTTCACCAAATGTAGACACTTTTAAATCCAGGTTCAATTATTTCTTTTCTCATCCACCTATGCATGAAATCTGCGCTGTAGCTTGTAGTCAAATCAAATCAAATTTTATTTATAAAGTACTTTTCATACAACAAGTAACACGAAGTGCCCTCCACACCAAAAATCATTTTTGAAAGTTAAAAACGCAAGCCATCGCACACGCAAGGAAACACACTCACACAATTATACTCTGTCTCACACACACTGTTCTAGACTGCTGCTTGCTTTAAATCATTTTAATTTAGTTATTCTATGATTTTTTTTTTTTTTTTAGTAGTATTTTTCCTTACCCTTTTAATTAAGTCTTTATGATTTTCACTGTTTGTGTTTCTCTTTGTGTTCGATTATGTAAAGCAGAACGTTATATGTTATATAAACTTGTGTTTATGTATGAAATGCGCTATAGAAATGAGTTTTACCTTGCATTGCAATGCTTTGCCTTACAAACACCATTGATAAATACACTGCTGGAGATTGCTTTAAAGCATCAGCTTAACACCAAAAACGTTCCAGAAAGTAAATAGAGCTGTAGTCTCTCACTAACCCTGTAATTGCTGAGGTTTATTTTGACTCATCAGAGAATCTAAGTGGTTAAAGTGATTTCTTTTTTTTGCAGGAGGCAGTCATTGTTAGTCGAGATGAGAACCAAAACTACAGAGAGTACACAATCTCAAGCCCTGCATCATTGTCTCCAGGACCTTATTCGCCAGATCCTCCTGCCAGCCCTGATAGAAAGGATACACGGACACCAACCATGAACAAGAGGTATCCACCCTTACTTGATGTTTTTTATATCAATGTAATGCTTAAACCTTGTTAGGGTATTCGAATCAAATTAGATTGCAATGCAAAGTTTGGTAAGCCAGATATGATCAATTCCCTGCAGTCCTGGTGCATACTTAAACATGACAAGGGTAACAGGATGGTTTCCATGGCATACACCAACCTATTTAAGTTGTTTTCTGCATTTTTGGTGCAATTATCAGTGTAACAAAGACAAAGGATTATACTATATGAAGTTTCACAGCCTGTCCAATTCCTTGAAGTTACAGATTGGTCAGTCAGCATTAAGGTTTCGAAGTAAAAGAATTTCTTTCAGCATGAACATGGCCTGAAAAGACATGGCCTAAAGTTCCACATTTCAGAAGGACAGTTAAGTTTTATTCAAAAACACATCCATTAACTGCATAAATAGGCCTCTATCTGTACAAAAGGCTGCAGCAAGTGCTTTTGACTCCACAACAGGCAAGTCAGTAGGTATGAAAGAGACCCACAGAGCCATGGGCTTGTACTGTTGCAACAAAGGATATGCACAGGATATCACATTCCTCCCTTTGCATTCACTTTAACAAAAGGCAGAATGTGGAATTTTCACTATGCTTTCTCTGTACATGGACATTTGTTCACTCTCTTGGGCAACATTTAATGGACCACAGCTTGTATTGCTTGTCTAGGCTGTTGATTTTTGTGTTAAATCATTTCCTTTTGCATTTTCATCACGACCACTTAAACTTCATTTTCACAGTTTAAAACTTTGGCAGTAATTTTAGTAATTATGTTTATTTTTATTTTGTAATCTACAGTGGTCCACCAATAGGTTTACAGTGACTTTTGACTTCACCTTGTTCTCCATATTGTTCCTATAGGACTAGAACACATGAAAATGTATTGGCACAGTAAATACATGAAAATACATTGTTTTTATCATTCATGATCTATTGGAATATTCATCAATTGATTAATTATCAGTCGGGTGACTTTTTTTGAGGATAATTTTATATAATTGGACTAGCGATTTGAAAATGTCCAAAGCACATTTTGATGATAAACACAGAGTTTATGAAAAAATGTTCCATGTAAAACTAAAGGACAAACAAGTTCGAAAAATCTGAGAATTTGTGTCATGTCTTTATATTCTTATTTCAGATTGCTTGAACGTCTTCACTGTATCACTGACTTACTTTTGTCCATATGTTACAGTGTCCAGCTGCGCTCATGGTCACCGGAGGACAAGAGTAACCGGCTGTCAAGACCACTGTCTCAGGTTTGACTAGATCCTCCTCTGGTTCTTTTGTAACTATTACCACTGAAGCAGTTTTTCTCTCTCTGAGAACTGTACTCATTGTTGTCCTTCATTTGTTTAGTCATTGGTTTTCCACCTTCAAAAATGCAACTGAACTCCAGCTACAACATGTTTCTTATTAGATGGAGAAAACTGGTTCTTACCCAGTGTGAAATTGCTGTAGTCTGCAGGCAGTTTGTTGTGGTCTTTGTCTGAATTATGTTGTATAGATTTTTGATACTTTCTATTTTAGATTTGGATATGAGTATTATCAACTGGGTGCATGGAGCATATTACTGAATCTGTCATTCACCTGTCGCTGGAGCTTTAGGCTTCATTTCACTCAGACAGGACAGTTAAGGGTTTTTCATCTCTGCTGTCTTGAGTGTATTTGTTTTGACTGCACTGGTCCAGTTATAGAATAATAATGATTATAATTGAATTCTTTGACTTTGCTATTAAATTGTTAGTCTCTGATACCACAGAAGTTCCCTAGAAGGGGTTTGTGGATGGTGTACTGCACGTCATTGTGAGGGCAGGTTACAGACAGGGTTTGACATTTTTACAACGGTGTGCATAAGCTACAAAGGTCAGTCTTTGAAAATATCTGGCATTTTGCCTAACAGCAGTTTGGAAGTATTTCATTCAGAGACTGTTTCAAGAAAGAAATGGTGACTGTTTGTCAGAACAATGCCCTAACCTTTAGCTGTCTCGGTGGAGACTCATTAGTCTCAGAGGGTGGTAAAATATAGAAAAAAACTAAATACAGGCTGAGGGTTATAAAATTTGTTCTAAACTATGATCCATTTACCCTTCCAGCAACAAAACCAGGAGGAGGGGGGTGACTGGGTCGTCTGGAAAGACTTCAGTGAGTTAAAGAGAGAAAATGTTGTGGGAAAGTTCATCATGAGATATTTCAGCTATGCTTACTTACTTGGTCTCATGCATGGGTCCCACTGAAGACTGAACATGTGAAATGACAAAGCAGGAAAAAATATACAGGACCTTTTGTCATAGCACAAAGAATTCCAGCCATTTTTGCAACTTTGGACGTTACATAAAGTTAGATAAATATGCAGAGGCTTGAACTTCAAAACATTCAAGCATTTCTCCCAAGAGACAGCTGTCTGGAAGCTTTAAGATTTTGCCATGAGTTTGGAGTCTTTATTTGCATGTTGAATGCACAACACTGTCAAGTCTCTGAGATTGTTGGCTCATTTCAAGATAGTTTCTATGTATCCACACTGGGAAGATAATGGAACATTCTGGCTGTGCTCTAACTTCAGACCAAATGGGTCTTTTTGGGGATGTTTAAGAGTTTTTCTGAACAGTTAAAATGCTTGTCATACATGACTCATGAAATCAGGTCAGATAGAGCATATAGTCTTAAGTAATGAAAGACACAAACTCTCCTCTAGCCACATGTTATTAATCTCTTTCGGAGTTGTTTTATAGCACTGTGACTGTGTAGGATGTATCCATTTCAAGACAGAATATAGATGGGGATTTTTCCAGAGCTAATGTTATTAATAACTGAAGAGACACATGGCTGATCCATTTAGATGGCTAAATAATCACTACTCCTTGATCCCTAAAAGAAAAGGGGTACTTTCTGTGCAGAAAAGAGGGTGGATGGGACCTAAAACTTAAAATTTGCAGAAGTGAGGTGGCTGCCAGGCAGCTAGGATAGGTTGGGTACTATAGTTGCTTTTTGTCAGCTGCACTCTCTTGGGTCACTTCTCTAACAACACAACTCTGTTCTGATTGGCTGAAGACTTCACTGACATGCATGACATGTTCAGGTTTTATTCTCAGATGTTATGAGCCATTATCTGGTCTATTTATCTTGCTCGTGAAGTATTGTAAGTTATTGCATGTCCCCTTCAGGCATCCCAGTTTACGTATTGACTTGGGATGCAATGGTTTTCACTTCCTGCAGGAACTTTTGTTACTTTCTGTTCACCCTACTGGCACCGTGATATGATATCGTTAAAGTTTCAAAGTTAATCTTATTTGTCATTATGAATGCTTTTCAGCCTGTGATAACAGCTGTATTGTATGTAACATGCTGCTTTTTTGGGATTCAGTTTAGCTGGTAGATGCTCTTGCCAGGGAGGGCTGAAATGACAAAAGATGCCATTGTGATGGTTGTGGTGCATTTTGGGAATTGTAGGATTTGTGTTCAGTTTTGTCCTGACTTAAAGTCAGGACAGCTTGGCCTTTGTATTCACTGAGGAGGGCTGCTAGAACAGTCTTTGTTTACATCTGGATTGTAACATCCTGTTCCTCAGCTTGCTGATGCACATCACAGCTGATTGATGTTGCATCAAGCTTCAGTGTGTTATCACTGAACCCCTTGGAAGCCACTGTTAATTACAGTTATGTTTTCAGCATCTGAAACCACAAAAAAAAATTCTGTCTCAGTTCTGTCTTGATGTGGCTGTCTGTAAACCATAGTAAACTTAGCCAAGAAAACACATTAGGAATTGTGTTTTGGCTGAGAGCTTCATTATCAAGCAAGGAATCCACTCCTGTCTGGACAGTGTTAAAATGTTTGATATCTATGAAGTGGGCTGCTGTTCCACCATCTCTGCCCTTTTTGTCGTCTTTCTCAAATTTTTCTCATGCAGAAATCTTTTCTGTCTTGTATCCTCTGGGATTCTTGAGTACTTTTGTTCATTCAGTAGGTTTATCTCTGAATTAAGTCAGGTTAGTAGATTAGAGTTTTTGGTTTTTGCCTGAAACCTTCCTCTTGGGGAGCTCTACTTGTTTTTAAAGTGACGAGCCTCCCTCTTCAACACTGTTTTCAGTGACTGGAGTTCTTCCATAGTGCTTGATGTGGAAATGGTTGGGGTGGGGAAGAGGCCTGCCACGGGCTCATTGTGTATTATGCTGCTCTGGCTGGCATGAACACAGTAGCCCAGTGAGCGCCGAGATGTGGAGCGTCCATGACAAGGACCTCTGTCCTCCCTGAGAGGTGTAGAGTGCTGCTGTATCAGGTGATTGACCTCACTGAAAAGCCCTAAAAGGTTTTTCCACCCTTATTTTGGCTCTGTGAGTTGAGAGAGTGGGATGTTCAGCAGAATCCCCCCTTTTTCCATGGTGTTGGATGTCCTGAGAAAAGGCCCCATGTACAATAGTGGCTGTGATGGCAGATGCTGTGAAAGGCTGGTACTGCTTTTTCCCTCTTGTCACAAACCCTGTTGTTGTGATGTGAGCCGGAACAGAAGGGGGTCAGGCTGGAGCAGAGTGGACACCAGGGAGCCCTTTGACATTCCCTACCTGTTCGTAGGCCATCACACCAATCTAGAGAGTGCAGAAACCTTTTATCACAGCAAAGTAATTTTAGTCTTGTGATTTCAAACTATTGCAGAATCAGAAGAAAAACCTGATGGTTTTTTGGTTTGTTTTTTGGTCATAGGAGGATGTGAATGACTATGTTTTATAGGCTTCAATATCTACTAGCTTATGAAAAAAGAAATAAATGCTTCAAAGATTCCCTAAAGTTGGATACGACATTGTGTCTGAAGGGGCTGGCTGCTGTCATGCTTCAGAGTGTCTGTTTATATCATCAAGAAGTGACCATGAGATCTGTGTTGCACTGAACAAGGCCAAAATGAAACTATTTTTCATGAGACATGACCCATCTCTCGGCCATTAAGACCAGGTTTTCTGTGTGGGTTTTAATTGCTGCATTTTGAGGTTCCTGAGGGTTTCTTTGGTAGGCTTCCGGATGCTGTGCTGGGACACGAAGGTTACTGTATAAATATTCTTCCAAGAGTAAGATGGCCAGCTATGGCAGGATGACACGATTTCAGTTCATGGGAAACTTAACTTTTCCTCTTAATGTTTAACTGGGTGGAGTGGGCTTGGTGGTATGAAATGTGTCATCAAGTTCAATCCAAAAAGGATGAGGTAGGTATCCATCTATACATTCTATACCCCATACATTTTTGTCCATTTCTTCTGTCAGCAGGCCAGCACACCAGCAGAAAACTTTGTGTTGCTTTTTTTTCAAGGTTGTGGCTGATTGGAGTGCAAAGCTGTGGTCATTGCTTTGGAGCACAGACAAAGACTTGGCATTCAGGAATAGAAATTGTTTTGTTTTTTTTAAATTTCAATTGAGCCAAAATGTGAAACTTTATATTGCTCCCACTGTTGGTTGAAAATTAAAGTTAGTAGAAAGTGTTTACCATCCAGAGTGGAAATTTATAGGGGGAAATGTGCCTCACCTATAGTGGCTTCTCATCCAGCACTAAATACACAGATGCATATCTTAAACTTGACGATGATGGTTTTCAGTGATGCACTATTTTAGGTCTGACATGAGTGGGCCTCTTGTTTGGTTTGGCATGTTGGTGCTATGCTAAGCCAAGCCAGTGTCCAGGGAGCACTGCTGGCTGTTGCTTTAGCAGAGGGATGTTTTCTTCTTCTCTCCACAGTGAGCTCTGTGACTGACCAGTGTGAGGCCTATTCACGTGGACTGGTAGCCGTTAAGCTTGGGGTCCATTGTGGCCCCTCCATGGGCAGCATGCCTCTCCTCATCCTCACTGATTGACCAGCCTGCCTGTTTTTCTTTCCCCTGGAGTGGAAAAGCAAACTGGGGCACTTTTGATTCCCTGTGCTTTACAGGCCTCCGGGTGCGCTCATGGGCACCGCTGGCCCTGTGGATTTTACAGGAAAATGTTGGTGGGGAGAGATGGGCTCTTTTTACTAGTTAGTACTATTTGCGAAGCTGGTTTAGTGGTATGTCAACATTCCAAAAAGTTGTTGTCAAGGGAACAATGTTAAAAACAGCCCCTCAGGGTATTCATGCCAACAGATATTCCCTAGTTTTACATTAGGGATCGACCGATATTAGTTTTTTGGGGCCGATACCGATGCCGATTATTGGTGCTTAAGGAGACCGATAACCGATATTTAGGGCTGATATTCATTTGCAGTAAAGATTAAAATTTTGGTGTCAAAATTGAGAATAACATACAGGATAAAACTGAGTAAAGTATACTGGTCATTTGTTTTTGT
>JBBBVU010000012.1:20044326-20106498 GCA_037177055.1 Atherinosoma microstoma | reverse complement strand
GTTTTAAAATAAACTTATTTTATCGGCTATCGGCGAAAAAAATGGCCGATACCGATTATCATAAAATTGCCAATATCCAGGCCGATAATTGGTCGATCCCTATTTTACATCATATTAAACCTATGCCTTAGGGTAGTGGTTACTAGGGCTGCATAATGGGCGGCCATAAATCTGAATAATTTTGCTAGCAAAATGGCTTCACTGAAATAATTATGTGACATTGAGATACTATAAATGTATAGCCTCCCAACATTTTAGATTTATGTTGCTCGTAATTGGAGATTCCTTTTACAATATGAGCATAAGGTACTCAGTTTCACTGTATTACTTGAGTGTACAGAGTCAAGCTCCCTGTCTGTTTTTGTGAGATGGATTGTGATGCTGTCAGACTAATTTACCATTAGAACTACAGGATAAAACCCCTGTGGGGAGATATTTACTAAACTATATTCACATTAGTTTGCATTAAAACTGTTAGACAGCTAAAGCATTATTAGTTCCTGACAATATAAATTTTGTCTAAATTGCATAATACTGTTTTAGACTTGGTGGAGATATGCAGGCTTGGACAGTTCTTTCTTTGTAAAAGTAGGATAAAGGAAATGCACATAATACCAGTTAGATGTTTGGACACTTAGTTGTTTCAAATGACTGGGTAGGTGTAAAATGTTAATGGGACACTTTTTCAAATTGCTTTACTGGTCGGAATTGTTTTTGACAGGATAGTGAATTCCTCCTTTTTAATTTAATGAAGAATCATCCTCTCTGGGATACTGTTGACTTGTAGTGAAGGCTGTCGCAATTAGAAAATATTTGTCTAATTTGTTATTTTCACATACTGACTGTTTACATTGTCAACACAACAGTTACTAATATTGCTTACTGTTTCTATGCGCCTTATTATTCAGTAATCAATATTGCACATGCATTTTACCATCTACCTCATGACAGTTTTTGCACAGTTATTCATTCATTGTTGAATGTGGCACAACAGTTAATGTAGCACACAGCACATTTTATGTACATAGACTACTTACTCAGTTTTATATTTTGTACTTTTTTTATTTTTTTTTTTGCATGCTCAAATTGTCTATTTGCTAAATTATTTATTTTATTCTATTTTTTTAGATAATTTTTTTATGGCATTCAGTGTGGACAGCAAAGTAAGAATTTCATTATACAGGGAAACTTGTTTCATTACTGTGCAAATGACAATAACCCATTGAATTGAAATTGACCTAACTGTAATCATTGTTGCATAGTTGTTTGAAAACAACTGGGTAAAACTGACAGAAATGTTACTCTTTACTATTTCTTTTCTCCTCATTTGGCAGAGGTGAAGCCCTTTTCAAGTCTGGTCCTATGCTGTGTGTTGTCTAATCTGCCATGAGCAATATTTCTTTAGAAAGTATAAAGGCAAGAATTATTATTTTTTTTTTTTTTAATTATGCTCTTGTATTTGTTAGTAGTAAATGTGTGCTTTGGGGAGTTTTAAAATAGGTTAGGTGAATTTTGAAATTATTCAAAAGCTTATAGTTTAACAGAAGCAATAAATGACAAAAGACAAATCAATCGGTTATTTATGTAAAAAATAACTAATAAAATTTTATGGTTGTGACAGCTCTTCATGTGCCCAGTATTGTCAATGACAATGTTAACATTTGATGTGTTTTTTGTTAAGGTTTAAAGCCCCAGTGTGTAATAATTACTAGGGACGTTCAATAGCACTTTTTTTCAGACCAAGTACGAGTACTCACTCTTGAATACTCACCGATATACAGAGTACCGATACCACTAGTACTTTTGCCGCTGTTTTGTGTGTGCAGCGCCGCCATCTCTGCGGTGACCAATGGGCATCTGCTGCTGTCTGCCGACACTGACAGCAGAAAGAATATCTGGACTGACAACGTTAAGCAGCGGCCACGGTTACTAATGAATGTATCTGATCTGCCAGTCTTTAAGTTATTTTATTTTTTCATGTTAATTTAGCACAGGTTGAACAATAACCAGAATATAGAAAGGAGAAACAACAACAAAAAATTGTTCCATTTCCCCCCCATCTCAGTACTGTAAGAAGTTGCTGTACAAGCTATATCGTTACTTGTAGTCAATCACTGCAGATAAGATATTTATCAGATTTTTTTCAACGGTATAAAAGATTATTTAATCAATCACTTAGCTTGTGAGCAGCGGAGCTGTTTCAGAACGATCTTCTGAAAACTAGAATAAAATTATTTCTATGAACCGCGGGAGAATAAAATTCCCAACATGTCTGATTTAAGGCTCTAACATCAACGTGATGACCGGCGGATCATCGGAAGTGTAACAGCAGAACCTCTCTGTCTCAGCCCAGCATGAAGTACTACTTCTCATAATAAAACCTAGCACGCTCATTTCACACTTTTTTACAATCATCTATGAAGCTAGAACTTAAGTCCACATTGTTTTTCCTTGTGTTGCAGGTTTACGCTTTGTACGCTTCACGATATCTCCCACTTTAGTCATTTCCTCTGTGCAACAGGACAGCTCCGTGTCTCCTAGCAACAACTAGCATAATAAACATGACTTCTTACTCTGTGTTCAGCTTGACAGCAGCACCAAGGAAACGCAGGATTTACATCAGACTGACAACTTTTCACTGAAACTTACCAAGCTGTTGTTGGGGAATAAAATCCTTTTCATTAATACTTTTTACCCTTTTCTGGCCAACATCCCTGTCTTCTGCACAGAATCAGCGTGAACGAGTGGTCTCAGACAGGAGCAAAGTTCATGAATTAAAAGGTTTGTCGTGTTTGCATTTAGTTTTCTTTCCACAACACACCGCAGAAGTGTAGCACCATCTTCATTGCTCACTGCATTGAGCATCGGTGCCTGGTATTGGAAGCCTTTAACGAGTATTGATACTTTGAAATAATGCCAGTATCAGCCCGATACCTGGTATCAGTACTCGCCCATCCCTAATAATTACTCCCATCTAGTGGTGCGCTTATTGAATCCAAACAACTGAGCGGTGCTCTCTGGCACCTCATCATTTATGTGCGTTACTATACTACCGAAGCTGTGGAGAGTCATAAATATGAAAACGTCAACATCTTGCACATGTTGGAGTGTCCCGTCAGGTGATGAGGCACAGAACGATATAATTCCGTTTCCTTATTGATCCCGATAAGTTACAAGCATGCCCTCCATGCATTTGGTACAAAGTTACTGCTAATAGCTAACTTCATCGTGTGAAATTGTTTTTTGTGACCTGTAGACTCAGATACTGTATTATCAGGTGAAGTGAGAGGGAGAAGAAGATGAGGAGGGAGAGGTAGAGGCAGTGAAAGTAGGATTTAGTGAACCTTTCCGCGCTGCAAGAGGAAGATCCCATGCTGTAACTTAGTAACGGAGCTTTTCCATTGTAGGCTAACAGATTAGCAGTCTGATGTTTTTATATAGAAAGTGACAGTAAATGATCCAGCCAACATGAGGATAAAGTACCTGCTGGACTACCCTGTCCTGTTTCTAACATAACGCCAAAATAAACTTCAGTGTTAGACTGAATTAACTAACCTGTCCAGCAGAAAGCTGCAACCTCCACGTCAGTTTTCACATCCCTCTACTTCAAGAATTATCTCCATCTGGTAAACGCTACGCTGATGTAAACTCTCGTTTTCTCCAGGTTATTAATCCTTTTTCTTTTCTTGGTTATTTTTCCTCCCTCTCACAGGGCAAAGAGTATAGATGGTCCTCCATTTCAATGGAAACCGGAAAGTTGAACGAACTGCGGTCAGCTGCTTGTTCCTCCTCCTCCCCTGACAACAAACAGGGATTCACTGCTAAAACGTGTAGGGCTAACATGTTTGTCCCGTTTCGGCTACTGAATTCAAAGATGGTGATGCAATATGGCAGCTATCAGTTGTGTACGCTACCACTTATGTATTTACAAATAACTCATTCTAAACTACGAGAACACTTTCATTTGGATACGATTGGGATTAGACTACATCAAATACATATTTATGAAAGTGATACTTGATTTTTGCAAATATAGCCAAATTAAAAGCCAAATTAGTTACACGCTGTCCCTTTTAAGGTTGTTTTTCTTTTAAATGCAATCATTCTACTGTTGGAGATCATTACAGATATTTTTCAGAGATTGCCTTTCACTCAATTTATTCTGTGTCACTGTGACAATTTTGATCACTTCATTTCAACTTAGCAAATTTTATTTTATTGTCCTTTTTTTTTATAATGCAGGAAAGGGGCATAATATGATGATGAAATAAGACTTAGAAAGTCCAATGATTTGTCCAACCATAATGAGCTCCAGATGTCTAATGAGCTTGATGCTGCTCCAGGGAAGGTTTTTTTCGCTTTCTTTTATGGGGGTGAAAAAATGTATTGCTCATGGCTCTCTTCATGTATAAATAAACCCTCCAGACTCCATATTCATCCCTCATTGTGTCTCTAAAATTTGGTGGCAGTGTGGGTGAATACCTCCCTCAGACCACCTACGTTATGATCATATGAGACTGCTTTTGCTTCTCTCAGGGTCTGAATGTATTTACTGTGCGATTATTTCCATCATTATTCACACGTTCAGGTTTAACCTCATTTATGTGCTGGGAGTCAAGAGTCATGTCTAGCACATTAAACTAAAACTCAATGGTCAAGACTTTCCTGTTGTTTGATAGTAAATACTTAAAAAGCATTAAGTTGAAATCTAGCTCTTTTGTAACCAACAGCTGAACTGTTCACAAAGTGAATTAATGTATTTTAAGGAATCTTGTCATATTCCCTCCACTGTTCATTTGGCCTCTAATCTTGTACATATGGTTTATATCTGCAACAGTTTGATGGTGTGTGGCCATGGTAAATGAATGGGGGGCGGAGGATATATTAGCCCTGGTATCCACACAATCTCTCACACTTTAGTCCTTGTTATTAATGTTGCGCTATGTAAGCCTATGCCAAGAATTCATATGTCAAATGCATTAGAGGATTGAGAAGAGCAAGTACTCCTAAAGCCTTCTCTGCTTGCTACAGTAAGGATTGGGTTCTGTACAGTGTATGTAATTTTACTAACACTGTTATTTAAAAAAAAAAGCATGCAGTACAATTGGGAAAATCAAATCCTCTAAGCAGTTTACTTGTACTTTAGTAACTTGTAGGACTCAAGTATAATAAAGGAAATTAGCTCATCCCTTTTAAGGATATTCTTTAATGGGTAGGCAAGTTTGGTCCTAGAGAGCCGCAGTCCTGCAGGTTTTCAATGAGTCCCTGTTTCAACACACCTGATTCAAATGAACAAGTCACTGAGCAGAACTTGATAAGCTGTTGGATCCATTTAATTTTAATCAAGTGTGCTGGAGCAAGGAAATATTGAAAACCTGCAAGACTGCAGCTCTCCAGGACTGAACTTACCTACCTCTGTTTTATTGGGACTGCAGTCAATATGTACTTTGACACACTGAAAGTCTGTTGCCTCATAGAAGCTTCTCATAGGTGGTGTGTTTCATGCAGCATTGACCTTCCTCTGTAGTCAGCATTTTCCCCCAAATCCTCCTTCACCACATTAAACCACATCCAAGGTAGTAATATATAGTGTAAACTCTAAATTTTAATTTTGTGTTGTGCAACAAAGCAGTCCTTCTCTGTTCTTTTGGTAAAGACTAGCCCCCTTTCCTCCCATTTCTGTAACAGAAATGATTGGAGCTGCCAGATCATTCTCCTGTGCTGACACAGGGCCCTGTAAATGGTCGGACTGTGTGAGCTGCTATGTTTCAATCAACAGGCTGTTCTAGTCACATCATTATTGGAGTCAGCACTATAGTTCTGACCTTTCAATAAACCAGCAGCAGTTGGATGTGAGAAAGAATTAATGGTAAAGACTGTTAATTACATGACGTGTTGATTCAAAATAATGTCTCATTTTCAGCAATATATTGTGTTTTATTTGTTACAGACTGTGGATGCTGTAATGCACCATTGCCTGGCTGTAATTATAAGGCACAAGGCATGGGACATCAGTGGCAGTGGGTAACAAGTAGGTAACTGTGAGCTTAAGTCTTTGCTCAAGACCTCCAACAGTGCTAGCTGATGGATAGAAAACATTGTACACTGCTCTGTTTTTTACTCAGCCCAATATGTAAGATCTCCTCGCCTCATTGTAGTGCATCATTCATATTTGCGGTGAAGACAGATTGAGCAGTAATGGCACTGTCTCACAGCAGCACCAGGCTTCCCAAAATATAAGCTGCTCCAGGCATCGCTTGTATGAACTGCTGTCCAATGCCCTGTAATTGAAGCTGCAGGGTGGTAATGATGATGCAGTGGCTTGCTTGGAGCCAGACTGAAGACTCCTCTGCTGGCACTGTCCCAAATGTCTCCTATTGGTCTTGATCTGAAACAGCTGCACTTACATGTACTTCAGTTGACTATTTTCTTGTTTTTTGTTTGTTGCGGTGGCTACTCATAGACAACCCTTAATTGTATTTTACTGTGATTGTGTTTTGTTAGCCATTTTTCTACTGTCTTTAATTGCCCTGTTCTGAGCAGCCAGTTTTTTGCAAGGTGTGCTTCTTTTTCAAACAGGTGTACCCTTTTGCACTATTATGCAAGAAAAAATTTGGACTTAAAATTACATTCATTAACCATCCAAGCATGTCATACCATTCAAGAAAGCATAGACCAACCTACCAAGCCTGTGAGTTCCCATACAGCAAACTGAGCTCGGGCTACCACACACCCAGCTGAATTTATAAGTTATTGCATTTCTGTAAATACACATTTTGTTTCATTTTCTTAAAAGGAACATTCTAGCAGTTACATGTAAACTAAAGTTTATAAGTTGCACAAACCTTGCAAGAGTTGAGGGTTGGTTGAACTACATACCAAGAATCATATAGCTGAATTATTAGTCATACGGTATGCCGTCTCAGAGATTTATAGTTTATAGTTTATAGTTACTTCAGTTACAGAAAAGGGGATTTATTTATTGAGTTATCCTCTTTAAAAAAAAAAAAATTTGAGGCTTTTGGTAAAATTAGTAGCAAACATTTTACCCCAGATTTCTCTCTGCTGCCCAGAGCCACATATTACGAGTTCAGGACGTACACACTTGCACATTTTATTTTTTCACTTCTTGTTATATCAAGTTAGTTTATTTATTTATTTACTTTATTTATTTATTTATACAAATTATTAACACTGATTTTTTTTTAAAAAAGATCTGCTATTAGACTCTGTGAATGTGGTTTCAGAGTCGAGTGGCATTAACCAAGTTCAGGTAGAACACAGTTCAGCTTGATGCATGGAAACTTCACCCTTTTCCAGCTTAACCTCATATTGTTTATCCCAAGTCATCAAAACACTTGAAATGGCTGGTGTATAGGTTGTAAATGTGTATGGCTGGATTTGTTACTGTATGTGCAACTTAAAGCCAGCACAACATACCAGTGACTTGCCCTAATGATCTTAGGTTTGTTGACTATGAACTCCTGATTACAGTTCAGAGCGGCTTTAATCAGAGCTTCCTCCTCTCGGCAGCCGCAGGAACCGCTGAAAATTGGCTGATATTCTCTTGCATTCTCTCCCATCTATGGCCATGTTTCTATCCAAGACTAAATAATAGGCTTTCCTCAGTTTGCCTGTGCCCCTCCCTGAGCTTGCTGGTGCATAAAACATGGGGACATTGTTGGCACTACCACGGTGCAGTTTATCAAATGCATTGTAGCTCTTAGATCAACCGTGAGTAATGGTTTGATGGCTGGCATTGGAACAGTAATGATTTTAGGACAAAGGTGTTGTAGAGAGCCTACAGTAGTTTCAGGCCAGTGCCAGTTGCGCCATGGTTACTGCAGTAAAATTCTGGCATTGGATCTTGCAGAATGGAAGAAGGTGATTAGTGAATTGCTATGATTGTGTTGTTGCTTTTTCTGTTTGTTCTGCTTCTATGATCATGTTCAATCACAGCCACATCCATGTCACATTGCTCCTATTTCCCTTTTTTTTTTTTGTCTGTTTTTGTGAAGTTCGTTACGTTCTTCTTGGGTTTCTTAGATCAGAGAGGTGATCTTTATTTGTAGATTCTTGTGCTGTTGGAAAGCATGAAAATCCAGACCTTTCATCAGTATCCAGACACTTATATAAGACCCTCTTGGTTTGCATTAGTGTGGATTCATATGCACATTCTGTATGGCTTCACTAGCACTACCAGAAGGAATCTCTAAAGCATGTATGTCCATCAGGTATATGCCCTTTAGATTGCTTCACTGCAGGAGAGGACATGGATGTCTCTATTCTTGTACTCTGATAATATGAAATGCATGATCTTATGAGCCTTGAGTTATTATGCTGGGTTTATTCTGGAAGGAATTGCAGGGAGCAACCCCACGACCGTTTCTGGTAAAGGCTTCCTGGCATGCACCACTAATCTGCCCACTCACTAAAGAAAAAGAAGAGGAAAATTGGACTAAATTGAGAACAGAGACACTGCTGAATTGAAATTGGGTCCTGGCATTGGTCGCAAAATCTTTGACTCCATCCAAGCTACTGTGTCGAGCTTCAATGTAAGTCTCAGACTAGTTCAAAGAGTTGGGTGGAGCCACTTGGATGCAGTCTGAGTAACACTAATGCCAGCTGGTAACTTTTAAAGAAGAAAAACTCAATGATCTTTATTTTGAATTCTGTTCTCTTGAGTCGTCTGTGGGCTCTTTGATTTGCTGGACTGTGACCAGGACTAAAATAAAATTATGACTTTGTTTACTCAGAAAACGTTTAAGTTGTAAAGCACTTTGGTAACCTTTTGTAAGCAGTCATTTTGCTGATTTAGAATACTCCGCTATATGTGCATGCTTTTGTGATCAGTAAATGGTCAGTATTACAGGTGGACATGGTTGGATACCAGACAGTGTTGTAGTTGTGGAATTCCTGCCCATAAAAGTGTCTAGGATGATATATGTGCTGTGTAGACTTCATCCTGGTGTTGTGTTTATGGGCATGTGCCTTGGGCTATTTGTCCCACTATTCAACTCCCCAAAGTTACATAAATCAAGATTTGCACTTAATAATCAGTGTGTTTCTCTCTCTTTTTTTAAATTGTATTACTATTGAAAACTGTTACAAGTCACTGACACATCTGCTGACACCTTCATTTACAAGCTAGTTGTCTACAGTTGATATCTAGTGCCCTCTTCTGTCAGTTCAAACACTATCCACCAAAATAAATCTTGGCTTAGTTTCCTTCCAGATTTGCAAAGTTTCAATGTGGTGTATTTATTTTTCCTTTTTTTTTGGAGCTCACCCCGATTACCACAAATTAATAAATTGTGAAATTTGCACATCATCTGGAAACTATTGAAGTACAAGCCTTCCTATCAAACCAACACTGCAGTTAGTGCCAAATATCTCTAGCCTTGAAATATATCCTCTATCAGCCAAAGGAGTTAAGCATAGCTCAGGTTATAAAGAATAATCTAGAATCTTTTATTTTTTATGTAGATTGCTGTGATTGAGATATTGGTAAATGCGAATGCTGGGTGTGACTTGCATGATAAAAAATCAGGGCATCAAACACAGTGAAATAGAATAAAAAGAACATTTCACAAAAATATAATAAGGTACAGTTCTGCATGTAGTCTCTTCCCAGCTTATTAAGCTCTCCAGTTTTCATTTTGACCAGACGGCTTCAACTTTTATTCCAAGTTGTCACACATGCAATATTCTCTTATTTAGAGCTTCCTGTTATGATGCCATTTTGTTCAGGGCCCAAACACTTTTTGTAGAGCACTAATCCACAAACATTACCACTGGACTTCTGTTTCAGAGCTGGACATTGCTCTTTTTTTCTCTTATACAGTTGCATTGCATCAAGGTCTAATTACTTGCAATCTTTCTTGGTGGAGTTGATTTGGTTTCAGCCTCTGCAGAATATTTGACTTTCAGGCTTATTCATATCCTATGCATTCTTTGTTGTTGTCCTGTTTCTCATAGGAGTTCTCCCCGTCAGACTTGAGACATAACTCAGTGTCCAGCAGGACCCCGACCCCACCGGGACGCTACTCACCCCATAGCCCCATTGATCGGGATGTACCCATGTCCCCTCGACGCAGGTAAACACAGCTTTGCACCATTTTAGTTATTGATTGCATGCATATGAAATGGTAATTCAATATTGGGGGAAATTTCTGCATCTACAATCTTAATTCCTAAAGACTTGAGGTACCCTGTAGACACAGGTCTAGCTATACTCATTTGTTGCATTGGTTCTCAATGGTTTAAAAGCTTTAAAAAAGTTTCTCTTCAGTGAATTCAGCTTCTTCACAGTATTACAATGGTGTGCAGTCTTACAAGAGCACATACCGTTTACAGGCAGCCATTCAGTGCCACCTACAGGTCTGTGGAAGTTATTGTAGAATCTCAGATTCCAGCCTGAAAAAAATCTATGCAAAATCTTGCAAAATCACTGTAGTAAACACGTGACTTTAGTCCATCATGTTTTCGCTGCACAGAACATCATGGAGACACCACCTTACACGTGTCCAGCACATGCTTTCATTGTCAATGGTGAAAATGTGGGAAGCTGTTTAGGGCTTTTTTGGTATAGTACTAGATTTCATCATACATCTATGTCTTTAAGGATGTTCAAATTTTAAGCAGTGCAAAGTGTGTGTTTCTTGTCAACTCCATACCATACTATTTGTTGCACCCTGATAAACAATGGTGGTATTTGACCTTGTTTTGCATGCAATTTAATAATGATAATAATAATGGATTAGATTTATATAGCGCTTTTCTGGACACTCAAAGACACTTCACATTGAATCCAATTATTCATTCATACTTGGTGATGGTAAGCTACATATGTAGACACAGTTGCCCTAGGGCAGACTGACAGAAATGTGGCTGCCAATGTGCGCTCTGACCACCACTGAACAGTCATACGCATACATACACCAGTGGTGTCAACACTGGAGGCAAGGAAGGTGAAGTGTCTTGCCCAAGGACACACCGACAGTTGACTGGAGCATGCCAACCTTACGGTTATTGGAAGACCTGCTCTACCACCTGAGCCACTTCCGCTTGTAGTATAGAAGGTTTAAGAATAACTTTGCAGAATTTGCATTTATTTCAGATTATAACAAAACAAAAGTCTATAGATGTTTTTACACATGTACACCAGGGAGCATCTGGAGGATTAAATGTGGACTTTCTCTGGATTTTTCCCATTCACACATACACAGGACAGAATGAAGTTTATGATGTGGGATGTTTTCATAACCGGAAATACTGTAGAGTGGTACCGGGGCAGCATGCAAAGTATGCTGCAGAAATAACTGTTTTGTTTAAAACACAAAAAATATGCACCGCAAGGCTCCCGGCTGACCCATGATAAGTTCATGTATTGCAGAAGGTTTTTAACATTCATGCCTGTTCTCCCAAGTTCTGGAGAATTACTTACTCTGTTCACACATGGGCTCAATCTGAGGTTTTCCTTAACTAATATACAGCTTCAGAATTCTTACTGAGTAAACTCCAAAGTCCACTTAATGTTATTTATGTTCTTACATGGGGCTATTCCAGAAAATATCAGGAAAAGTTTTGGGCTCCACTGCACATGTGAAGCAGACTTATGCTGAAGTCCATTGGCTTGTTGTATTTGCTTACATCTTTTATGTAATGATAAGCTAGTGATTACAGCTTTCTGCTTCATATTGCTGGTCTACATCTGCCTCAACTGATCCACACAGGCTAAACAAAAGTATCTGTTGTAATATCTGGAGGCACTGCATTTGTTTATGGTTGAATGTCTATTTCCTGGGAATATTAAATTGTTTTGGAGGTTAAAGTTAACATTCTCTCAAATGTTTTTGTAGAAAATTAATTCAAAGATTCAATTCAATTTTATTTATAAAGCGCTTTTCATACCGAAGCAACACAAAGTGCTTTACATGATAAAAACAATTAAAAAAAAGAAAGAATTAAAAAAGATGCACTATGTAACTTTTTACCTTTTAAAACTCTGCGTTCCAAACTTGTTTGATGGCACAGTGACATCTTTTCTGTGGATTTCTGGAGCTGTCGCTGCCTAGCAGGACCGTCCCGAGGTTGACAAACCGCACCATACAACCTTTTCTTCCGGGATGCCACGTGATGTTGGGTTTCACTTCACACACTGTGTCACATGCTGGCAAGCGGACATAAACACACCAAGAACACATCAGAGGATGAAAGGAAAAGAAAGAGAGAGAGGGACAGAGCAGGAGATAAGACAAGAGTCAAGATATGACAGACTAGTCTTTTACTGGCTGGAGAGAGATCTCCCAGTACAGGTAGAATGCAAGATGGATACTGAATTAGCCATCGATAAGGGGCGCGTTACTGAAAAATCTGCAAAAGTTCTGTAGTGCATCTTTAAAGTGCAAATGAATGGGAACATTATTTTAGTTTTGTGATTCAGCTGTGAAATTCACTGTTATTGTGCAGTTGATTCCTGGAGCTTGGAAATGTTTGTACTTGTATGTAGCGTCAATAAATGCTAATTAATTTTAAGACTTCTTGGAAAATGTCATAACATGTCACTCTCCACACCCTCTAAGATGATGTAGTTTTAATTTCCCATTGTGTAGGTGCTGCTCTCTGAACATTGCTTGGACTATATTTTTCCTCAGCAAAAGAACCCATTTCTTTTCGTCCCTCTCATAATCCTTTGTGTCCACACACTCTGCTGGAGAATCTGGTGCCTGTGTTTGCACAGTACAGGATGGTTGACTTTGGCCCCATTTCCCCCCTGGGTATGGCTTGTGATATGACGTGTCAGCAACTGTAGTCCATTCCAAAAACTATATATTCCCAAAAAAGACTAATTACGTCTCCCCCTGATCAGCCCCCTTGTCTGGAGCCCCCAGCCTGCACAATAAGCCTCTCCCTACTTCTCTCCAGCCAATCACAGATTCAGTGACACCCTCTTACACACCCCTTTATGCCGCGTGGCCAATGAGTTTAAGCCCAGGGGCACACCTTTCAGTCAGAATCTTGTTTTTCTGTCTCGTCTGGTTTAGATAGAGGTATGTGTTCTGCATTTGTGTGTGCTGTAATATTTTCTCTGTAATATTCTGAGTTGTTTAGGAGAGTTGGAAATAAAAAGGACTGTTTCTGGAGTAATGCATCTATAGCTTCTTTCTGTCTTTATTTTTTAGCTGAGGTGAGTTGTCATTTGGGTTTTCTCTGTCCAGTTGGTTTTAATTGTTGTACTGCCAGGAAGAGTTCATGGTCTTAGATGTGTTATGGCTACATGCATGTTGAGTCTCTGCTTTGACTAGATTGCTATCCTTGCTTTCCTGGACCAAGTGTGGTTGTATATGCCAGCAGCTTATGTCTCAGTTGCCGATGATCTATGCTTCTCTGCTCTGTAGATGTTACATTAAAAAAAAACACAACTCTCATATCCTAAAGTTAAAATACTTTTAAAATCAAATCTTTTACAGTTCGACCATATAGTCATGGATGTAACTGCCTGTTCAGATGCATGTCATTTTCTTACACTCACTATTATTATTAGCTTTGATTTAATTTGTTTTGAGATTGCATGTCAGAGAAGACTGAGTTAAAAAGGGGAATGGATAGCCAAGGGTGGAGTGGAACATGTGGAAAAGTTGGAGGTTGTGCTACAGAGGTCTGTTTTCAATTTGAATCATGCTCATTGACGCAGAGGGAAGGCTCTGAGCGTCTGTTTCGTTCACATATTTGTTGTCTGTATCCTAAGCTCATGTTAATGTGTTGGGATACAAACTTCAACAGAATTTATACACTTAACACACATACACATACAAAAAACGCATACGCAGGCACGTACAAAGCTTATGAAACCATTCTAAAAAATTTTATACAGATTTATCCGCTAACCAAGAGTGCTTAAACATAAAGAGCTGACTTCATCCGTCCGTTTTAGGACATTGCAGCTGAATTGTGATATTGAACATTCACCCTATGCAACAGGAGAGTTTTCCCCCTTCCTCTAGCCAAGCTGTGAATAAATTTTTTTTGACTGGCCTAGTCTGTCACATGACCTCAACTGATGCCCAATTTCACAGACTGAATGCAAATTTGTGAAACAAATGACTAAATTCCAATGTCTATAGCTCATAAATGCTATCATGATATCTAGAGTTCGATAAAATACGACAGGACTGTCCAAATTTTTAGATTTATATTATCATTTGATTAAATTATGGGGATCATGTATAAAATGCAGTGGTCTCTAATTACACAATCTGCCCTTTGAACTATGCAATTTCCTGATTTTAATCATTCTTTCATATCAGAATCTAAGGCTTCTGATTTGCAGCTAGTCTCATTGCACAACTTATTATGGACTTTCATTTTGTTCTTGTGCAATAATGTAACAAAGTACAACACCTTGCAGATTACATACATGTTTATACCATTTTTAAACAAAATCACAGCAGTATAAAGGGTTAGGTCATTGACTTGCTCTCAACAGGTGTGCATTGAACAATAACTAAATGAGTGTTTTATGCTATGAGTGAGAACAGGTGGAGCATCAATCTGGTTTAGTTGACTGATTTTGGCTGACAAGCTGGAAACGGGTGGAAAGCTTCAAACCACACCTGCTCTGACTGGTGTGTACTCAACCAACTGGTTCCTACTGTCAGCAGATCCTTTCAGACAAATACATGGACTTTGCTTATTAACTTTGTGTATTTTTGCTTCTGTTAATGGACCAACAAATGACACTTTATATTTTACAATGTGTGTGTTTTCTTCAAAAGCACCAGAGGTTAGTATTCAATCCCACATCAGTAAGAGAAGCAGTGATATATTGTTTTCCACCACATAAAGGGTCAAGAATTTGCTAGAAAACAAGAAACCTTTCTAATTTATCAATTAGTTTAAAGTGACTACTTACATAAAAGTTTCCTCTCTTTTCTTTTCATTTTTATTTTGCTTATCTCCAAGTACATGGTATGAAGCACAAACTTCATGTCATAATATAAAAAGAAACGATACACCTGTTTTGTACAATGGCTACATAAAGACCACAAGATGTATTGGTGTAAGGTTTTTTTTTAAAAGTTAATTTATTCTACTTTGTATTTTGATGTTAAATGCAAAATAGAAGGCTTAAGGCATAAACATGACTAAATAATTTGCATATTCGTGGTTGCTAAAAGATTGATGTGCTATTATATCATACTTTTAACTGTAGCCTTGTGGTGTTTGTTTTTGCCCAAAGGCTTTTCTTCTTCTTTTTTTCTTGTTATTCAAGTCATAAGAGCCCCTCTGGTAAAGTGATCATAGAGGGCTTGAGTGATTGGAGACAGTTTGGCCTTCTGTCTTTGATGTACAGCCTTGTATGACTATAGTAACTTGTGACATTTTGTTTTTGGTTTCTTCTGCAACAGTTCCAGTTCTGACTTTGCTATGCAGAGGTTCGACAGGGATTCTGAGGTGTACAAGATGATCCAGGAGAACAAGGAGTCGCGCACAGCACCTCGCCAGTCCAACACTTTTAAGATGCTACAAGAAGTCTTGGAGGCTGATGAGAAAGGTTAGAAGCTTACATCATTCTTGTCAAATATGCATCTAACAGAACAAGGAAGTGCAAGTCTTCTATATGGTCATCACCTGTGCTGGATTGAGAGAAGATCTGTTCAGTTTGCAGCTCATATTGTGCAGCGTGTGTATCCTTCTTTTCTCCATTTGCTTTGATCAATTGTTGTGAAAATAAAGTCACGCAGTGATAACATTCTTTCATGATGTGGTAATGAACATTTTGTCCCTTATGAAGTGTGTCCCATGGGGAATAAATGGTGGGAGACGCATATAATCTCCACTGACATAGGACAGTGGAGACAAGCACTGTTGATACGATAAACACTATGTCAGAACATTGTCACGAGCAGCTCTGTGTTTCCAGAGGCAGCCCTGCGGTTTCCAGGGAAGCTCTCACCCAGTGCCCCTCAACCAAGCGCATCAGTGGGGGGAGTCAGCAAATACCACAACTGTGAGAAGTGTGGCACTGACATTGTGTAAGTATTCAGGCACCTGCAGTCACACACTCATGGTCATTACATAGAATCATAACAATTTGGTAAAGCAAACAAGGTTTTACACACACCCAGGGTGACATTTAAATTTGTGTGGTTGTGGCGTTATCTCACTCTTTTTTTTTTCTTTTTTCTGGGTTGTTTGTCCAGTGTGGTGATAGGACTGACTTAGATAACATTAGAAAAAAATAAATGAAAAAAAGAGTTGTCAGCCTTGGACTGCACTGCAAGTTAAGTCTCTGTTGTCTAGTTTAATGAATATTAATGAACCTTGAATAGGTAGCCTTTTTCAAGATGTAATTTTCACAGAGAAAAACAAAGTATAGCATACTGTACACATGTGACAAACAAAAAGCTCAAACTTCAAGATGCAGCTAGAACACACAAGATACAACATAGAATATGATACAAGTTGCATTAAAACAAAGGCTCAGAACAGAACAGACCAGAAGGGAAAATATAATAACATGTTTTTCATCATGTTTGACAATGACTATCAGGGTTATTGGCATACATAAGACATGAGCACATTAATATTTATGGAAAGGTTTCTCTCTTTTCTTGCAGACACATTGTAAAGTAGTGTTGATCTATGTTGACCTTTGAAACTCTCCCATTGATTTGCCATAGAAATGAGGAAATTTGTGTTTTTGTGTTTTGATATCTCACTGCGTGCATTTGTCCACAGCACACAGGCAGTGCGCATCATGGATGATCGCTTTCGCCACCCAGAGTGCTACACTTGCACAGATTGTGGGCTTAACCTCAGGATGAGAGGTCACTTTTGGGTTGGAGATGTGATGTATTGTGAGAAACATGCCAAAGAGAGGTACCAGGGCCCAGGCAGTTACCCTCAAACCACTGTGTCCCCTCGTCAATGAGTCGGTCACGCTACACCCACCCCGCCATGGACAAGAGTGCTGCTCGTCTGCCTGAAACGCCCCCTCATCTGACTCCAACTCCATCTGAGTTATAGACCTTGGGATGATGCATGAGGATGGACATTAGGGAATAATTTCTGATTACATTTAACCATACTTTGCAATATTATAATTTCCTTGCCTTATTGTAACTGTATGAGAATTGGGGCTTGTTTATTATAATGCCCGGCCTCTATGGTCTCTTTCGGTTATTTTTGGCTCTCACAATTAACAGCTGCCTCAGACTCAAACCACATCACATTGTTTTAAGGCCAGATTTGCATTACAGCAATGCTTTGGAAAAACTCAACAGGACTGACTCTGAAGATGACGATTACATTTGAATTTCCTGCTGACAAAAAGGGACCAAAATCTAACCTACTCTGCATGCCTTTTTAAAGGTGTATTGTAAACACAGTACTGCTTGGGTGTGTATGGATGCATGCTTTCACATGCAGAACTCTGGTGGCTTCTACATGCTTTCCCTTCATCTGTGTGCATGGCTGTGGTTGTTTGTGTGTGTTTGTGTGTTTGTGTGCAGGAGCAAAGCAAAAGTAAGACAGAACGGTGGGGCAAAGTGGTTACAGACGAGAGGAGTTTGTGAATTTTGCGCTAGGTTCAGGCCCAAAGCCCTTAAATTTATCTGTAAGCTGAATTTATTAATGAAAATACTGGGAGAACAAAATCATATATTTGCTGACTTTTTTGGGCTGTTTTGTTGCTTTTGAGGGACTAGAATTATTTAGTATACCAATATTTTGATGTTTTTGTGATTGAAATGTTTTCTATAATATAGATCATTTAAAATGCATAATGTATGCACAGGACATTTATTGTGAAAAGAAATTATGATGCTACACTTGTCCAGTTGAAGCAATACTCAGAGATACACTTTACTGTTCACATTGTATGTGGCACTTAATAAAATAGCACAACAACAACCTCTTTCAGTCATGTTTGTATTGAAATCTGTGTTCACTGTGAATGTTTTACAGCATTGTTATTAACTCTTTACATACTTTACAGTTGAACATGAGGTATTCCGCGCTTATTACTGTTGACATATTACAGAGCATAGTCCAAAAAATGATTCACATCCACATTACATCCCCATATATCACTGCGGTGAACAGTTTATCCCAAGCCTTCATTACATACATATCCCTCAAAACATGAGGCAGTACTTAAGTTCCTCCCTCACCACAGAATCTGTCATTTTCTGCACAGCAAATGTAATTAAGTAGCAGTGTGTATCACAAAATACAGCATTTTCAACCAAATGTACAATTATACATAATGTCACTAAGATTGTCAGAAAATGCCGGGAATGTAGCAATGTTAGTTCTTAATCGGGGTACTATTTGTAGTTCCTGCACATGTAAACATTTCTATTGGGTAAGCTTTTTTTCTTTTTTTAATCTTTTTTTAAAAGAAAACCATATCTGGGCCATATTACTATATGTTGTGAAAACAATTCTATGGCTATTTTGATCAGCAGTAAAACACAAGTATAAATAGTTGCAATCAAAATGCATCCACTTAAAGTATATTAATTACACCTGTGTTTTTCTTGTTATGACTTGGCAAAGGGTTTTTATCTTTAACATCGCTGTGTTAATTGGTTTAAATCTTTTTCTTTTGACAAAGGCTCTCATATTAATCTTTTTTTGGTAATATTGAATGTTCACTGTAACAAACCACAACGGGGGGGGGGGGGGGGGGGGTTGGTTCCCACTGGCAAACTTTTTTTTTTGGAAATACTGGCATTGAGGAAAACCCATGGCCTCAGTCTGTGTTCTGCAGTTTACAGAACAAACTACACCGGATTTCTTTGAGTTTAGCAGAAATTGCACAAGAAGTTGTCAGCCTGCTTCTTGCTCCAATTCTGAAATATATAATTACTAAATTGAGTCCAACGCATTAAATGAATGTGCTCAAAACTCAATTGTACTGCATAGAGACCAGTTTGGCAAGTAATAACCAGTATGTGTTTTCATTCAAAAAATACCCACTAGTAAACCTACCTTTTTTCATTTTCTTTTCTTTTTCCTTGTCACGTCTAGAGTATAAACTATTTTTAGGAAATGACCATGTAATTCACCCAAATTACCAAGAGGAGGCACCAATTCTATTATCAATGTGACTGGAGTTGAAGAAAATGAGGAATAGGAGAGGAGCCACTTCCTTGACAGCAAATTGCATTTTTTGTCATTTTTGTAAGTGATGCCAATACAGCAACACACTCAATGGAGAGATAAAAAAAGGTTTATAAAACATACATGTTACAGAGTTCTGGAAGATTCTATGATCAGGAGAATAATTGTTGATGGTGTCAGGAAAAGAAATGTCACCATTGGCTTAGTCTTTCAAAGCTACTATGAGTTGTAGCTCACCGCTTTGTGGCAAACTTGGTCAGAGAATGATTTGTAAGATGAAAAATATTTTTCAAAGCAAAATTGCAGCGCTTTGGTCTCAACATCTGCAGCGCACAATATTCTGAGAAGATTTACAGAGTCTGGGAAAATAGTGTGTGTGTGTATAAACCAAGGATGGAGACCACTGCTGGACCTATTTATGACCTTTGAACACTCAGAAGACTGTAGGCTCTAGCTTCCTGCAATCTTGATCTGTCTTCGATTGAAAATGTATCCTGCATCATGAAGAAGTGAATCGGATGACGATGACCGTGGACTGTTGAGCAGTGGAAATCCTTTAGCAAAACTGCAATGGTTGGTATAATCAGCTCCCAAATAATTAAAAATCACAACACATTTCTAGAGTTGAAAAATCTGAAACTGGGCCAACAAAATGTTAAAGATATTCAAATTTGATTGATTTGTACTTTTTTAACTATAGGTTGTGTTCAAGAACATTTGCTGGCTGATTTATGCTTTTGGAGTGTTGCAGAACACATTTTAACCCCTAAAAATGAGTAACTAACTTGTTTGTGACCTTTATTGTCATGAAATTAACTGCTCTCAAATGTCATATCTGTTCAGATATATAGAATAAAAAGGAAATTGTGTGCAGTGAACTGTTTGAAATTTCACATCCAGTAATGAAGTGGCATCCGCAGTCGGGATGTCAGGTTTTACACTTGGTACAAACTTGATGGGCGTTGACTTACAAACAGGGTCTCACCATTTAAAAATGGATGAGGGAAGTTCATTTGTTGGCACGTCATGAATTGTTAAACGTACAGACTGAAATGTGCATGTTTACATGACATTGCACAGATTTACTGATCTCAATGAAAAGTGTGTTACTATGTGAACTATTAAAAATAAAAGCAAAAAAGTCTCAACACTAGAAAATTGTTAGAAAAACGAACTAATTTCAGTTACCTTTCAGTTCTTTTGAGATGTGTGTTGTAATACCAAGAATAGTTAAGTTTCAACTCCTGAGAAATGTTAAAAAATCTACTTCCAACTTTTATTTTTGTTTTTTTAACTTTGTCCTGTAGTATATTTCAAAGGTCAGAATTAGCTGTGTGTTTAAAAGGACGGGTGATGTAACACTGGTGATAATCCTTTCTAATCCCAACTTCATTTTAAGTCCGTTGTTGGCATCAAATTCAAGATTTGTTTATATTTTCCTAATCCAATTAAATTGACCTGGCAAGACTCAGAAAGTCAGTTCTTTTGATTAGTGTCTGGTTTGAAAAGTTGCAGATTTAAGTATTTATTACATTAAAAACATTCCGGAAATGAGGTTTCTAAAGGTCAGCAGATGTTTTGAGATGAAAACGTGGCACATATTACAATGTCAAAGCAGTGCATTTAATTTCCTCAAAACATGCTAATAAAAATCCTTTGTCCAGGAAGAGCTGCAGAACTGTCTGGTACACTGACCGAAGAGCTCAGAGAGAGTAAGCTGTGTGTGCTGCTGACTACACCACTAGATGTCATGGCCTCATCAGGAAAGACTGAGCATCCAACAACGGTTTCCTGACTGGAATTTTTCTTTTGTTTTTCCACTGGCTGAAATGCAATTCTGAGCTGTACCAGTCTCAGCAGTCACTTGGTCTGTGTCTCTGATTGCACTAAAACCCCTTTATTTTTGGATTATTTCTGCTGCTTTGGAGGATGATATAAATATTCTGTACCCACAAAGAATCATGAAACATCCCTCTTCCCATCTGTCCTCTCTCATCTCTGTCAAAAGCTTGCATAATGTCCACTAAAATCAAACAGAAGACGTTATCTCAGCTCCACTTTTTGTGCCTCCAAGCCTTTCTGCTCCCCACCTTTCCTTCCTGATGTGCTCTCCTTTCTCAATACTCCACCTGGAATGGAGTCCAGATGTGGAACAGGGCAAGGAGAGACTGCTTGCTTAGCTATAAGGAGTGAGGGGCCTGTGGAGTGCATGGAGAGAAAATGTTGGAACGACATTAAAGTTTGTCTGGATGCCATTAAGTACAATTTGATGTAATGTGGAGTTTGGGACGTGACATTTAAAATGGAAACTGTGCTCTCCAGATGAGAGAGATTTGGGCCCTGTGGAGTTGGAGGGGGGTGTTGTACTTGAAGCCTTATTTAACAGCTTGGATAAACAGCCCTCTGTTTCATTGCTGAGCAGGCGCCCATCTACTACTTGTGCTTTCTTTCAATAATCATGCTGGCTCTCTCATGCTGCTCCAGTGTACAGTATCATATACAGGAATAACAAACCAGGGGTCCGCTGTGCAGGTCAGAGCACAGTGCACCATTATATAGCAAGGCTGCTTGCATGACTGAGGTGCCTGCAGTTTGGATATGTCAGTGAATACACGTCAAGCCCAATTGCATAGACTCCCTTTTCAAAATCTTTCCTGCTTCACCCTTTCATATTTCGAAATGCTCTCCAGATTTGAATCGCCATGGTCTCCATCCTCCTGGGCTTCTCGTATATCAAAAAGTATTTTTAAAACAGAAATCTCGTACTGTATTTTGGGAACTTTCCATACACACAGGAAAAATGTGAACCAGAAACCTGGAGGAAGGATACAGTTGAGAAAAGAGGAGGGTGGGCATATTTCTCAAAAAAAGTCTTCCAACAAAAGATTTCAGTTTGGAATATAATCTTTCTCTTGGAGTAAGCCCGGGTCTAAAGCAACACATTTGCTTACGCAAGCACATTCAGTAGAGTGAGCCCATATTTCATCCGCTCTGACAACATAAACAACATATGGTATGCAAAGAACAACACTTTCAATCTCAGTTGACTTTGATTTGTTAATGTTTAGACTCATTAGAAATTAAAAAATCATTTGTATTCAGAGCCAGATTCATTGTACTAGCCAGTCCTTGCTGTGACTGTTAATGCCTAAGGGCACTTCTACTGCACCATTAATGCTTTTGTCCAAAACCATCCATGTGGAAAACAGCAGAATATCTAAACTCTTATCATAAAGTTATTACCCACAATATGGCAGCTCAGTGTTTGCAGTGTTTCTAAATAAAACCATTCTGTATGTGCATAAGTCTTTCTGCAGTAACAAGATAGACTTTACTGAAGTGTAGACCATAAAGCCTTTGCTTCCTCTCTTTCCCGCTGATTAAATGAACAGTCTTTGATCTGCTCAATCACACAATACACAAGAGGCCTTCAGCTTCCATTCATAACTTAAGCTTGCTCTCCAGGTTCAGCCACACATTGATATCAAGACCTTCCGGTAGGCTTTAGATGGAAACAGCTCATTCAAAACAACAAGGGGCTATATACACCCGATATATCATGTAAACAGTCGATGGTTATCTACTCCTCTTTGCATCATTGTTTTCCCCCCCCCCTGGTTTCCCGTTTGTGACTTCATAGTTTGTGATTTCATCGTGGCAATGTGATAAACTGCAACAAATAGATAATTGAACACTCAGTTTAGTACAAATACAGAGAATAGCTCAGAAAATGCAATTCATTTACTCATTTATTCATTTGCAGACCATTTAATGAAATAATTATAAATGCGTAAGTGCGTGAATAAGTCCAGGTGGGTTTACTCCTGGTCACGTGTGGAACTGAGCCGAATGCGCTAGGACCGCGGGGATCAGAGCGCGGACGAAGACGGAATGGGCGCACTTGGGGTTGTAACTGAGTGAGTTTGCGAGTGACAGAGACAAGCAGGCAAAACCGCTTGATTTTAGGAATTACACGGGAGCCGAAGAAGATCAGGCCACTTCTTTTCCCGACTTTATCCTTTTTTTCCCTGCTGCGCGTGAGAGTGTGTGGATCTCCGGGATCAGAGAAAGTGCTGAGGAAAACTTTTAAGAGCATCGAAACAACAGAGAAAAGTTACACCTTAAACTTTATTCTTTACTTCTTTCTATAAAAAACATAGGGACACTGGATGTGGTTGGGACTGCTCAGTCGGGAATCTCATCAACCCCCTGGATAGACTATTAGAGGGAAAGATAACGGTAATCTGGACACTCCCAAGAACCCCGAAAAAAATGTGATTCTCTTCAGGTAATTAATGGAAAAGATATATTTTTTAAGACACAGAACAACATCGGTGTAAAAGCTTTTAGAAGCAATCAGATGGACACACATCCCCTAGACTTATTAACTTTCGGTACCAATGAAATGTGTGCGTTCTGACTGCCATGACATAACGGGACACTTAGAAAATAAGCTGTGAGGAATATTTCTGCAATGACTGGATGATGTGTGTTCATTGTTGAGCAAAGGATCTTCAACTGTACCATTCATTCAACGCCTGGGAGCTAATTTTGTTCCATATTTTCCTTCTTTAAACACTTTGAAAATTTCATGGTGGAGATATGGGATGACTGGAGGCGGGGGTGCAGCTGAGGTGAGATCCAGGAGAAGGACAATGTTTGCGCCCGGCATTGGCATCCCTTTGCTGCCGGGGCATCTGGTACTGATGCTGCTCCTGCTGTCCGCCTCCGAGCTAAGGCTCTCCCAGGCTTGCCCCGGGCTGCTCGCCTCCACCAGCGGTTGCAGCTGCACGGAAGAGCGCTCCAAAGCGCACGGTGTCCAAGCTGTGGGGAGAAGGGTCAGCTGCAGTAAGGCGGAGTTGGTTGAACTTCCGGATGCCAGCTTGCTCCCCAACAGGACAGTCACACTGTGAGTTGGAACTTTACTTTACTTTAACCTCTGAGCCAATAATTATGTTACCATGATTATTCTGTTGGCTCAAATTGTAATGCATTATATACATCTTTGGCAGAAAAATCTATCAACCAATACCACATGAAGATTAAAATGAGTGTTTCCATCAGGAAAATATGATGAAGTTTAAATTTAGACATTGCAACTTATATTATCACAGACATACTGTGAGTTTTGTATTGTAATCACAACCTGTGTGCTCCCAATTTTAACTGTGCTAAGGACCTAAGGCAGTAACATAGCTTGTTATAGGTCAAAAGTTTACATCTTGATCTACTCTAACCTTGCAGTAGAGGGCTGAACATTGCCTTTCTGTAAAGCATTAAAAGCTTCATCATCAGGACCTGCCTCCTCAACACAACTCTGTCACTTTAAATTTGGTTCAGCCAGGCGCTCTGTGTTCAGCTCACTCTTTTGCCCTCCACCTCCACCCTGTGCACATGGTCCAGCTGACTAGGCCTTGCAAAACTGGAATAAAAAGAAACACACTGAGTATTTCCTGTCAGACTTTTTGCTTAACTGGTGGACTGGCTCCCATTTAAAAGGCAGCAACACCCTGTCTCTGTCTTCTGGCGAAGAGGGGAAAAAAAACAAAAACATCTGAGAACGGGACAGCACTGATTCTAGGCCAGTTTAGTTTGATATTTTTAATTATGAGGCACTTATTTGTGTGGTCTGTTTGGACCAAACTTGAAAAGGCCCCATCATGGGCCAAAACACACTATCATTCATGATGTATTGCTGATCTATTAGTGACACATTTTTTTGGGTGGTGTTTTATTCCGTTGCAATGCAGCACTTTCTTCACAGCTGCTCAGAGTTTCTTAAGACGTTGCTCATTCCCACAGCATGTTGCTGTTTCTGTACTCTGACACAGTGGGAAAAATACAAGCTGCACATTGGCACACTAAAAAAAATTATAGAAAAATAAAAGGAAACATGTTTAAGTGCCCGACTGCAAGAAGCATATGAGGTAAAGCAGGGTGATTTGTGCCCCAGGAGAGATGAAGCCAGCCAGAAGTCCATTTATAGGGCCTTGTGTTTCTTGCTTAATAAAGGCAGGATAAACATCTGGGGAACACATTGCTGTAAACTCCAGAAAAAAAAATGGCTTGGGTGGTAGTGGTTGAGGTGATTGAAGATAATCTTCTATTCCCGCACCTACTAATTTTGGTTGAGTTGTTTTTGTGCAGATGTTTGGCATTCTGTGACACATTTATGAGGCGCAAACAATTCCACTGGCCATTTTCGTTACCTTGACTGGGAACTCTGGCGTGTGGAAAGTTTGCTTTCCTGATGAGTCGGTGAGTTCTAAATGTGCCTGTGTTCCCAGCGATGCTCATGACATTAGCTCCAGATGTGGAATGTGGGAAGTTGTGTTGATATTCGTGTTATTCCTGACATTCCTCAGGCTGCTCAGAGACTGCAGACAGTATCCCAGGTGCAGTGGGGAAGCCTTCTCCGTGCCCGGCCTGACAAGCCAGCCCTGCTGCCCTCTCTCCTGGGGCACCATGCTCTTCTTCATGCTGAGCAGGCAATGGCTGGAGGACACCAGGTCCTGGGCTTCCGGGGCCGGCTGCTACGTGTAATGCACAACAGCTGGCCCCTGTGAACATTCCAGCTGAGGCCCCTCAGCCTCATGGGAAATCCCAATAGGGATTTGTTTATTAAAACTATTAGTTGGCTGTTTGTTATTCCTGCCAGCCAAAAAGAAGCACGCAGTCACACCAATATTCTCACCTCCTTCTTTTGCTTGTCAGGATCTGAGCCGCACTCAGGTGATAAACTGCACCATTTCAACAAACTCACACTTATCACTAGTTTACTGATACATAAGTCTTTTCTCCATGAGCTCCAGTCATCTGCTCCACTTTCTCTCTTCTCTTTATCTCCAGCGTCTCATTTCTCTCCCCTTCCCACCCCCTCTATCATGAGTTCATCTGCATGCAGTAACTCTCAACCTAAATATTTAGTCGTCTTGGTAGGAAACTGCCATGTCCAAACTCCTTCCAGATGTGAGCCTGCACAGGCTTGTGTTTAGGCCTAATTATGCACGGCTGCAAAGGAGCTGGATCACTGGGTTAGGAAGAGGAGCGGAAGGGTAGAGAAGGGAAAATAGATAGGACTGTGAGTATGAGAAGCAACATTTTGGGGCAAAAGTATAGGAATTAAACTAGGAGGTTGATAAGAGGCCTAAGTGAAGAAGAAAGTTGAACAGGAGGAGCAGAAGAAGTAGAAAGAGGGAACCAAGAGGAGAACAAAGAAAGACAGCCAAGCAAGAAAGAGAGTGAAGGAGAGAGGGGAGAAGCTTGGCAGGCGGTTCAGAGGGATGTGCCCCTGGAGACCCAAAACTCCCCAGCCCCTGACTAACAGATCTTCAACACTGGGGTGAGAGGGAGGAGGAGGAGGCAAAGCTGTACAATGTAGCAACAAAACTTAGCTTCCAAAGCAGAGCTCCAGGTCTCTATTATTGTAAGTCTTTTGAAGATTGTATAGCAAAAACATTTGTTTGTTGGGAAATGAGGAAAATTCTTGTGGAGGAATATGTTTCACATTTACACTGCCCCAAAAAACTGAGAGTAATAGCTCTTCTTTCAGAGCTGTGTGGTAGCAGCTGTGTCTGTTTCAGTGTTTTAATGGATAACAGACAAATGAAGAGAATGTACAGTGGCAGTTTATGTGTGAATGTGCTCGTGCTTCACTGCTTGTGGTTTTTACCAAAGTCAAAACTCTACTCCTCCCTTTGCATTTTCTGTTGTCATCAATGTCAGTGACTGATGTTTTTGGCTTAGTGGGTGCCATCCTTAATGAGTGGGCACAGATGCTCAGGGTGGGGGGTCAGCATACCCTGTCTTAGCCTGATGCCCATTCATTCAAGACAGCTGCAGCTGATCCCTGAGTGTATGCTAGCATTGCTGGACTGTAGTCAAGGATGTAAGATAAAAATATTCTAACAGGATAATATTTTTATCAGCAAGTGTAATGGCTGTAGGAAACATTTGTAGGGAGTATCAGTTTCTAGATGCAGATGAGGTTGTCCTTGAACAACCATACCCTGCATCAAGGCTGTATAGTGCTGTAGATAGAAAGGCAGTTTGTAGGTAATTAGTTTAGCCCAACAACTGATAACAGCAGGAAACAAGTAAGTTGATCTGACTTTTCCTGAAATTAATTTAATGAATCTTTCTAGAGACCTGTAAACCTCCCTTTTGCGTGGCTGATTAATAAAACAGAGTTAATTGTTTGCCCATTTCTCCTTGGGCTAAGCTAACCAACCTCAACCTGTACAACTAACCAAACTTTCCAACAGTGTGGAGCTATACAACAGCCAAAGAGGCCGTTGGCGCACATTGACGGCCCCGTTTCCGTCAGTCTGCCCCAGGGCAACTGTGGCTACATATGTAGCTTACAATCACCAAGTATGAATGAGGATTGGATGAATAATGGACTCAATGGAAGCACTTTGAGTGCTGGTAGCAATAAAGCGCAATATAAATCTAATCCATTATTATCATCATTATTACAACAGAAATTATTGTTTTTATTTAGGATGAGACAATGGGCTACAGATCAGCCAACTTACTTTCTCAGGCTTTCAATAGCCTTTAAAGAGCCCAAATCATTCCCATTTTTAAGCTTGGAATTTCATTTTTATTACTAAAACTAAGGTAAAGTAAACAAAAACAAAAAAAAAAGATTTTTTTTTGTTGTTTGTTGCTGCACTTCTTCTCTCCTGCTATCTGAAAAGCTTCATTTTAGCGCCTGTCTCTTTAAGGCTTTTCTGAAAACTTACTTTTATCTGACAAATAGGAAGTTGTTTAATTTTCCCGTCAGTGTTTGGTGAATTACAGAAAACTGGAGACAAAATACCCAAATAATGTTTTTAATTGAAATGCAGGTTAATTGAGAAAATGATTTCAACAGTATTTTAAAATTGTTTTACTGTTGTTATTACTTTATTTATTAATCTAACATTTGTGACCCTAAAAGCCTGGTCTTACTCTTTGCTTGTCACATCAACACTTAGTCAGGAGTTTTCAAGGTTGGGAAATATTAAGATAAAATGTATCCGTGGTTTGCGAAAAATAAAATAGCAACTTGCTTTTGTGCTCTGGTGGCCGAGTCATACTGCAATAATCCTGCATCAGCAAATACAATACAAGTAACATTTAACCAATATCCCTGAAGCCTCTGATGGAGATGGCTGCCTTGTTTATAGGCCTAATCCCACATCTGTTTGATTTTTCTGTATCAACTTTTGGTTGTGTTTAGTTGACCATCATGCAGTCTGTTATAGTTTACTACATATGATGAGACCTTTGAATGAGTGTCTTTTCAAATCCCACTCACCACTACAGTATGACTTGTCACCATTTCATCTTTTGAGTCACATCATCGTCCTCTCATTTGTCTGACCATAAGTCATTATGTGTTGAGTTGGGAGGATGTTGACAAAATGTCCCAAACCATCATCTTATCAGCTGGGAGAATTCCAATAGCAGGCAGAATGCTGGACCCTTGGCGTTCCTGCAGTGATAGGATTTATTTATGTGTGGAAAGGTGTTGAGAGAAGGGGGAGCTGGTTCTCTTCTGCACATGTTTGGTGGGGCAGTGGTCAGCAATAAATCAAAAAAGCAAACAAAGGCCTGACATTGGATACTTAGAGCTTTAGACTGCAGCTGCAGCACCTGCCAGTGCCACACAAGCACTGGATTTTATTGTGCCCCAGCAGGTCAAAGTACTGTGACCATAGTGGGACTTTGGCACACACTTACTGCACTGCACTGTAGCTGCCTGCCTGTTCGGATTATGAATACATATTTTCACTTGTCACCTTGTTGTGTTTGTTGATTAAAACACTGCGATATTTCAAAACTTGGCAAAAACAGTGATGTGTTGTCACAGTAATTTCATACCCCCAAGTGGCTTTTTGTTATTTTAGTTTTTCCTTTCTCGTCGCTCTCTTCTTATCTTACTCCAAAAATGCCTGACTTTGGCTTTTCTTTGCCAGCGCTAACTTCCCTCTCCCTGTGTCTGACCACAGCGGCCCCCAGAGTTCCTGCTCGGGGTCGGCTACACATGGATACAGATGGAGATAATGGGTGTCTATAGTGGGAATGCCTGTGGTCAAAGTGTGTGTGTGTGTGTCTTTGCATGTTTGTGTTCCTGATATGCTTATTCTTGAGAACTAATCCTCAACAGTAGTGCATTTACTGGGTTTCAAGGGCTCACAAATATGATATCTCAAGTTAAAAAAAGAGAAAACTTGATACGTTCACCTACATATTGTACATATAAACAGTGTGGCTAAACCCAAAGGGATGGTCTGAGCTGTATGAAATCACTGAGACAAAGCACAGACTTGAAAAATACGGTCACTAATAGTTGTAAAGACACTTAGTGCAAAACAAGCAAACTGTTTCCTTGTTTGTCTCATCAGTTTGGATCTTATAACCAAATTTATGAAGCCCTGCCCAAGTGAGCCAGTTTATAATTATTGTGATAAATATCACATTTAGCATTTCTTCAATCTGTATCTCTGAAAAATGTATCAATTTCACAGAATGGGAATAATATAAGACAGTTACTGGACAAGTCAGGTTGCTTGTTACATTAAACCATCCACTGTTGGAAACTAGCGCTGCACTATTCTAATAAAAGATTGACTAAAAACTGATATTGAATTACACAACATGATCTCATAAGATCCTTCCATCCATCTTCTATACCCATTTATTCCAATCCAGGGTCACAGGGGTGCTGGAGCCTATCCCAGCACCTACTAGGCGAGAGTCAGGGTACACCATGGACAGGTTGCCAGTCCATCACAGGACCTCATAAGATAATCAGCATATTCATGATGCCATATTTACTTTATACTTGTGTCAGTCATTATACATTCATTTGCTTCTCTCCTGCTCTGCCTCTTCACTGTCCTCACATTCACTCTGCCTTAATACAGTCAAATTCTCAATAAAACCACTTTTATTTTTCTTTTACTGTTGTAAAAGCCTGAAGATCAGACTGAAAAGCAACCTTTTTAAACTATATGTTAATCGTGGTCACTTTCAAGGCATTTTGAGGTTGCTGTTCTGCTTTGATAAATCCCTTATTTTAAACTGATGGTATGCTTGATAAAAGTTAAAAGTAGCAACTAGGTTGTTATTTCTGCATGTTCAGAGATCACTCAGAAAGGAAGTTAGAAAGGACAGTCCCTTACTTTTCCTCTCACATGGTGCACAGGCCCCAAGCAAATCATAAGGATAACATTGTAGCCTACATGTGCAAGTAGATCACTTGTGCTACAGCAAGTGCTTTGCTGTGCAGCAAATTTTGTGTGCAATGAATAATGTGGGAAGACTTTGTTGGAAAATAAATACTTTAACCCTTTATTGGGCACTCACTGAAATAGTTGGAAATTAAAAAGAAATCAACTATAGTGTTATTGTGTTACTCAAGGATATTACAAGTCTTGAAAACTTGGTTACTTTTCTCTAATATAATAACACTCCTACAATAGTAAGTGGTCAGTACTATATGTTTCTTCTCATTTTATGTTGAAACACAATCTCAATGAAACATCTGGATCGTAGCCTTATCTTTGATGATGGTGAGGAGATGTGGTTCTATGATTTCATGGAATAGCATGAGGGGGCATTTTGTATGTCCTTTGTAGTGATCAGATATGGTCATTCGCCCAATAAAGGGTTAAAGTTCTGACATAAAATAGCTAATCCCGTTGCAGCATCAACCTGTGTAGTAACCAAATTGGTTGACCGCCTGAAGCTGCCAGTGTTGGATATTTACTGATTTAAACAACTGTGATTTAGTCACAAACACATATTTTAAAAATAATTTACTATATGTATTAGATTTTTTTTATCTGTAAAGATGTTTTCATTTAGAGCACTAGTCAAAGTAACAAAGCAAGTTATGAAATGAAGCAATAAATGTTTATCAAAATCTTTTTGAAGCAGTTAATCACTGTTAACAGATATAGTGTGTATCCATTCAACTATAATCAAACCATTCTCTGGAAAACATGTTGGTCTACCATGCTTTTGTAATACCAGCCTCATGGTTGTTTAATAAATTGTGGTCAATTCTGGTGTCGAAACTGGTCAATGTGGAATGACTACTTTAGGATTAATGTGATTAAAAAAAAAGACCCACAAGGAGAAAAAACCCAAAAACAAACAAAACAAGTTCCAAACAAAAGTTTAGAGTTTGTTTCTCACATATGCCTCTAATGAAATCAGAGTATCTGGGGCAGAAAGATTTTAGCCAAAGAGCCTTTTTAAAAAAAAAAAGCAGCCTGATTTCCCAGCCGTCTTTGCTCAGTAGCAGAAAACAGAGACTGGTTATGAGACAGAACAATGAGACAATGTTAGCCAGGCATACACCACATTCCACTCACTGTCTCAAACAACTAAATTCACTAAATTGCCTCATTAAAATTGTAAAAACACTTTAAACAGGGATTAAATTGACCATTGTGTTCCAGCTCTGCAGCCATAAACGTTCCACTTTGGTCCGTATTGATGAGTCTTTGACGCCAAATATTGCAATAATTTATTGTAGCTTTAGAGTAAGGGCAGTTGTATTGCAGCTTGTGTTCCCTGGATGTTAATATTTGTGGTAGCTACTTGTTTATGTTATTTAAGGTCACTGGTTGTTTCAGTTGTAATAAATTGTGCATAGAAACACACTCCACGGACAGTTACTGTTAGCAAAACTCGATGAATTGCCTAATAAGACTTACTCCAAGTGGGGTAAGTGCATGTATGTGTTAGCCTGTTTGCCTGTGCACACACATATGTGTGGGAAGGGCGTGCATGGCCACAGCTCCCAAAAATAGGCTTCAGTCCTCCCCTCTCTAATTAGAGACATTTCAAAAACCTAGATTTTAATTTTAGACTAGTAGTTTTTGGACCACATATGCACACACACATATACACATGGAGTTAAACATACACACTCTCCATATAAATAAATCTGATAGGTCACACACATGTGCATCTAAATCTACACACACTCACACACACCCACAAACCACAAAGCCCTAACTTCATGGCTCAGCCTGCTAACCCAAGCACAATGCGGCATACTCTGTAATAAGTGGTTGCACATATTAGATGCAGGAGCACACTCCCCATACTGAGCCTCAGGGCACAAAAATATGATGGTAAAGCCAAGTAGTGCAAGATTCTTTACATACTATAAATCATCCAACTCAAAATTTTGTCACTAACACAAATGACAAGAATGTGTTCCACTCCTTCATGTGGCTTTTCTCTCCCTCCGCTCCCTGTTTGATGACGGAATTACTCAATCAAGCTCTGCAGAATGATTTCATGAAAAATATTTTGCATGCAATTACATGGATGCTCCTTTCCATGATAGGCGGTAAATGGGGCTTGTAGCTTGGCAGCGTTCCCTGGTGGCTGCTACAGGCCCTCTGGTAGGTCAGGCACAATGGGCACATTCACATTTTGACATGCATTTGCTGCTAAAGTGCCTGTTGTGCTCAAGGGCATTTAGTCTCTGTGTTGCACTCAGCGCCATGACTCTCTGAGGACAGGCTCAGGGTGCAAGGGGTTCCTGGGACTGCTGTCTTAGGTGGCTCTCCATCCTTTTTAAAAAATTTCTTTTTTCTTTTACAACGAAAGGGTTAAGCTATTTGGATGGACCATGCACTGAATAGTCAGCACAGTCTGGAGGCCTCTTGTAAAGTACTTATTGTAACAAAGATGACACAACCACCTCCCAGTCTCAGAGATCTCTGTGCTCATGCTCTCTTTGATCCCTCTTCCATCCACCAACCTCTTCTCGTCTCAGCAAAAGTGTCCATTAGCAAGAAAGAGACTTGGAGGCGAGGGTTGGGCTGGTGAAGATTTTTGAAGCGTGATGCAAACACAGTCAGAAACCATGGATTTGTGAACAGCTGTTTTTAATGTCAGTGGACAATATATTTTTCATTCCATATAAACAATCAAAATAAACTGTTTTTTTTGGCAAAATGAATACAATGTCATGCACAGCCAGAACAGTAGCAAAATCCATAATATTGCATCTCAACCATCTGCACAATATTCTTTTTACTGGGCTTGGTAGACACACACTGGCCAAAGTGAAATCTTTACAGCTTTTTTTTTTCCACAGACTGCGCACACACATTTCCTGAAATGTCAATTTACTTTCCCCCCAAACTATGACCACACAAAGCCACACTCTGTCCAACCAAACCCCAGTAATCAGAGACTAAATTGAACATTTTATTCAAAACATGTTATCTTCCATGTGCATGAAACTACAGATTACTTCTTTTCTTTTAATTACACACAGAAGTTGCCAAGAACAAAAATACATAAGAAATAAAGATTACAATTATTTCTAAAAGTAATAAAGACAGTATCAGAAATGTACAATCTTGTCAAATGTTTTAATTATATACCACTTGTTTGGTAAAAACAAGTATAGTATTATAGTATTTTGGTTTACATTTTTTTGTTATCAATGAGACTGACAGGAATATCAATATACTGTTCAAGACTTATTTTTCATTACTTTCAAACTTTCTGTTTACAGGGCTAAACAATGTGCATCTAGGCAGTGGTGGTAGACTTGAAACCTTCAGGAGCAGATTACACACTTGTTTCATTTTACATAATCACCCCCATCTTTCATTCTTATCTTTATTTTTAATAAAGATCAAATAAATATAGGCAAAAAACATAGGTACAAACACCAACCAGAAACATAATCATTTCAATATTAACTATAATAGTACTGCTCTATGATTAGTTTTGTTGATCCATGAACAAGAATTACTCCTAGAATGATTCCTAGTTGTAGGCAGTTTTCATAACAAGTCCAACTTAGGGGTAAGAAGAGTCATGTGTCCATTAACTTTTTCATTTTTTTTCTTTCATTTGATTTAAACCTGAAATGTTCTCACAAAGGAGCGTTGGAAAGCAACTTTGAAACCATTTGGATACATTCCTCCTTTTTCTCCTCCTTCATCTAATATCTTTACTTGGTATGGTTCACTGTAGCTTTGTAGGTTTGAGGAGACATTTTGATTGAAGATAACAGTAAATTGTCCTAAACATCTTTTTTGATGTTTATTCTTGCTAGAACACTGGTCACATTTTTTGTAAGCAAAAATGTGTTAAATTAAATATTGTACAGTAAAAATCGAAACATAGTCATCTCATACTATAATTTGCTATCCACTTGAATGTCGACACAAGTCAATAATCAAATTTAGTGAGGTCTAATTTCAGTGTCAGGCTCCTGGCATTGTTCATGTCCGAACACCATGAAGTTTGTCTTTACAGGCATCCAGTGCTTTACAACTGCTGGGGTACATTTGTATATAACTGTACATTTTCATTGGGTTTGCAACAGATCTATTATGACACAGGTACAATGATGTAATCCCTTTTTGCTGCCACATGTCAGAATATATTAAACTCTTCTATTTAAGGCAGCTCATTGTTTTTGAGCTTAAACTGCTGTGTGATGCAGATTTGCCCCGACACCTGATTCATTGGACCTGGCGTTCAGTTGGAGTAACCTGTGATTGAGAAACTGTTGAAAGCCAAAAATAAGTAACCACAGTATTTTGTTGATTAGCTGCATCTTTCCACATTACTATTAGTGCCATGTACAGTATGTGATGTGTTTATAAAGAGAAACACTTTCTTGTCCACTCAGCTCTTTTTTGTGAGTTGCTCAAATGGGAAACAAGTTTAAAAGCAGTGGTAAAAAAAAAAAAAAAATTGTTTAAGAAGGTTTTCAGTTGTAAAACACATAAATGAAGCTGCTCATACAATACTGTGGTGTGTACAAGTCATGTACAAGTGGGTAATCAAATTGCTCTCAGCAGAGTTCAGTCCCTTAAGGCTCAATTTGTATTAATCTTTATTTTCATGAACTTAAACACTGTTGTGCCACAGGCCAGCATGTGTATTATCAAATCAGCATGCTAATTAAAGCAGGCTTAATTGGATAATGACTCTTGGAGACCCTCATTTAAAATCACTCTCATTATCTGGCTCCCATTGGTCTCCGAGTTAAACTGGATTTTTGCCACGTTACCAATCTCTTTCAAGGGTTCTTGTCTTTCACTTTGTGTGTGGTCCTTGAGAGTAAGAGACCAATTCAAAGTTAAATGATGTTTAAACAACAGCCCCATAGGATGTTCTTACTCTTTATCACACTGAACCTGTGCTCTTCTGTGTCTTTTGGCCTCAAAAGGTTAGATCAATGCTCCCATGGGCCAGAAGGTGGAGTGTCTAATTATCACCCATGTTGTTATAACAGAATAAAGCCGGTGTTCTGCTTGTCATGCTGTTGCTGCTGCATATTCAAAATGAAAGAAGACATTACTATTATTAAAAGACTGAAAATAGTAATACATAGCTATTGAGAGTAGGCCGCTTAGCCTGTAGATGAATCCTTATTAAATATAAATCTTCCCTTAAGACCATTTTTCTGCTTGTGGTTTGCTGTAGAGGCCTGCAGCTACACAGAGCTCACTGCCTGAGTCCAGCTAAATATTTAGAGGCCAACATGGGCCAGTTCAAAACAGAGCTTTTTACTCAAGTGCATCTCATTCATGTTCCACACTAAATGCCAAACCAGGCTGGAGCATTTCCTGTATGTGCTTCCAACTTCTAAAAGAAAAAACCAAAAAACTGAAGTATTAAGTGGTTCTGGCAGAGAGACAGGATGAAGAGTGAAAGCATACTGACATCAAACTCTTAATGGTGAAGACCAGCAAACAGGACATCCTGTTTAGTTTGTGTGTATGGCATTCTGACTGTGGTCAGAGCAGGAGATAGAAGTCAGTCAGGTTGTGATCTGCTCCTTGTGTTGGTGCTGCACAGTGCACAGCAGGCTTTCCCAGCTCCACCACAGAGACAATTCCTCAGTGAACTAATTGGCTGAAGCAGCTTCAGTTTACTTCACACTTAGGTACATTCACATGCATATTCGCACCCACATCAGGCCCGATCCCACAGTGCTGGTGCAGTATTTTAAAGTAGGACTGCTATTTGGTTAAAATTCAGAGGGTAGAGTGGAAGTAAATCAGTGAGCAAATGCAATTTCAATGCAAAATCAGCTTTCTTTAATCACTCCTGGTGTTGATGTTTTTGGTCAGCACTGACATGCTGATGGAAGAGTTCATTTTGATTATTTGACCACTTTTTCTTTTCTTTTGAATTGGATCATTTTAATTTGTTGGTAACCCAAATCCAACTGAAAGTTTAAGCTAAGTCAAAATCATTAATATTGTTGAGGTAAAACTTTCAAAAGGCCCTCCTAAAGGTTTTGGTCTGCTCTTATTTGTGTTTTATGCCATTGTCTCAATGGAGCACCAGATGTGACTGAGTTTCACATGTCCAGCTCATTTTATTATGCTTCACATTGCTACTGTCCAATCAGGGTTAAATACCTTTACCCTTCCAGTCATATCTGTGGTCACTGTGGACAAGCAACTTAATTGTCTCTTCTTAGGTTTTTCTTGGCCAGCTCCAAACTTTAACTGAGTTTGAATGTGGGCTTTCTTTCTTAGACAGCTGCCTTTCAGTCAAGGTGAGGTTAACCTCAGTCAACTTTTGTTTCAACAGTTTTCATTTCAGAGCAGACCTGAGCCTCAATGATTTCAGGGTTGTTCATCATCATTTGAAACAACCACACGGTGATCTTGAACTCTACATTTAATTTTCAGTTGTGCTGTGCAGGGGCGAATAAACCATTTCAATTTTTATTCTTTGGAGGGGGGGATAAACTAAGATTTCAGAGAGTAATTCCTGGGGGGGACATGGAAAAAAAAATCTCTCCCTTTCTCTCCTTTGCAACTTGCTTTGCAGGGTTGAGCCCTCGCGATGTTAAATAATATTATTAAATCAATGATAGTAGTTATAGCATTGTTCTGTATGAGTCGGTATCATTCTCCTGTTTTTATTATTTAATGTTGTAAAGCACTTTGTGCTGTATTCATTTGTATGAAAAATGCTATATAAAAAGTTTTGATTGATTGATTGATTGATAGTCCATATTCTGTATACAGGTTTTTCTATGTTCAACCAGCAGTATCAACAATGATTTTAGGTGGAAGGTGGCATCCAAAGACATGCACTTTAGGTTAGGTAAACAGGTCTCTTTTGTAAATGAGACTGCGTGTCTCCTTGGGACTAATGATACACCTTTATGACCATAAACCACAGAATTTCTTTTCACACTGCTCTAATTTCCACTATAGTCCATAAAAGGCAAGGCAAGGCAAGTTTATTTGTATAGCACATTTTCAGGTTCAAGACAATTCAAAGTGCTTTACATAAAACATTAAAAGCATTACAGATAAGAAAGAAAAGAAAAGCAGCTAGAATTACAATAAAATCATTTAAACACAAAAATAAAAGTAACTATACAAGAAATAGAAGCTCGACATAAATTCCAAAACTATAAAGGAAATACCTTCAATGATAATCCAATAGCATCAAAGTACTCTTCAAAAAATATACATTTTATTGTAGTGTCAACTAACAAAAACACAAGAAATTACAAATATGCCACAAATTGTGACAACTTAAAAATTCACAGCCCTTAAATGTTTAAAATGTAAATTGTAACTGTAAGCCTATGAATGAAATGTTTTAACCATCCATTTATCAGTTTATCTACTGTATGCTATCTTATCTATCTGTCTGTCTATTTGAGAAAAACGTCCTTTCTTATGGACATCTTATGGACAAATGCCGTGATTTTAGTGGGGTTGCTATTTTGGAGCACCAAAAGAATTGTCCGATTGTTAGCCAACCAGGTCAGTTGAAATGGCAGAAAAAAGAAAAATGACAAACATCTTGTCATTTTCTGTGCAGTATCATTTTCTTTTTTCTGCCAATTAAACGGACATGGTTGGCTGACAATCTAATAATCAGATCCAATCTTGTGATCTATTTGGTTTCATCAGCAGATAAGCTCCAAGTTGGAATGAATGAATGAATGAATGAATGAATGAATGAATGAATGAATGAATGAATGAATGAATTTATTTTGGATACTTTGACAAAACACAATATAAGACTTACTTAGTCTGATAGGGTCAACCAAACAAATGCAACAAAACAAATAAACAGAGATAAGCAAGCCCTTCAGAAGTTTCCATTAGTCTGTTATACTTCAATTCTTTGTCCGATAAGGAGTGGGTAGAAGTGAACACTTATAAAATCCCACCCCCTCACCTTTTATCATTATTGGTCAGTCAATTTCTCTTTACCATTTTCTTCACTCAAAAAACAACAACAACAAAAATAACAATAATATTAAAGACAGCCAATGGTTAGCATTGCAAATTAAGTAAAAACCAGAAACATAATATAGAACGATTAGATAAGTCTTCAACCAAACACCATATAGTCAAACCCTGTCCTCATTCCTATAATGTTCCAATACCATTTGTTTATACATTATTTTAAACTGTTTTATGTTTCTACATTGTTTCAGTTCCTTACTAAACTATTCCACAGCCGAACACCACATATGGAAACACAAAAAGTTATTTTTGTTGTATGTGCTTTCAATGTTTTTAGATTTAGATTACCCCTTAAATCATATCCTCCCTCTCTATCCTTGAACATTTTCTGTAAATTGCCTGATAATGTGTTATTTCTTGCCCTGAACATAATTCGCACTGTATGAAATTTAACTATATCTGAAAATTTTAATAATCTTGACTGTAGGAAAAGGGGGTTTGTGTGTTGCTGACATTCAACCTTATGTATAATACGGATTGTTCTCGTTGGTTGTATGATTAATGGAAGCAGTGAAGTCATGTATGTGTTGCCCCAAACCTCTGAACAGTAACTTAAGTATGGTAGAATTAATGTGCAGTACAAGAGGTGAAGGGATTTATGATCCAAAACATGTTTTGCTTTCCTGAGGATTGAAATACTTCTTGAAAGTTTTGATTGCAAATGCTTTATATGTGATTTCCAGTTTAATTGATTATCTATTTTCACGCCAAGGAATTTTATTTCATGAACTTTTTCAATTGGAAACCAATTAATTTGAATCTTTACATCAATGCTTTTATTATAGTTGCCAAATAACATGCATTTAGTTTTACCCAAGTTTAATGATAGTTTATTTATGTCAAACCAAACTTATCTTCTCAAGCTCAGAGGTGATTTCATCCAAAAGTGTCTGTAGAGTAACCCCAGTACAAAACATGTTTGTATCATCAGCAAAAAGAATCATTTTTAATATACTTGACACCTTACAAATATCATTTAAGTATAAAATAAATGATTTAGGTCCCAAAACTGAGCCCTGTGGGACACCGCAGGTTATGTCCAAACACACAGAACACGTGTCACCCAATTTAACAAACTGCTGTCTGTTACTCAGCTAATTTTTAACACACTCCAACACCACACCCCTAAACACCCCATTGTTCCAGTTTTTTTTTGTAATTTATTATGATCAATTGTGTCAAACACATAGGCTCCAGCCCACTCGCAACCCTGCATGGATTAAGCGGTACAGAAAATGGATGGATGGATGGATGTATCAAACACTTTTTTCAAATCGATAAATACCCCAACAGTGAACTTTTTCTGATCTATTGATTTTGTGATTTCCTCTATTGATTCCAGCAATGCAAGTGATGTTGATGAATTTATCCAGTCTATTAATTATTTTTTTTCTAATATTCTTTCTAAATTGCGACAATAGAGAGATAGGTCTATAATTAGTAAAATAGTGTTTGCTCCCAGCTTTGTACAACGGTATGACTTTTGCTATTTTCATTTGTTGTGGAAATATCCCAGTTTGAAATTATAAATTGCAGATATATGTCAACGGTTTGCAGATTCCTTCAATAACTTTTTTAACCACTCTCATATCAATGTCATAACAATCAGCTGATATCTTATTCTTACATTTATTTACAATTTTCAACATTTCTATGATTGGAAATGATTGGAATCATTTATTACATAAAGAATACTGTTTGTGACTGGAAATTACAAGACATTTTGGAGCTTTATTTACTATTTGGAGCATTTGTGTGCTGATGTCAGAAAACCTAAGATGAATAAGCTTGGTAACCATGAATAGAAATTCTAAGAAATAGCTGACTTCCAATGATGCCATGACAGTGTGGTATTTGTATGTTTTTATTCACTAAGTTTATCCCCTGTACTCCATGTGAACATGCAGAAAAGAAGCTGCTGTCTGTGCTTCTGTTTGACCTGTCTCTTTTTCGTATGACCTTTTGCTTTTTGATCCTTGTGTAAATGAATTACATTAAATGGCTGAACAAGATCCTGGAGCCTGACATGTGGCCCTGTTCTTTTTTTTTCATGATTAGATGGATTCAATTAGCTCATTTGATTTCTTGGAGGCCTTTGTGGTCTTAAAGGGTTAAGCGAATAAGAGATTGTAAATGCAGTTCTGCGATACCATCGATAGTCTGGACTGAATTAGCACAGTTCCATGCACCATACATCTGATAGCTCTTGAAAGCAGATTAAGTCAGTCTGCCATCTGATCTGTCATTTATGGAGCACAGAGACAAACCACTCATGAACAGTTTTGCTTCAGCGGTGAAACGGCACTGAGCAAAATAACCCCTCTAGTAGCATGGACCTCTGTGACTGAGAGGCTACTCATCTTCTTTGCTTGTAAAGTTCTGTTAACCTTTGTATGCTACAGTGATGAAGAGATGCATCCTCATATGCCTCAGCTGTCACCTGCCTCCGGACACTGCTCCGTCTGTCTGATGGCTGTCCAGGAAGTGCTCTCTCCACAACCCCTGACCTCTGAGACCGGTTTCTGAATAAACAGCTAATTGGCTGGGTTTCCTGTTTAGCCTGATGGGAACGCTGACTATTTCTGTCTGTTTACAGAGTTATGCTTGTCTCTCTTTCTCAGAGTTGAACTCCCTGTATTGTTTATGAAAGAACAATGTGCTTCACTACAACTGTGCTCCAAACATGCAGGCTTTGGGGATTGTGCAGTAGTATCCAGCCTCTGTAGCTCCACTGCATTCCTGGAAATCTGCATCTTTTGTTGTCTTTGGCAAGAATTCAGTTAGCTCATTTTGTGGTTTTTGTTATTTGTCCATGTCAGCTTTCAAGTCGTAAAAAAATCTGATTAGTGAGCAAATTAAAGTAGTGTGTCAAAATGTCTTAGAGTATAAATCTTGATTAATGGACATTGACAAGGATGTCCATGTTAAAGTATCCTATGCAACCAGTGCAAGTTTGTAAATGAAATACTCTTGCTATAATTGCATTACATTAAATTAAATGTTTTGTCCACATAGACATGTTCTGTCCACATATGGACATTCAAGCACACCTATAGCTAAGTTTTTTCTGCATAATAAGCTTATTCAAATTGGGAAAAAAAGAAACTATCTGTATCTAAACTGTGTTTAATTAAATGACTTGTGTCGTTGACAGATGTGACTTTCTCTTTTCCTATCTGTATTGAATTATTCAGGCAGTTCCGGATCTTCTGCAGCTTTCATCTTGGGCCTGCATCCATTTATAGGAGCAATTCTGTGCCCAAAGTTGAGTGAGAGACCTTAAGGTTCAGGAGTCATGGGTTCAAATTCAGGCTACGCCACGAGAGGACTGTTCTCATCGAACATGCGCTCTAGAACGTCATCGCTAACTTTGATTTATTTCAACGACTCAGTGCGGATTTGTGAACATGATATGTTTTTCTTTTCTTTTTCTTTTTTTTATCAAGGCTGGAAATAAAGCTCTGATTTAGATTGACATCCGTTTCTGAGGCTTTAAGTGAAATGGGAATGAATGAAGATATTGTAATAGCAGTTCTTTCACATGTTATAAATAAGAAAATTGTTTGACTTTAGATGTGTAATGAACCAGTCAGAGGTGCCCAGGTTTCACCATTACCGCCATTATCAGTGGAGGATCTCCAGTTTTTTTAATACAGCCCAGTTTAAAAATACATTTCTCTGTTTTTTTTTACTTTGGTAAATAATATACTATTGGAAGTTATTGACTGAAGTGTTCAGGATAATTGAAACTGAAGATGATTTACTTTCCATATTGGTTTTTCCATCTTCAAATTGTCCTTATATTGTGGCTGTCAATAAAGCACTGAAGTGAAGAGGTAAGTCAGGCCAGTTCATGCCCGTATACCAAGATTGGACGATTAAATCTGGTCATTAAGTAGGTTGGAAGGCGCAGAGCTGAAGGCAGTGTTTTTATTGATGTGGCAGGAAACAGAGGGGCTGACTGCAGCTGCTGAATCTGTAAATCTCACAGACTGTTCACAGTCAGCTCCCTCTTTTAAAGGCACACACACAGCTTCACTCTCTCGATTAAGAACGCACTTAATGTCCCAAACAGCCCATTAAACCGCATGTGGTGGGAGGGAAGATGATGTGAAACTGAAGGGTGTGTTAATGATGGCGGCCTAACGCCAGGGCAGGGCTCTAGCAGGTCTGTGGATCCAGACACAGTTGTGGTATAAATCCTGGAGTCTCTCTTGCTGATTTTCACAGATTTTGTTCTTGGTTTTTGTATGAAACATCCATCAGATCTGTTCAGAGCATGTTAGCGTGGGCGCATTGAGATTTGGGCAGCAATGTCAGCTAAGCTTGCACATTTCTGGTAGTATTTTCATATTTAGCATTCAAACATGAAAATTGTAGGCAATAGGTATTCTCATGAAACACTTGGCAAAGAAGAAAAAAAAACATTTTGGCCCCAACACAAAACCACCCCTGTAAACATGTTTAAAAGTCTACACTAAAGTCCATTTTGGGAATGGTAATTATACCAGAGCAGAGAGATTACTGAAAATTTCCATTTAAAATGTTTCTGTGTGAGAGAGTGATATTAGCCTTACTTATAGTATGTCCAATAGCACTTTCCTGTCTGGCCTGATAAGAGCCCCATGCGCCAAATGATTGGCCAGTAGGGACAGAACTATTTAACAAACCCTGTGCCATATTTATTGATCTGGGAAGACATCCTTTGATGTGAATCCTTGAATGCTGAATGATTGTCAAGATCACCGCCTCACTTCTAATCTCTTTGTCTCATTCTATCTTAACGTTTATTGGAAACATTTTTGGGTAATGTCAAGCTAATCTCTCATGTGACTGCAGCACCAAGTGGACACTTCCATCTCTTGTGTGCCTCACTGTGTGAAACGGATGTTCTAGATCGGTTACTTTTCATGTTAGAATTTTAAATGGGCCTCAGTAAAATATTTCTAACAATACTTTGGTTTCGCTTTCAGGATACTGAGCCACAACAAAATCCGAGTTCTTAGAAATGGATCCTTCATCGGACTTAACACTTTGGATAAGCTGTAAGTATCTTGTTTCTTATTATTTTCTCAATCTATTATTAAGTTTGAACTCCCGCTTATGCTCCAATGTAATGTTTATCTTTTATTATGTCCTTGTGTGAGATGCTTTTCAACTTGCCTCAAGCCTCGCAGAGACCAAGGATATCAGAGAGATTTGAGCAGATCTGAACAGCTCTGTGTGCATCTAGCCAACAGTGGGCTTTAGTCCAGCAGGGAGGATGATTCACTTAGACTGGCTATCACAGAATTATGTTGAAAACTTCTCATAATTACACTTCAGCCCTTCATTATCGGGTAAGCCCCACTCCATAGGACAAGATAAGAAAATCTCTGGCAGGAGGTTTGTGTTGGCAGCTTTGCAGATTGCAGATTTGTAGATTGCAGACAGTCTGGCCCTCCTTTATATCATCATAATCTCTCTGAATGGGGTGTGAGACAAGTGATAGATCGTTTCTTGGGCAACTATGACATTATGCACAGGCCTCTTGGTGACAAACAGGAAAGGAAGCATAATGGGAACTGCCTTTGGCACCTCTGCTGCATTGACAGCACAATAAGTAAAATCAGTCATTTTTTGTGAAGTTGTTTAAATGAATGGCCATGGATAGTCTGACGTAAAGCTTATGTCCTCTATTTATTTCTCACTAAACCCCAATTCTTTTCATGGTGTGCTATTTCACAAAGCATCCTAGTAAAGCTTTATGGGAACAACACTCATGTAGCAGCTCCAGTGTAGATACTGTAGTCTGGCAGACACTTATTTTCCTGGGGAAGGGTTGTGGGTATGTTGAAGGGATATTACTTCCACATGCCACTCGGAGCTGCCACCCATGAAGCTAACAGGCTTCTCAAAAATGTTGAAAGAAAGAAAAATATGGTAATTTGCTGCAGTTGTTAGCTTGTTAGTACCTACCTACTGGAGGTCGCATCAGACGTGCCAGTCAAGAACAAAGGCTAAATTTGCTGAGATTGCTGTGTTTTTTAATGTCTAGCATGAGAACACCAGGGGTGAGAAGTTTCAAGGCCAAGTTGTCAGTTCTCACCTCAACAGTCTTGCACCACAGACACAGATAAATCTGTTGGCAGGAACATACAACAACAGGGTCTTGGTGCCAGTACAACTTGGATAATAGTTGATATAAATATAAAGCAAAAGTAGATCTGTAGCTTTAAGTGTTTGATGTAAAATGAGCTGATGCTGCTTGTTTTTTTAACGACGAGGACGAGGTTCCCTATAGCGCTGCAGAGCCAACAGGTCAGGTAACCTGATCTTATTCACAAACTGGCCCCTGTACTTTGAGCAGGGATAAAACTATTGACGGAGCAACAGGGTGTAGTAGCACTAAAAAACCTGGGAGCAAGATGCAAAACTTGGACACAAACTAAGACAGACACACACACTTGCTTAAGGTTTACAGAAGATGTTGGCGTCTGGTGTAAGGAGAGGACTTAACGTAAATCATGCAGACCTTGTTTCCCTTCTTTGCCTCAACTTCTTCTGGCTTTCTGACACATAGCGGTGGAGGTCTGTTCCCTCACTCTGACATCTTCAACCTTTAATTGAGTCCTGCACACAGCTTATAATTACATCTGAGCTCATGGGAAATTTGTTGTCTGTTGTAAAAAATACCACATTGAAATTCACAGTTGCAATGATGGAAGGGTTTGATGGGATGGATTGAGATGTGAAATTTAGTCTCTGTTTACTTCATGTTCATCCTGAGAAATTTCAGTTTTGTTTTCTCTCTTCAGCCGCCACGGCTCTTCAGGTCCTCTCATTGTTCCCAGTTTGCCGTCTACATGTGCTTGTCATTTGCAGCAGTAGTGAACACTTACTCATATTATGTGGTCAACGCTGTAATCAAAGGCCAGCCCACTAGGACTGAGTAAACACACATCAGGGAATTACACTGCATCCCTGCCCCGACGTGACAAGGATAAACAAAGTCTACTTCCCTAACTACACACACGCACACACACCCATACGCACACACTCTCACTCCTGCACCATAACTGTTGTGACTTCAGTGTCTACTGTAACTCCTGAGAGTGTTTCCTAGTATGGGCAGCCCCTCTTCTTGCTCAGTCATTTCAAAGGTGTCTGGTAATTTTCCCAGCACGCACACACACTCACGTCCACATGCTCACTCCAGACATGTATTCAGAGTTGCATGCTGCCTGATCTGCTGTTGTTAGCAGTATAATTCATCTCCTGGGCAGTCCACCGTCCTTCAGGCTTGGCCCAGACAGTGCAGCAATCACACACAGTTAGCCCTTTCATTGCTATAAACCTCCTCGTAGGCACTGTTGCCTTCAAAACCTGCCAAACCACCCAAGTATAGAGGAGCAATTTAGGCTTGTTTGTTTTTGCCCTTTTACCGGACCGCTGTGTTTTTGTAGCTCTTTTAAATAGGCTTGCCATCCAACAGCTACATTTTGATCTTGGAATACCTTGTATCTTTCCAGTTCTAGGGATGAACACACCAGTTGGACCATTCCTTGCTTCTATGGCAGTGACTGCAATGTGAAAATTAAGTCATATTCATGCACACCATCAGGACTTAGAAACTGTACTTATGTACCTATTAGAGTACCTCCACCATTCTGCACACCCATTGTGACAGAAGCTCTTGCTGGTAGCCGCATTAACAAGCCAAGAACTTTATGAGTTGTGGACAGATCCCAGCAGCCTGTCCTGGGCTGATTTGAGGCAAGGTAATGAGAATAATGAGCAAAAAGGGCCGAGGCTGTTTGGCTCTTGTCCAACTGGGCCCCACTGCACCATGGGACACAGGACAGGCAGGCAGGGCACAAGGGGCTCTCATTACCAGGTCTGTTCACCCAATGTGGTGGGAGGGAGGGGGAGCAAAGGGCAGCACTGATGATGGATGAGTGAGCAGCAGGACATTTGTAGTGGACAGGTCTGAGAGGCAGGAGTGAGGCTTGTGGTTAGGACTGTTAGGAGGCTTGAGGTGTTGGCAGTATGATACGCTTAGTCAACAAGAGAGACTGAAAAGACCTCTACAGTAGGAAGCTACAAAATATGGCTGTACCTGCTACACTGCAGAAGAGTGCAGGAAATATCACATAAAATAACCAAAATATTATCAGTGACTCATTTTAACTTCATTCAAGAGCAGGAAGTGAGGATTTGGATGATTTGTGCTTGTAATGCAACATAAGGAAAGTTTCTAATTCAACCTGTGACCAGTAAGTCACACAGGGCATGAGAATGTCCAGACATGCAAAAAAGCACAGTTTAAACATTATGATTATGAATATCTAGACCAATTTATAACTTTTTATCTTGATTATGTTTGCTTTACAAAAGGGGAGACAGGCCACTCAGACTCAGTGCCTGAGTCTCTCTGAAGCCAACCTTGAAATCGTCTCTGCCATTCTGAGCGGCTGGGGTTAGGAAGAGGTCCAACTTAAACAACTTTACCATCTGACACAGGGGAAGTGGAGCCGAGATGGCTAAAGATGGTATGATGGTAGCTGAAGAGCGAGGGAAAAAAGAGGAAGAAGGGGGGAGAGGGCAAAAGAGAAGGAAAGCACACTCCTGCACTTTGTCTTGTATAAATCTGAGGTTGTTTTCTTTAGCGGGAGATTAACATTATTTCCATTCAAGCTAAGCAAATTATCCTGATGAGTCGGAACATAGCTGAGGTGGGCAGCACTTTAGCATGTAAGAACAGTGGAGAATGTGTAGGAATGGTAAGGAGCCCCTCTGTCTGGACCAGTCTGGGAGCAGCCCGCCACTCTGAAGAAAGCAAAGGGCAGATGTAGAGTTTGCACATGGGAGTCTTGTTTCCGCCTCACAAAAAAAAATTAACATTTGTGTTTGTGTGTTTTGCCGCACACGCCATTGAGTGGCTCCTGGTTAGGCAACAGTTTTATAATGAGAGTGCATGACATTAAGGGGTGGAGTGGGTGAGGAAGGGGTTAAGCGTGCTGGAGAGTGGAAACAGAAAGGGGGTGCTGCTGGAGTTGATAGACTCCAGATGTGTCTTTCAGATAAACTGAAGGAACGGGGTGTGTTTGTATTGCAAGCCTAGCTCAGTCATGGCTCTGGGGGTTTATTGAAACAGTGAGCAAGCCCCCTCATAAGCCCATTACCAAATTGTATGCTTTATATGCCAATAACTCTCTCTCATACACTTTGGGCAAACTTGATATGGTTTCAATGGCATTTTTCACTGGAGGAACTTGAAATTTCTCTGGACTTACTTCCCCCCACTTCCGTTTGTGTTCCTTCTCTGCTTTGCCTTTTGCATCTCCCTTCTCCCAGCTTGCTGCGTCTTTCATTGTTCCTCCCATTTAACACTCTCTACATCCTGTAGTCCACCTACTGGTTGAAAGTATCTTTTCATTGATAACTTGACTGAACGGCATTTGTTTCTGTTTCCCCTGTCTGTCATATTATTTAAATCATTCTCTTTGACACACTGTTAATATTATTTTGTTACTATCGAGGGCGAAGCTGTCCTGGAAAATTGAGGCATTTGACTCAGAGAAATTTGAACATCATCAGTAATCTAAAAAGTATTACTGGATGATTTACTATATGTTTTGTTAAATTCATAACTGGACCTTCATTTTGTTTGGACGCTGTAGTTGCTGGTAGGCCTCATGAAAACCACTTGGCCACTCAAAAAGCCAGAGTTGGAGTCAATAATGGTTCCAAAGTGGTTCCAGAGTTTTTCTTGGCAGAATATCATCTATCTCCTTGTGCTGCAGATTATAGAAACATACAATCAACTCAGGAAATTTTACACTACAAATAAAAATATGTTGCTATTTCTGTGAGTCCCGCTAACGACTATGCAGTCTGATCTATGGTTTACGGTCCTGTCAGTCATGAGCAGATGTGAGGATGAATTTGTTATCAGCAAAGGATGATCAGGTGTGGGCTGACTACATGTTTGAAAATAGATATCTTACCCAAGGGCCGGCAATTCTAACAACAGCAGGTTTATGAGTATAACAGAAATGTATATTTCTTGAGTTATTTTACTTTCTGGTTACACCAAAGCATTCGTGACTGCAGACAAAAAGTTGATCAGGTGTATCCAATCTGAGAGGAACCACAAAAAAATAAAGAAAATAATCTGGGGAAGGGGCAGCAAAGCAGGAAATTAGTAGAAAAACAAGAGCTCTGCAAATCCTGGTTTCCTGTTTTGGGGGAAGGCAAGAGAGCATTTGGAGCCTGCGTTACAGAGCCCCCATTGTGAGCAAGTGTGTTGTTGAGTAGGGAGGTGGGGTCCACGGGGCCATACACAGGGACAATTTTGCTTAGTTTTGAATCCCCTAACCCACCTGCCCCTCCCTACAGGGGAAAGCTAGCTAGTAAAAAAAATGAGAAAAAGGAAACTGTAAAAATAAACGAGCAAGGGCCTCTGCTAGAGACGCCAACCAGACAGGAAATGACACGCGGCACAGAAATGGTCTCCAGTGACCTCTGTCAAGAGCCAAGGTGGCAGTTAATTCCGTGTGCGTTTTTTTTTTTCCAACATACCTTTAATCCATAGACATATTTGTTTGTCTTCAGGCTGTTGCTGATATTGGTCTTCGTCAAGAGAAAATTATAATTCAAGTATAGGAGTTATCCTTTTAATGCCAAGTCTTTATTTCAAAAATTTCCACTAACAGGAAATTCTTGATTCCAGTCTGGTGATAATGAGTAGTCGTTCCCTGGCTTCAGTCATTTTCCCAGCTCTCTCCAGGCCCAAGGCCCAAACAATGTCACCACTCCAGTCCCTGCCACTGTGATTCTGATAATGGAGCACTCCATGTCTGCAGCGCGTTGCATAGTATGTCTTTATTATTACCCTCTCGCTGCCCTACAAGCACATCAGTCCTCTCCAGTCTGCATGGGGCCCAGGTGCTCATCCCCTATATCTATAGAGCAATGACTCTTAAGAATGGCAGAGGACCAGCCCCATTTATTAGGAGGAGTTTATGGGGGGAAAAGGACATTATTAATGGAAGCCTCTGGTGTTAGGCATAGCGGCAGCAGACAATTGAGCCTTTTTGGCTTGGAGTGAGCTTGAGTCTGTCACAATCCAATCATCCTGGCCACATGTGACGAAGGGGATAAAGCATTGCACTCTAGGTTACAAAGCATAACTCAAAAAGAAAATGTGGCTTTCTGAGCTGTTACTGAGGAGGATTTCAAAAAAATATATATAGTGGAAATTTCTGGGATTTCAGACAAGTGTGAGGCTTTGAAGTTTTTCTTGTCTCTGCTATTATCCTCTTGCTTGGTGACAGCTGTTGTCATCAGTGTCAAGGCCGCTGAGCTGTGAAACTGTTGTCGGAGAGGGCGCTGGCTGTTCCAGAGGGCACAGAGGCAAGTCATCACCTGAGTGTGAGGTGAAACCTGCTGGAGCTGCAGTTACTGAAGGTTTTAGATAAAGCTGGGAACAAATCAAGAGGTGTGCAGGAGAGTGGTGGGGGCAGCAGCAGAGATTTAGCTTTGATTGTAGTCATGAACAAGAGCTGACATTTGCACCAGTGCTTTTGCAGTACTTTAAGTTCTGTAGTTTCTGGCGAGCTTCTTCACATTCCCCAGCTTAGTGATAAGTGTGTATCAGAGTTAGTTTACCCTTCAGACCAAAGCACACACGTCATTGCACCCTGTCAAGGCAGACTTGAAGTGCAGATGCTTGATACATATAATTAATTTGATATTGGTCTTAAATGTCATTGATCAAAAGGTTTCCCCTCAGACTGTTTAAGAAACTTTTGAGTTTGAGACCATCAGTATCAACACGTGTCCTTGTGCATTGCTCATGATAATTATTATCTCTGTGAGAACCTGTGTGGGAGTGTTTGCATTTGAATGATTGTGTCTGGCCTGATGCACTTTGTGATTCAGATCATGCAAGTCTAAGTCTGCAGGTAGAAAATATATACAGTAGCTCCTCTATAACAACAAACTTAACATGGACATATTTGTTTGCTTGTGTGTGTTTAGGTAATGACTGATTAATTTCAGTGTGATATATTACCCATCCATTTTAATATTTTCATTAAGGCTGAGTTCTTTTTTTGAACACTGACCAGAACCACTGCTGCCATCTCTCAGTCTAAGCCACTAAGGTGAAGCATAAAACTGTCCTTTGGTCTGACAAATCAAAACTTGATATTCTTGATTTAAAATTAGTCCTCCAGCTTAAAAGAACCACGTAAACGGAATAATATTAAATATGAGATCTTGGTGCATAAGAGATCTTTGCCTATTTCAGCAAAGCATTGCCAATTTCTTGATACTTAACAACAAAATGTAGGATATTAAATGCATTACTGGAGTTGAAACATTAAACAGAAATATACAGTATGTAATAAATAAAGCTTATAAGTGAATCAATGATAGATAAATATTTATCTAAGGAATTCAATGAATTGTCTCAATAGTGATGCCCTGCAAACTTGCTGGATATGACATTATATTATGCAACACATAATATAAAATGCGAAACCTGCAGAATATCTTTAGTACGAGCACAAATATGAAAAAAAGAAACAATTCATTTTAACCTTTGAAAGAAATAAAATACACTCAGACTGAAAACAAGATCTTTACCTGGTAACCTCAGGGTTAAAAAGACGGTTTCTCCCTGCTTGTTATATCATTATAAACCTAATTGTAAATGCATGTTTGAAAGTGTGCTAAGCGTGTGAAAGTGTATAAACATGAAGGTCAATGTTACACATTAAATGCATGCTTGTGTGTATCTATGAAAGGGCCAGACAGGGAGGGAGACGGGCCTTAGAGAGAGGAAATAGTGGGCAGTGCCTCGTCTTTCAGCTCTACACTAATGAGCCCTGCGACACACAGACTGGAAACAGCAGTATTGTTCTCCCTCTGCCCTGGTCAACAAATCCTATACAGCTACAGACACACAGAAACACATGCATACCTAGAGTGGGACACAGGCACACGATTACCACAAACAATATAACAGACCTACAAGGCCACACACTGATCTGTTTTATCTTGCTTTTTTTTAAGCTTCTTTGTATGCAGTAGATAAATCTACCTTTTAAAAAAGCTGTGAAATTGTTGCAAAATGCTTTGTGTGATAAGTTGGCATAAACTCAGAGAGCAAAGCAGATCTCTCCAAGACAATGCTTAGAGATAAACACAACAGACTTCAGCATTTTGATCTGAGTTCAGAAGGTTTTTTTTTTGTTCCATCATTATAATCTGTCTTCCATCTCTAAATCCAAATATGAGTTATGGCTTAGAAAGAACGAGTACCAACACATAAACCCTAGATCTTTTCTGCCATACATGTTGTAATTTATGCTGGAGGCCATTTTCTAAAACAATTTCCCTGCTTTGGTTTGACCCAAAAAACGTATCTGTTGGACAGTGGACAAAACAATGGTTAAGAGATGCTTGGGGTTGTGCATGGCATAGGGCAGTGTGGTCAAGGGAAGCGATGACAGGCAATCTATTGACAAAAGGAGAAAAAAGTCCCCTAGGGGCTCCATATCACAGAGGCATCGTGGTTAAAGGAGAAATAGATGAAAATGCAGCCACTGCAAAGATGCTTGTAAACTCTTACAAGGAAATCGTTCTCTGTAGCAGGTCTGACAGAAACAGGAAGTCTTCATGCTGTAGGAACATGAATCACATGTCCTTCTGATAGCCATCTATCTTTTACCTGATTTAACCCATTATTCCCATTTGGCAAGTAAAAAGGAAAAGAAACAAAAAAATCTTGGCCCTAAAATACAGTGCAGGTTAGATGATGGACAAAGGGCATCTGGCTGAGTAGTTTAACACATGGGTGTGGGTGAGGAATGAGAGAAGGGTGGACATAAGTGCCGAGCACGAAATTAGATTTTCAAAGGCAGTTAAAGAAATGAATATTTATGGTTTTTCATGCTCACGTTTATTGTGGGAAGAATCTTTTTGAAACAAGAAAAATGACAGAAGCCTCTTGGCAGCAGTTTTAGATCAAACTAATATTTTTTATTTTCTTAAGAATTTTCATCTTGCTCGACCGAAATCCAGGTGGCTGATGGGATAATGTTTTATATTTGAGCGAACGTATCCTGCTGTGTTCTGCAGGAGGAGCCAGGTTTTAGGAATAAGTCCCTGCTCCCTGCCGCTTTAAATCTGAGGATGCCTTTTCTTGAAACCACCGCGTTTTTGTCAGATTCATAATTCTTGGGTTTCTGCTGCTACAAAATCTCATTACAAACACATTGCTGTGGAGATAGATTTTGTTACCTATGACCAGATTTTGGTAAATTGGCAAATTCAATGAATTCAGACAAAACATGCCAATCTGAATAATTAATTTTCGATAGAAATACAAATAAGCAAATCCCAAAGTGTGGAGCAACCCTTTTGTCAGCATCAAGCATTTGCTTTATATTTTTTCTCTCTCTTTCCAGGGACCTTAAGCACAACTTAATCAGCACCATCATGCCCGGAGCCTTCCAAGGTCTGTCTGAGCTTCGGAAACTGTAAGTAGATATTAGCATGATTCACATTCCTGTTGGGTTCAGAGCAACAAATATACAAACATAAATGATAAACATAGTCTTAGAGGTTTTGACTTCAAAGGTTTAGTAGGAAACGGTAGATCCGAGTTTGTTTATGATTGGTCACCACATAAATGGTAGCTGAAACTCATCTATACACCGATTTTGGCATCTCATGACATTTAACATGCATTGTATTAGGCTCATGGTGTCAGCATGAACATATAGGCCTCCTTTACTAAATGATCCTGTGGAAGACCTGGGATGTGGTCCCTGCCACTGCTGAGGGAACCTCAGGGGTACGCAGAGGCTCCTCACAGGTCGTTCAATGTGACAAAGTGGCTGTTTGCAGCTGCTTATGTCTCACTCCTTGTGTTTCTGGACATTGAGTTTTGGTTGTAGCGTGGGTCGAAAGTGTTTGTCTGCGCTGCACTGCGTGACTCCCCATCCCTCCTCACCCGTACTTGTATTTTCCCTGCAAGGTCTGGGGCTTCTCAAAACAAACAGGGGGAGATAAACACATGCTCTGGACAGCTCTCTGCTGGGTAGTGTCAGAGGTGCAACAGAGCAGATCCCTCTCTGGATGAAGCCATACATCACACTCAGGGGTGGACTGCAGAACAGGGGCCCTGCTTTTACCCCACTGTTGATAAACCTTTTACTCAGGTCCCATGGGGTTCTGATAAAGAAAAGTATCGGAGACTGTTTTTAAAATGTGTATTACTTGAAAAAGGAAGTTTACATTCTGTAGTAGCACATATAATAAAGATCCTGGAAAGTTCATCAGGATATAGAACTGCATGAATATGTAACATTTAATCTGACACTGAATAAGTCAAACCATAATAATCTGTTGTTGAGGAGTTGAGGCATGTTCCTTAATTTGAAAATGACTAACACATTCCTTCGTTTTTTCACACTTTAGCGACCTCTCCAACAACCGCATTGGCTGTCTGACTGCAGACATGTTCCGGGGGCTGACCAATCTCACTAGACTGTAAGAGACAGATTGATTGGTTCCATAAAACTATTGTACTCTCTGACTTGTGGTAAAGCTATTGAGAGAACATGCTCATGCCTAATTTCTGATCTGTTAGAAACCTCTCTGGCAACATCATGTCGACCCTCAATCCAGGAGTGTTTGAGGAGCTGCCATCTCTCAAGCTGGTGTGAGTTTTGATGTATAGCAATGCAGGTCCTTTAAAAGCAACTGAGAATATGAATTTGTAGCATGCAAAATATTTTTTTCAAGAAAAAAATGCTCAGGTGTTCTGCATGTACAGGTATGATTCAGTATCTTAATGCTTGAGGTAAAATGTTGGCAGAGTTAAACTTGAATCCTCTGTGATGATTGATCATTGTTTCTCTATCCAGGAATTTCAACTCAGACTACTTGTCATGTGATTGTGGGTTGCGTTGGGTTCCAAGCTTCTTTCGTAGCAGTTCAGCGCGGTTGGGGGATGAAACCCTGTGCGCCTACCCCAGGACCCAGAGGGGAAAGCCCCTGCGTGGACTCAAGGAAAACCAGCTGAGCTGTGGTGAGAGCTTGGCTACAGTGAGACACATGAATGAGGTGGTTTGCCACTTTATTTCAGTGAGCGCTGCCCTGTGAAGGAAAATGACAGCACACACATAATGAAGCTCAAGATCATTGCAGCTATTTTAAGAGTTCTATCCAAGCAGCTCAGTGGGGACATATTTCTAAAAGTATCAGTGAGCTGTGTTGACAGCTAACCCTCCGGGTTGCATTTATGAAATGTTGCAGTCTGCATCCAATCTGCTCCAGAAAAGCAAACTCATAATAGCTTCTGTGGAAATATTCAACTGAGGTTGAGTTGTCAGACAGCAGAAGAAATAATTAAGAGTAAAATATAACAGCCACATCTTCATCTTCTCCCACTATGTTGCTCAGATGGTCCACTGGAGCTGCACACCTTGTCGCTGCTACCTTCCCAGCGCCAGGTGGTCTTCAAAGGTGACCGGCTCCCCTTTCACTGCACCGCTGCCTTCGTGGACAAGAACACCACCTTACAATGGCATCACAATGGACAGGTCGTGACTTCAGACCCAGAAATGGGTGTCCAGCTGGAGAACAGTGTGCTTCATGACTGCACCTTCATCACCAGGTGCAGTAACTGGACTTATACAGCCCCTCTTCGAGTTTTATTTAACAACAATCTGCCCTGATGACACTGCCTTTTTTTACTTCTCAGATGTTTTTAGTTTGAGATGACAAGTTCAGCATGTGCTGGTGAAGTGTTGTAATGAGCTGCTGATATCTTCCTTATTTATTCAGTGAGCTTATTCTATTCAACGTCCATGTGGAGGCCAGTGGAGATTGGGGGTGTGTGGTTACTACTGGGCGGGGCAACATTTCTCAAACTGTTGAAATTGTAGTGCTGGAAAACAGTGCCTCCTTCTGTCCGGAAGATAAAGTTGTCAACAACCGTGGAGAGTTCAGGTTAGTTATAGTAATGATCATCTATCATGCAATAGACTTTTCTTCTTTTTTTTTTTTGTAAACTGAAGTTTCAGCATCTCAATCAATCTTTGTTTTTATTCCACAGGTGGCCAAGGACTCTGGCAGGCATCACCTCCCATCAGTACTGCCTGCAGTTGCGATATCCCTCCCTGTCTATGGAGGGGGGGATGGAGCAGAAAAAAGCCTCTCGATTCTGTGACCGCTCTGGAAAATGGCAAGAGGGTGACTACTCAAACTGTCACTACACCAACGGCATCACTCGTGTTCTGCATACCTTCATCCTGGTCAGTGCAGCTGTTGGTGCCACAGCACATTGTTCCTGTTCAGAGTCATGATATGACTGCGAATGACCCTACCGTATATATAATTTTTTTCAGAGACCTATTAATGCATCCAATGCTGTCACTGTGGCACATCAGGTGCAAACATACACTCTGGAGGCTGCAGGTTTCACCGACTCTGTGGATGTGCTGTATGTGGCGCAGATTATGGAGAAGTTTATGGAGTATGTCAGACAGCTGAGAGAGGTGGGAAAGATTCATTTACATTTCTAAAACAGTAATTCACACTCATTTCTTTGTCATGTTTTCTTTTGATTATTCCTTCCTTACATCATGAATATCTGTGTGCTCTTTCTAGTTGTCCGAGGTGATGGTTGAGATGGGCAGTAACCTGATGCAGGTGGATGACCAGATTCTTGCACTTGCCCAGAGAGAAAAGAGAGCCTGTAGCTCTATTGTCTATTCTCTGGAGACCTTGGCTTGGCCTCAGCTACACAGTCATGCTCAAGATTTTTCTAAGGTGGGGAAAAATATCAACTTGAGTTTTTAGCTTTTGAATATGTTGAAGTATTTATTAACTTTTTTTCGTGTCACTATAAAATGATGAAAATGACTTTTCCTCATAAAACAAAACTATGGGATGTCTATAAACTATAATGCAAAATGTAAATCTGACAGATTTCTTTTTACCCTGATTAAATGTCTTACTTGATTAAATTGCAATTTGTAGAAATATTCCTGACCATTTAAATCTATTTTGATTTGTACAGGTGTCTAGGAACATTGTGATGGAAGCCCATCTAGTTCGTCCAGCCCACTTCACTGGTATAACCTGCACTGCGTATCAGCGTCATGAGGTGTCAGCAGGCCACCCAGGAGTGGAGATGTCAGAGTCTGCCCATGAACAACAACTTAATTTCCGCTGTAGCACTGGCTCCCATAACACCTCCCTCAACCACTTTCCCCTCAAGGTGAGGTCTTCTTGCATCACCCTTTTCTCCCTCTATTACATACTATGCCATTAGCAACCACCTGTCTTTTTTATTTCCAGAATTCTGTAGCCCTGGCCTCTGTGACTCTTCCAGCTACTCTTTTTCCTCCTGATGCTGCTGAAGACTGTAAGCTACAGTTTGTAGCCTTTCGAACAGGCAGCTTTTTTCCTGTGTCTGGAAACTCAAGTAGTACTATTGAATACCTTCACAGACGAAGCGTCAACACTCCTGTCATCTTTGCAGGCCTTGGTAAGAACCAAACCTCACCATCCACTGCAATCTATTTCTGCATTTAAAGATTTTAGACCTCAAAATGCAATGAAACACAGTTTTATGCCTTGTTTATATGTACATGTACATGTTTTGAGCAATGACTAAAGTCTAACACATAAAACACATTTCCATGCAAATATCTGAATTGTCTTAATGTGGACTTTAAACAATAGAAACCACACAATCAATTTCACTTCCAAGGGGAGATTTGTTGCATTTTATAGATTTGCTAATGGTACTCTGCAAGTTAAAGTAAAATGCCCCTATCATCTAAAACATCTCCTTAATTATAAATCACTTTGTATAATTTGCTTTGCTTAACACTAATTAAAAAAAGAAGGAAGAAATATGACGGCCAAGACAAAATACAATTTATAAGGTATCACCATCTAACTACAGTAGATATATACAAAATATTTGCATCCAAATTTTTTCAGTGGAATTCACATCTACAACTTCAGTATTGTAGAAGTGTTAGGTTGACAAATTCTTCTCGTTCTATGACAGACGGTTGCAGCATGTATAACTACTCTGAGCCTATCTGGGTGTCCCTGCGCCACTTGTCACCTGGCACTGATGCAGTGGCGGCCCACTGGAACCTTGAGGGTCCGGGGAAGCAGGGCGGCTGGAGTCAAGAGGGCTGTCAGCTTGTCCACAGTGACAGCACTACCTCCACAATGCGCTGCTCTCTGCTCGGCAACTATGCCGTGCTGCAGGTAGAAAAGACTTGCATTTTTGATTTTTCATTCAGCAGCACCATGGTTGAATGAGACTTTCATCTGTCTTATATGTTCTTTCTAGGAAGTGCCTGAGTTCCCCAACCACAATCTAAACTCTGTGAGGGTGCTCCACCCTGTGGTCTATGCCTGCACTGCACTGCTCCTCCTTTGCCTCTTCACCATCATTATTACACACATACTACATCACAGGTATTGTAGCATGTGCAACACACTTCTAGCTGCTACTGGCTATTTGCTGCATCTTCTCATAAGTTTTTTTTTTCTATGCTCTAACAGCTCCATTCACATATCAAGAAAAAGTTGGCACACGTTGCTGAATACCTGTTTCCACATTGCCATGACAACAGCGATCTATGCAGGAGGCATAAGCTTGACCAGCTATCCTGTGGTTTGTCAGGCAGTAAGTTTTGAATTTAAAGTCAGTTTTAAAATAACTTACAGCTTCATGCAAGCTTGATGTCTGATACTGTCGCAAACCCCGACAGGTGGGCATTTCTCTGCACTACTCCTCCCTGTCAACACTGCTGTGGATTGGTGTCAGTGCCAGGGTAATTTACAAAGAAGCTGTTTGGAGAATGCCACGACAGACGGAGGAGGATTCTCCTGCGCCACCTACTCAGCGACCCATGCTAAGGTCAGTGAGCAAAACACATTACACCTTCACCCACTTCTCTCACTGTTTGCTAGCAATATGGTTTATGTTTTAGACAGATGCAGGAGTTCTTGTGTAGGACCACCCAAACTGTGCAGCATCAATGGCAGTCATTGTGCCCAATGACCAAAGTCATTCTGTTTTTCAGAACCTTGGTGGGACATTATAGGGGCAAATAAGCCATAAGGCCGAATGAATTTAGAGCAGGGGAAAAGAAAAAAGTATGACACCAACAGAAAAGAAGTCATAGGAGTTGTCATAAATCTGAGATTCAAAGCGGTGCTTTGTCTTGTCCCATATTGCTTTCTATTTCTCAACCCGCTTTCCTGCCCCTTTAATATTGAAACTGCAGTCATACACTATGCCGCTTTGTTGCCCACACAGCCACAAGGGGTCAGGCTGTGATAAATCACAGACTATTGGAGTCTATACTGACTCTTGCAACAGTCACCAATAGAGTGGCAGATCATACAGCCTTGTTCAGATAATAAACAGAGGGACAGAGGAAAAGACACAAAAGAGAAAATTACAGCTTAAAAACAAAACAAAAGGTGGAACAATATCCAGTGGCACAGACATGAACTGCACTTTATATCAGAAACTGTAAAAATGGTTTTTGATGCATTTTTCTTTATTTTTCAAGGTTCTATTTAATAGCTGATGGAGTTCCTCTTATCATTTGTGGGATCACTGCAGCTGTCAATGTCAACAACTATGGAGACAGCAGCCCTTAGTGAGTTCTTCTATTTTTTCCTTCAGCCATTTGGCCCTTGACTTTGTGTTGTTTTGTTTGGTGCTTAAGTGAATAATAAGTTGAACACACAAAGGCGTCTTAGTGTTTGCATTGATTCTTCTTCCATCCTTTCTGCCTCTTGCAGCTGCTGGTTGGTTTGGCGCTCCAGCCTGGGTTCTTTCTTTGTCCCTGCGGGCCTAGTGGTGTTGGTGACCTGGATTTATTTCCTGTGCACTGTGTTCCGCCTGAGGCACCGTGTCACCAAAGAATGCACAGGAACCACCCTGACCTCTCCTGGGACTGAGAGCCATCCTGGACTGGCAGGAAGCACCAGCCTGCTCTCCACTGACTCAGTGGCGGGACCTATAACCCCAGCTGCTCCTCCAGAGGACCAGTATGCCCTGAAGACACAATTCTCTGTGTTGGTAGCCACCCACTTCCTGTTTGTGGCTCTGTGGTGTTGTGGGGCCATGGCAGTGTGGCTGGCAAGCCACAATAGCTTGCTATTCAGCTGTCTCTATGGGATAGTTGCCACAGCTTTGGGAGTGTTTCTGGTAGCACATCATTGCTTTCGACGTCTGGATGTACAGGCATCATGGCTGTCTTGCTGCCCAGGCTATCACCGCTCACATCCTATGTCTACTTACACACACACCTGCACAACTGGGAGTGGAGTGCAGACCTCTGAGCAGGGATCCCAGCTTTTCATCAACTGCCATCCACCAGCTGACTCTCATAACTCTTCTTCAGCCAGGTCATCTTCCACACCGAGTGGGATCAGCAGTGTTGGACCTGGGCCTTGCAAGCTCACCAACTTGTTGCAGGTTGCACAAGACAGTCCAAACAACACTTCACATGCCCCTACAGGCAACAATACAAGCACCAGTACTGATAACATCACCAAACCAACGAACAATGTTCTGCCTTCTATTAACTCTGCAGTCCCTGTACATCCCCAGAGAAGAAAAATAAGTGGCAGAACTAAACAAGGGAGTAGTCAGTATTATCATCGGGGGGAGGGCAGAGGCCACTATCGTCTCAAAGCTCTAAGGACTGCTGGTGGGGGAAGTCTTGGAGCCTTAGGACCCCCGGGTTTAGAGCACCTTGGTTCATCACATGGTGTCTATAAACAAGCCACAAGTGAGAATGGCAGCATACACCACAGTTTCTCAGAGAACCAGGCCAGCCTGCTGACAAATGGGAAGCGAATAGGAGAGTCCGTTGCCACTAGCCCATCGGAGGGAAGTGATGGGGGCAGCAGTGGGAGCCGCAAACCCTTCCCTCTGCCACCCTCTGTGGCCAGCAGAGTGGCCATGCATGGTGCTCAGAGACGATGCTCAAGCAGAGACAATTTAAAGGTGGCAGCATCTGCAGAGCGAGAAACAAAGCGCTGCTCCTACCCTTTGAACAGTGTCACCACCACGGTGCCAGGGGCTGCTGCCCCAAATGGCACCCTGAAAACCTCAGTGTTAGAGCTTGAGCAGGACATGAGTGGCACAGACCAGTCCCAAAGTTCTGTTGGAATGAAGAGTGGTTTGTGGAAAAGTGAAACCACCGTGTAAACTTACACTTACAGGTGAACATCCATCCATGACTTTAATAAAATGATTGGGTTGTGTTTAAATGGTCTCTTAATGATTACATAATTTAAGATATAATATCATGCAGGCATCCAGGACCCTAAACTGGTACTTTTGCCCTGTAGCAATGTAAGAGTTTGCTGTGAAATATTAAAGCAGGTTTTTCTTTTTGTCATTTTCAAGCATAAAATACGCATTTATTTTATCCACTAGAAATTATTTACAAGATTTTTCTGAAGTTGGCATATGATGTTAATTTTGGATGTTTAATGAAAGCTTTATTGTTTTAGTTGTAATTTTTCTATGCATATCAACTATAGCATGAATTGGAATTTGAGATGGTCCATTTCCAAAGTACAGCTATATGCATTTAATCTAAGGGCAACCTTTACCCTTATGTTTGCTTCAAGTGATTGTACGTGCTCATGTATGCACTTGTTTTTTGAGTGTTAATGTGTATGTATGTATATGTATGTGTCTGTGTGTGTGGGTGTTTGTGTATGTGTATGTGCAAACACACAATGAGGGAAGACTTGTATGAATGTGGCTGGACAGAATCTGAGAGTGAATTAAAAATATTATGTGAGACTTTTGAATATAGAAGATGTTTCCTTTTTTCTATGTTTGCTCGTCAGCAGTGATATAATTAATTAAGAGTGAATAAAAATCTGTCCCAGATTAGTGAAAGAAAATGGATGGGTAGATAAAAATCAGAGGGCAAAGAGTGGGTTTTTGATATCCATTGATGGTATTCATGTCCAAAAAAAACCCTTTCTAATGTAAAGTGGGAATAACTGCCCCCTCATGGACAGTAGATAAACTTTTCTGTCATTTTCAGGTATAAAAAAATGCTTTGAGCTTGCAAAATAAACAGACTTAACTCTAAATCATAATGATACTAATAATACTTTATTTATATAGCCCTTTCCAACAACCCACAGGTGACCAAAGTTCTCTGTAATTTCAGTGTAGTGGTGTAGGAGGTGTTAAAAATTTCTCAAAAGATTGGCCTCTAAATACTTGCTATGTCTCGGGTGCTTGTTAAAAAAGCAGAATGAGAAGAATTACAAAAGCCTGAGTAGTACTTCTGTTTTTAATCTGTCTGATACAACGGCCACTGAGGAAATTACGTAAACAGGACATAGCATTTCTACCATGCAACTCATTGTCAAGGGTTTTTCCATTATACTTCAAAACAGATTGTGCACATTGTTAGTCTGACGTGTTTCAGTATGATACATCTGTAGTATATAGTGTTGTGTATTCTGTGGGTAAAATGAGAATTTTGATCAGTTATAACCATTATATGACACCGATTCAAACATTGACTTTTGAAAACAAATAGAACAGAAATGTTTTTCAATATGATTTTTTCAATGGTCCAAAAGTTCAATCTTAACTTTATCTCCCTATCAGTAACATTGATAAGGTTAATGATTTCCCAGTTGCATTATGTACCAAAGGAGGGAAAAAGTATAG
>JBBBVU010000012.1:20019884-20044226 GCA_037177055.1 Atherinosoma microstoma | reverse complement strand
TATCACAATTAAGATAAGATATGAAGGCATTTATTCGTCCCCAGCGGGGAAATTCCAGTGCAACAGCAGCAAGACAGAAAGGAGAGCGGAAATTATAGATAAAACATAAAATAAAAACAAAATCGTTGAGATATAAACATAAAGACAAATTTAAAAAATGAAAATTGGTTCATTATTTACAATATTTACAATAATAATTAACAAATTAACAGGACTCTGTTCAGAATTAATTGTTGTCCTTTTTAATTTTCTTAGGATTAAGAAACGGTATACTGATTCTTGATCATTTGTGTTGTGTCCTCAAATCGCTCCTAGTTTTTAACGCCCTCTTCTTCCATTGTCCAATCACTGATGGAGTTTAAGAAACGGACATAAATTTCATCCAATCAGTAAACTCAGTGTAGAATATGGGTGGGAAATCATGCCATCAGGGAAGTGAACTGTGAAACTTGGTATCGGAGGCACAGTGAAGGAGTTGTGTTTATGAAAGCCTCTTAAAAGAAATAGTCGCACTGCGGTGATGTTCTGGTTGGGTCACGTAGGCTAGTATTAGCACTGACTTGGTTAACCAAGTGTTAAGTCAACTCAATGTTATTAGAAGCTTAGGGATAGCTTTCCGAATATAGGGTAAAGCATTACGACATCCAACTGAGCTTCCTGAACTGAAGTCCAGGGCTAGGTAACAGAGAAGTACGAACGCAGAGGACGCCGAGTGTGAAAAAAGGGTTCAGGAAAAGGTTGATCAAAACTCGTACGCCTAAGTTCTCTTAGCTGGGTTGTTTAGGTTAACTTTTAGTTAAAGTTAAAGGACTTTCGCAATGTCATTACTTGATCAGAGCCAGCAGTGGTTTCCTACGAGTATCCAGGTAACGGTCCATCAAGCTCGTAACCTGCGTGTGAAAGGCAAGAATGGCACCAACGACGCCTATGCCATCATCCAGGTGGCCAAAGACAAGTTTTCTACATCTGTGGCAGAGAAGTGTGTCGCTCCAGTTTGGAAGGAAGAGGCTTCGTTTGACCTGCCACTCTTCCACCCTGGAAACGCTGAACGCTGTACATTGTACATCATAGTCATGCACCGTGCTCAGGTGGGGCTCGACAAGTTCTTGGGCCAAGCTGTGATAAACTTACTGGATCTTCATGACAACAAGTCTCGCAAAAAGACCGAGTAAGTTACTGTTTCACAGACAGTTCTAACATTTATGCCCTGTTTGTTACTTCTTTTTTTTTTAAAAGTTTATTTTAGGTGTTCACAATTATTGACTGTGGTCAAAGGAAACACATGTCTATTTATGAAAGAGTTGCCTTACTTCTGTAGGTTTAATTCAACATTACCATAGAAAGACACTGCACATATACAGGAAGAAGATACTCCAAACCTAAATACACTTGACCACAGAAATGTAAAAACTTAGCTTTATTGTAAGAATCCCAAGAAATGTGTATTAAATTAAAATGAAAAAAAAAAAACATGACTTAAGCCCCACTTTCTTTCCTTATTTGCATTGATTTTCCTACACTGTCAAGCCAAGACTGCTTTCTCTAAAAAAAAATAAAACAAACAAAACTTATTTCCATTTCCCACTGAGTGGGAAAGCTTAACTCATTCTTAAAGAAACAAGTCTCTCAAAAATAAGTTCCAGCTAAACTGGATCCTGGTGTAATTTTACTTCTTAATTATATCGAGGTACAGCCTGTATTTTCTTTCTAAAATCAGGTTCCATTTTTTTGCATATCAGCATACATACAAATCATCTTTTGTGATTCCCAGATACTTACCAGATCACATTCCCTCGTTAACATTTTTGTCCGAATGGGATTTTAGATTTTGTGTAAAGAAAGCAATAAACATTTATTCCCATTGTCTGAAACACCCTTACTGCTCTAACTTTGTTGAGCTTCAGTAAACATAAAAGCCTTTCACTTGATCTAAATTGAAAAAAAAAAAGTTTGATGTCTGATAAATGTTTGCATAAAATCAAGTTGAAGAATTGAATTTGATCATCCACATTTCATACAGTAGGACAGAGATGTTGGATAGATCACATTTCACCACATTTAACTAGTTATTTCACCTTGATCTTACCAGCAAGTTCCTCTGAAATCAACACTCTTTTGAAGAAAAACCTGGTCAGGGTAGCAGCATTTCATGTTTATACTAAACAACCTATCAGAGAAAAATGAAATTGTTCAGTGAGTTGCTATTGTTTTGGCCATTTAAGAGTTCTTGCCTTGTAGAACTAACCAATATATGTTTGTGAGAAATAATAAACAAATGAATAATTCAACCTTATTGTTACACATTTTTAATGTAGCATTAAAATGTGTGCAACTAAAACGTTCAGTGTGGAATGTAGGGGCATCTAGTGGCTCAAATTGAAAACCACAACCAACCAAATACTCCCCTCCAAAAATGGCTGCAATGCAGTATGGCATTTAGTATGACACAAAGGAGTTTGGGGATCTAAATGGCTTGTTTAAAGGATTCTTATTTCACACAAGTCTATGCTAATGAAAACATATCACAAACTGTAACTAATAGAATCTCTCTCCCCTGTTATTTATTAGTTTCAAGCAGGAAAAACAGAAAGATCGGACTTGTCTGTATTTGTTGGACCAAACATAAACATTTGTCTGAGAATTTCACTTCTTTGTGCTGCTCGTAATCCCACACATTCCTCAGGGCTATTCGCTTGCTTTTTAATACATCTGCTCACACCCAGATATGTATTACATAAACCAGAGTGACATGTGGTTTGACGTAGCAAGGGGTGTAATATGGGTGCAACAGGAATCAAAACAAAATATTCAACAATGAGGCGCAACCGATATGTATAAAGGCTTTAGTACTGAGTTTAGTGATACACACCCTCCAAAAAATAAAGACGGGTTGATGATGCAGACAATGTTTTTACGCCACCCTGGTCAGAGCTTCCTTAATTTTGAAGTGACTTTTGGAAAAAGTGAGTGAGCCAAAGTGTGTGAGCTTTCTGTTATCACTCATCCAAGGACTGCCTTGGTAATGGTCTGGAATGACCTCACTTAGTTGGTTATTGTAGCATCATATCTTGTGTTTACACAGTTTGTTTTTACAACTTCGTGGCACAGTTAATTTCTTGCCGTTTCCTCATGATGTCTGAGCTCTTTCATTCTCCATCTTCATTGTGCGCCCTCTTTGTCCTTTCAGATCTAGCATGCACTCTGGGTATTGGATGTTGCTGGTTTTGCCTTGAAGTGTGTGGTGTTAGATTACTATACTGCTTCCCTGTTGTGCTGACAGGGTGTGACATTCAAGACTTTGTATTCCTGCTGAAAGGGATATCTACAGTTCTCTAATACAAAAGAGAGAATACAAGATGAGTTTCTAGCCTTAAGCTTTAAGACATGACTGGAAGTCATTTCTTACCACTAGTATACAAATATAAAGGGTAACGATAGGGTAATAATCTGTATTCTCTACATCAGCACACTCTTCATCTGTAAACATCAGTGTGATTGGTGTAGTGTTTTCAAGTTGTAATGGCGAAGCATATTTATATTGTAAACAGGATCATTACGGATAATAACATTATTTACCACCCTATGTGCCAACTACTAATCATTCTAATCAATCATGGGAAAATGTACAGATGTGTGGCAAATTAAAGAAAAAAACAAAATGTTGGTGTGAGGTGTTGGATGTACCACTAGCACAGTTTCAGTCTTCATTCTGCTTAAGGTATGGAACAACATTTTCCCCCCAAAAAACTTTGCCATTTGTTAAATTCATTGTGATGAAGTAGACTGCCATTTGGCATGCCCATTCACACATAAGTATTCAAAAGAGTTGAGATGTGGCGTGTGTGAGGATTTTCACACTATCAAACCATTTAGTGACCTCCCATGCATTATGGAAAGGAACCTTGATTTTGTGGAAGGAAGGACTTTTTGTCGGGATGGAGATGGTTTGCTGTGACCTAAAACTTATCAACAAAATTACCCCCAAAGTGTAGCTGTACTGCTCCAGAGTTGGATATATTCAAGAGTGATCGAAAACTAGTTAATTCTGGTCACCAGTCGATTGATTAGTCCATGCGTCCATAAGAGAAGCAGTGTATCCCCTCACCACAAGAATCAGGGGTTCCTTTTTTTCTTGCTAGAAAATAAAGATGAATAGATTGAGGCAGTAGCTGATCATGTTGAGTCACATTGATTTGAACTAACTAGCTAAATGGACAATAAACACCTTTTTATGTTGTTATTAAAGATGTCCCGATTATTTAGTTTTAAAATTAATTGTGGTATTAAAAGCCACGATTAATTAATCGTAAAGATTCCTCAATATTGTCACTTTACACAAAAGATGTATGGTTCATGTTATGGTTCATGTCTGAACCATAACGGCAGATCAGCTCAACATGCGCACGGAACGAAAACAGGTATTTGATATATCAAATGGGTCATGCTGGAGCCATCCTTTAGATATAAAGCTTGAAAGCTGTCTGAATCTAAGAAGATAAGGAGGATAAAGTAGTTTTTGGTGGATTCGGTTAATCACAATTAACCGAAAAGTCGCCTAAGTGCCCAAAATAAGTGTCTCGCTGAGATAATACCAAATTTGGACTTTTAATCTGACATGAGTAATAAGATTGTTGTTTATGCATTAATGCAAAAGAAAAAGAAAATGCGTTAATTCAACAGATTAAAAATCTTTGCATTAATACATCAATTTTGACAGCCCTACTTAAAACTTAAAGACCTAAAAGGAGCAGTCATGTGATTTTACACATATCTAGTGTTGGGAAATTAATTAACACATAACTGTGATAATCATAAAATTGGGATTATTTCTTTGACAATAATCGTACCAAGAAAAATCTGTAATCATAACATCCCTTGTTGTAATGTGCCTGATGTACTTCCTTGCCTTGCGGTGTGAGCTTTCCAAATGATGCTATTTCCAAACTGAATGGTTTAGGGCGCAATGCAGATATGTTTTGAAGGTGATGCTATTGTGCTGCTGTTCATTTCCCACCAAGTACCAACAAATCAGAGCTTTCTGACTTGACGTGAAAAATACATGCAGCAATGTCACCAGCTAATGGACTGAAATTCGTCGGCAGCTATTTTGAACACCATTTATAGTCAACTACATTGGTCATTCTCCTCACTCTTAACACGAGATGGCCACATTACATTACTGGGGAATGCATTTTTCTAGCTTAAGATATTTTGGGATGATTGTGCCATTGGATCAGTTCTCCTTGTCAGAAAATCAGTTTTCAAGTCAGGTTAATATGTTTAGACATTTGAGACGCCTCTATTTAGTGTGTACACAAGGAGCACAGCATTTGTACTCAGTTTCCTGACCTGACATACAATATCCTGTGTATTAATCCAACATTAGAATTATTTTCAGTGAATTCAAATACAGCTTTCCTATTGAGATAACTTGGATATTATTTCTTAATTAATATAGAAGAGCCTGGATTCAATCAAATATTAATGCATGATGAGAATTAGTGTATAATACCAACAGCCACAACATAGATAGGTTCCAATGAAACCTATTTTTATGATTTTGTATTACACCTAATTACTTTACTGGCTGAATACTTTAGGGTGTTGCTCACAGTCTAACAGTCTCTCTGGTTAATCATTACATGCGAAAGAGAAGTGCGAGTGACTGTTAACAGAGGAAACCTGTCCAACAGGACCAGTGAGCTCATCCATCAGGGGCAAGGCTCTATATGTTTTGCATACAATACAGCATGTGGAACACCCAGACAACCTATTAATAATTGCATCAATGTATTGTGTTTTTTAGAGTCATCTAAGTGTTCACCCTGATGTAATGGTTGTAAAAAAGAACACTGAACAAATTCTTGACTGGCTTGAGAAAGTGTTACCTGCCTGTGGGTTGACTGGGTTAGTGATTATTTGACTTGGTGTTCTTGGAGAGGAGATGCAGAATGTTTGAATTGGGCCCTTTGTCATTCTAACTTGTTACAGCGCGTACCGTCCAGCACCTCCCCTAATGTTTAAAAGTGTTTGAGGAATGTTGGTTCACTCCCAAGCTTGTTTCCTGATTGTTATCCCTAGAAAAGCCTGTGTGGATGTCTGCTACCAGACAAGTAATTGGATCCTGCAAAAATAAACCCCATATGAGCTGCCTGGTTGATACCCTACCTGTTTTGTACAGTAATAGATAGCTTCAAGGTATCAGTTTTACTCTTCCAGAGGTAGACTGAATATTGATACACAGTCTGGGCTTCTCAGTTCGGTCCTACGGGGGCCACAGTCCTGCAGGTTTTCAATGTGTCCCTGCTCCAATACACCTAACCCAAATTAAATGGACCAAACAGCCGATGAAGTTTTGCAGAATGACTCATTAATTCCAGTCGGGTGTGTTTGAGCAGGGTCACATTGAAAACCTGCTGGACTGCGGCCCTCGTAGGACTGAATTGAGTGGCCTGGTCTGTATATTACTGAGCTGAATGGAAAAATAAGAGAGATTCATCCAGACAACCTTTTATTTAAAGCGTAACAGTTGTAGGACTGCTGCTGAACACCAAAGTAAAAAAAAATGTAAAGGCTTGCCACTATAGGCACTTTTGTTGCTCTTATTAGTGCACATGATCATAGCAAGTCCTAGATTATAAAAAGAGGAAAATGCTTGTATGTTATGGAATTGATTGCTTGTTTTGGTTTGACTTAAAACAGGCCTCTCCAGAATACTCCAGACTTTCCCTTGCAGATAATTAGTGCTGAACCTGTGCAACTGAAAGGACACGGAGGTGGTGGGGGGGCTGAACAAAGCAGTAATTGTTAGGCTTTTATCTGCGGCTGTTGCGGTACGCCCTACAGGAACTGGAACAAATTGTACACTAGTTAATGATATGCATCACTCTTAGTTATAACAAGACAGCACTTTAATAGCAACAGATGGGAAATATTTGAATTCACAATTTCTGGAAATGAATGATCTTGTATATAAACCTTTTTGAACCTTACCTGAGGTTGCTACAAATTTCTGCATGAAAAGTGCTGTACTGCACAGTAGGAGGCTGCATTGGGATTGGGACCAAACTCAAATGTCATGACCATTTCAAAATTTCACTGTGGGAGTGGGAGTGGACAGTCACTTAATAAACTGGGTGTCCCAGCTTCACAATGACTGTGACAACAAATGAAGTTGGAAAGAATATTAAAGCAGAAGATCTACATCTGGACAGATTTTCTGTTGTAACACATTTTATTACTTCAGTGAAAGTAATATTATGTTTGAGGAGGCAGATGGCACTGGTCAGCTTTCCAGCAGGAGCGGGATTAAGAAGATAGTCCCTTTGAGGGGTCATCTTCATATCTTCATCTAGACTTTAAAAGTTGGTTACTTCTAAGCTGTCATGTCTCGCTCCTAATGATATATTTTATTTGAGTTCATTTAACTAACAGACAAATAATCATTCTGTCCCAAACATGTGAAGTTATTGAGGAAAAATGTGAAGTCACACATTTTACTTCTGACATTGTGAAGTGAGCCATTACTTTTTACATGCAGAAGAGGTTTAACCTGTTTTACATTTTGTTGGATGAATTAACTGAATAATTTGATATCATTATTCCATAGTTGTAACTGAATATTTTGCTGTACCAAAAACTAATCAGTTACTGTAGTCTGAAATAGTTTTACTGAACAAAAAGTTATTTCATAAACTAATTATTTCACCTAAAATAATTCATGATCTTCCAGCAATTCATTTTAAAATGAGACTTATTCTTTCTGTCATTTCAGTTGGTTCAAGCTGGTGGACAAGGCTGGAAAGGAGGACAAGGTGCGAGGGGAGGTGCTCCTAGATATCCAGTTTCTGAGAAACAACCTGTCAGCTAGCATGTTTGACCTTTCAATGCAGGACAAACCGCGCTCACGTATCTCCAAACTGAAAGACAAAGTCCGTGGGAAGAAAAGGGATGGCTTCTCCGACTCTGCTTCAGCCATTGTTCCTTCTGTCAGCCAGGTCCTCACAGACAGTGAGGGAGAGGCTGATGCACAGTCACTTAATCATTCTCCAGGAACAAAAAAGAAATCTAAGTTCAAAACCCTGTTTGCCCCCAAATCAAATCTACAGCGCAACATCTCTCAGTCCATGTCTACACTTGGGACACTTCCCGAAAAGAATTCATCTCTCAGTGGCAGCCGCTCATCTGGCCTCAATGTAGATTCTCCTGAAGGTAATTTAACCTTTGTGCTCTCTGTCTGACTCTGTATGTTGACAGCTCTGGCTTTCATCTGCTGCACAGCTCCAGCTGAATAATATGTTTTGCATGTCAACAATGACATCATGCTTCTCTGTCTCTCTTCCCACAGTAAAAAAGAAATTCAAATTCCTGGGACACAAGCGAACAGGCAGCTCAGACAGTAAAGTGTCTCTGGGTGCATTCTCCCTACTGGGCCGGTCCAAGCAGAGCAACAGTGACCTGAACAACCTGTGCATCAATGGCAGCCATGTGTACACTGAGGAGGCAGAGGCCAAGAGTGGGTCTACTCTCAGTCTGAACAGCTCAGGTCAAGGCTCTGTGGAGGATGTCCGCAAACACACTTCTGATGCCTCTGCAGATTCCTCTAAAAGTGTACCTGTGCCTGTCTACAGGCGTGGATCCACAGATAAAGCTTTAATGGAGCAACAGCACCATCAGGAGGAAGAGAAAAGAAGGCAGGCAGAAGAGAGCCGTATCGCAGAAGCAAGGAAATTGGAGGAAGAAGAGAAATACAGGACGGAGGCCAAGAGACTGCAGGAGGAAGAGCAGCGTAGACAGCAAGAGGAACAAGAAAGGAGAAGATGCATCCTTGAGGATGAAGCGAGGAGGAGGAAACGGGAGGAGGAAGAGGAGGAGGAGAGAAGAAAGAAAAAAGAAGAACTCTGCATGCTGGAAGCAGCTGAAAATCAGAGGCTTGAGGAGGAACGTCGAAGAGTAGAAGAGCAGAATCGTCAGGAGGAGGCCTCCATGACTGACAGGCTGTCGTCTCTGTTTGGAATGATCAGAAAGAAGGAGGAGAAAAAGGAGGAGGTGCAGCAGACGACTCAAGAGGAGCAGCTACCTACCCCAGCCGCTAAAAGTTACTCAAGAGGTTCAGATCAACCTGCCCCCCACCACTCCGCTAACCCATTTGAAGACAATCCCTTCAGCTCAGATCCTCCAACTGGCACTAATACATTTCTAAGTGATGATCAGAAATACAGCCGCAACCCTCAAACCCCATCCGCCATGGTCTTCCTCAACCGCACTGCTAAAGTGTCTGCTGTCAAACCCAGGTAGGCCACCTTCTCGCTCAGTGTATGCACTAAACAAGTTAGATGCACTGTTATGTAATAAATAATGTTTTATTTCAGCTCTGTGACACAAGAGTTGCCATCAGCTGTTTATTGTTTTGCTTGGCTGGATTTTGAAAATTGCCTTTGAGAGTCCCTCATGTCAAACTGCTCACATAATTGTCATTTGGATTACTGCAGCATTTTCTTTTAACTTGCGGATGGCCCAACAGTAACTGCAAAGCAAAAAAAGTGTTTATTATCTTGTGGATTGTTGTATATTCCAAACAGTGTTATATCATTTGAAAAAAAAACTAAAACATTTGCTTCTGATTGTCTTTTTTTTCCTTGATAAACTGTGTGTCAACATGGAAACTTGGGGATTCTGCAACTTCTCTGTCCTGTTTATGGTCACAATGACTCAACCACGTCACTCTCGAATTACAAAAACTCTGCATTCCTTCTGATGGTTGTCAGACCAGCTGGAGCAGTCTGGTCTGAGAACAGGTGATGATCAGGGTGTGGCTGGTGTTTGTGAAGATGTTGTTGAACAGGTTGAGGACTGAACAGAGCTCTTAAGGAGTCGTAAGGATCGACCGAGCCACAGTGTTACTACGTGTCTAAGTCCAGGAAAACTGAAAGTAGATTTTAATTCTTGTTATTTTTGTTTGGTTTTTTTACTGGATTGGAGAATCTTATAATGGTAAGACTTACTGAAATTTCTGATAGTTATCAGGAATGCTTGGTAGATAAATAACACCCAAGGCAGTCAAGGTTGTTTATCAGTTACTTCTCATGTATTCTTTTGCACAATCCAGTGTACTGTTGGTCTGATTATTATGATCTATTGAGGTGTATGAACATAGTCATACTGAGTCACAGCTAAAAATAGAAACAGTGATCTGCAAGACACGTGAATGTCACAAGTTTTGTTTATTGGTTGGTCTGTAATTTTGGCCAGTGTACCATTTTTATTTTGAAGAAAATATTTATTTTCTGATTATTTTGTCACAGTTTTCTTTAGAAAGCTTCCAGCATTAGTTATAGAGATTTGGTGTAAGACTATATTATATTAGACCATAGATGGGATTTTCTTTTTGTAGTTGTTTCCAGTTTCTTAACATGTGACACCCTGGTTCATATGGTGATGGGTTATGCATTGATGACAGTGACTTTGGTCACACTGACCTGTAGGCCTTTGTTTTGCACTCCTTGGCAGATCGGCTCAAACTTTGGAGTGTGAACCTGCTGACTGCCAAACTCCTGGTCAGCTAAGTCCTTCCCCAGCCACCTCTGACTCCACCACCTCTTCTCTTTCACCTGAATCCCTCAATATTTTCTCCAACCTGCACTCATCATTGGTGCCGCCTAACAAAAGCCCAAGTATATCCTGTTCTCCTGGCAGCACAGAGAATTTATCTTCTCTGGGATCAGAAGAGTCTTTACCCACCATGGCAAATCAGAAAAGAAGAGCCCCCATACCACCCTCATATCCTGTAGTTGGGAACCAGAGTAAAGGAAATCAGGTTCCTGTTAGAGAAATCCAAAATCCTGCATATATGGAGGCAGATGGATCACAACAAGGAAAACAACTGTCTATACCACTTCCTGATTACGAAACACTCTTTCCTCAGAAGAGGCACGGAGTGAAAGGGCAGACCCGATGGGATCACATAATTGCTGAGGTCAATCAGAGACATAGAGACCCTGCACCAGAACTCCTGGGCCCAGAAATGAGCGTGGATGGCCCCGTAGAACGTCAACCGAGTCCAAGATCTTCCATATCGCTGGAGAGTCCTGCTGTAAGGCATAATTTAGAGACAAAGCCTGTGTCATCAAAAAAAGTAGCGGCCCCAGCTCCTCCTAAACCAATGGCAACTCCACTTCCTAAACCAGTTGTAGATTCCAGTCAAAGACACAGCCAGAACATCACTCCCCAGTCTGTAGCGAGGCCAAATCCATCTGCAGTCTCAGCACCAGGAAAAACTGACACCTCAGGTGGCAGGATGTCCGTAGGAGACAGAAACCCAAAGCAACCTTCACCAGTACCGACACCTGTACCCAGATCATCAAACCAAATGGGTTTTGATACAGCTCCATCAGATGATGAAAGGAAAGTGAAAGATGTTTTGAATAAAGAGGGACCCACAGCTAAACCCAGGCAGAGGGTTCTTGGCAAAGAGTCCCAACAACAAGAGGAAGCTGCTGTGAACGGTAACATCCAGACCAATCCAAATGTGAGCAGTGGGGGAAAAAAGGCAAAGGAGAGCTTTGCAGACTTTGGTTCAATTCCCAGTACAGACCGTCTTACCAAAGCTGCACAGGTACAACAGGAGCAAAACCAAAAGGTGGATGATTTTTTTACTGGCAATGTGCAGAAAGAGCTGAAACCTGAAGATCTGGGAATGACAGCTGATGATCTTGATCAAATTTTCAATCAAGAAAAAACAGCTGATCCCTTTGCTAATTTTAATGGCCATGATTCAGACAAACAAAGTGACTCCAGGAAAGAAGAGGAGTATTCAAAACAGGTTAGTCCTGCTTTTCAAAGAAAAAATTCTCAAAAAGGAAAGAAGATTCCTTCATCCACGAGTCGTTCAGATAATACAACTTTCATGTCTCAACAAGAATCATCATATAAAGAGGGAACGACCTTGCCCACAGCAAATCAAGGTTTCTCTGCAAGAGACATCTCCAGCTCGTCTGTCACTCTGCAGCCTCAAGCTGATGTGAAAACACAAAACAGTCTTTATGTAGGAGAGGATCCATTCGGAGCTGAACCTTTTCATGTTTCTTCAGCTTTAGCTTCATCTCTCCCAGTAGTCATGGAGGAACCATCATCACAGGCAGGAAATTTGTCAGGGGGAAAGACACTTTTGAGAGCATGGGTCTCACCTTCTGAAGGTCAGCCCATCAATACTCAGAATAGCAATGGAAGTGGGCTAGCCTTTACTCCACGCAGGTGAGATTCAACGCGCGCCTTACACAGTTCACTTTTGTGGCCATTTTGTCCCATTGTGTTTGGAGGCAAAAAGAAATGTTGGTGGTATTTTTTTCTCAGGTATTACTGTAATCATGGGCTCTTGGCAACTCTCCTTATTCTGAGTTAAATTCTGAATGCACTGTAGAAGTATCTGGAAGATTAACAAACATTAAACTTCACTGTTGGAAGAATCCATTTAAAAGTCATTTAAAAGTTTTTCATTCTGTTTGGGCTATCTGCTATAATAGGTTTAAAGGTTTTGATTTTCAATAAATAACACATTGTATTTCTCACATTTTACTTTGGGGTAGCACAACTTGTCAACTTCTGTCTGAAATGCTTTGTCTTAGCTTCTGTCTCCGTAGCGCTGCCCTCAGGCAGGGTTTATCTGATGTTGATAAGTATTAAAAGAAAAACCCTGACTAAGAACACAGCATTTCAGGCAATTCAGGAGTCCTTTGTGGGAGACAATAATAATCTTTGGTGTGCAGTTTGGGCTTTTTAACTTTCAGGCCATAAAGAAAAAAAGCAAAATAACCTCTTTAATCTTTATTTTCCACTTTGAATACTTTTCTTCCATGGTTCTGTACCTGTTCTGTGTATCTGCATAAAGTCATTGTCTCTTTGGACTTCATAGTAAGGTGTAGTTTTTTGTTTTTCTTATTTTAAAGGCCTCATCCCGTGAAGCCCATGAGTTCAACTGAGAGCCAACATCACATCAGCACCCCTGCTGTGAAAGAGATAAAGGGACGAGCCAGCACACCAGGAAAGATCAAGGTAAGTCATCCTGGCATAAATGGCATACTGAGACGAAAACTACAGCAGATTTGAACTTTTCTCTCACAGCAATTTGATTAGTATTTGGTGCAGGGGGAATTATGGGCTGAATAAACTTTTTTTTGTTTGTTTTTTTCTTTGTTTTGGTTGAGTCTTCAAAAATTTGAGTTTAAGTAAAATTGTTTCTGTTTTTCTGGGGAAAAGAAGCCCATTTGCTGTACCAGAGTGAATGTTTTTATGCAATCATAATCCCCCAAACAGTTATCTAAAGACCAACTAATGGTGTTTTCCACTCAGCAGATGCTGTTTTTATTCTCAGTTGTTAAAAACCAAGTAGAACTTAATGCTGGGAAGGTTTAGATGCATGTCTGAAAGGCTTAAATTATCAACATGTTTTAAAAAATTTCAATATTTAAAGTAAACCAATCAGTATGATTGAATGATTAGACTAAACTTTGTGTATTTACATATCCTCATCAGGTGGTAGACTCTGCAGCAAGCGGCCCTTACAGTCAGCTGACACAGGAAGAGCTGATCACTCTGGTGGTGAAGCAACAGGTTGACCTGTCCAGGAAGGATGCAAAGATCGGTGAGCTAGAAGAGTACATTGACAATCTGCTCGTTCGCGTCATAGAAGAGAAACCTGCTATCCTGCATGCCCTCAACTCTGCCAAGGAAGTCTAAGTGAATGTTTTCTGGAAGGAGAAAGCCTCGCTTGAGGACTTAGTTGTGTTCCACATGTTTGTTTTTTTTCTTTTTGCTGTCGTCACTGTGTACCCAGAGACAGTACCACTTTTAAAAGTTTTTGAGCATATGCACTTTTTCAGTTACAGAGTTAGAGGGTTTAGACGGATGGAAATGGTCTTTTAAGTTATCAATAACAAGTGAGACATCTTTATAAGCAAGTGAAAGTATTTGTCTCGACACTAAGGTACTACAAATTGCTTTAAAAACTTGTCACATAATAATAAATTCAGAATTTTGATTTATATTTATTGTAAGTAATGAATCTAGTTTGAAATGTATTTAATATACTTGTTTTTTCTGTATGTTTAACTGTTCTCTGGCCTTTTTACTCTAATGTGGACTATTTAACTCAGAGTCCTACTGAACCATCCATTACATAACATTATACATTTGTTTCATATTTGTGCATCTTTAAGACCACTAAAGTCTTAATTTGTTTCCTTGTTGATCCTTTTGAAATCATGTGCTTTCAAGCAGATAATGAACAACATTCAAATCTCTGTACTCACAACAGAGTGGAGTGTCAGTCTGCCATATAACCTTTTAAAAGATGTGCCTACTAATGTTTGCAAGGAGGTGCTACTTAGAAAATAATCAGCGACTACAAGCAGGCAGCTATGCATCTATGATTGAGTTTGAATTGCATAGTAGCTCCTGCAGCTTTTCCCCTCATGGTTGTACAGCCTGTCCACACTGTTTAGAATTTTATGAAGCAATAGTGCAAAAATGTATCACTGTGATAGTTGTTGTGGTTATGTAATAAAAAGCAATCTACAAAGTAATCAGCAGCTACTTGTCAAAGAAACAGTAATAACCAACATTGACTTTGCATTTAAGCTACACTAATGGATGCCTTTATAATCAAACTATTTGATATGCCAGCTGAAATGAAAGCAATGTTCAACTACAGAATGTACAGAAATGTGCCTTGAAGCCCTTTTTTTCTGAACTTATATAAGAATTGAAAGATGGAGAATTGTTGTGCGACTATGTACAGTTTAATTTTTCAAGTGTTTGACATGAAAATAAAACTACAGCTGATGCAAATATCTGAACGATGTAATTCCGAGCAGTTTCGTTTTATTTGAAATAAAGACACTAATTGTACCACCAGATTGTTTGCAAATGAAGTTATTTACAGCATTTTTTAAAGATGTATTTCACACACTTGAATAAAATATTAATCTGCATAAATGTCAACATTAATGCTCAAATCAGTAACATATTGCATTCACAATTTACATTGCTTAATAACAAGGTGTTATGTTCTTTATTTATCAATGAATGAATGAAAGCACTATACATTCTTACAAGAAAAAATAAGTGTGACCATGGAAAGATACTGTACATACCAGGTTCTATTGAACACAACATCTGACTTGTACCTGAGAGAAGTTGCGCCCCTCCCCACATTCTTCAAATCTAACAAATTTGGTTGACCTTTGATGACCTAACCTTAAACTTTTATTAATATCTTTAAAACTGAAGCAGCACAAACGTAGCATTTTTGTTGGCTATGAAGAATGCGGGTTGGCCAACTTCACTGTGGTCTCACTTTTAGACCAAGCAACAATGTGTTCCTTAATTTTTTCAGGTAATCTCTCTCTCTTAATTCAAATTGACAACTGATTAAAACAGCACGCTATCAGTTACAACTGTTATGGACACTGATAAAAAAAAAAGTATTTTCGGATATTAATTGACAATGAATTACAACAGATTCTTCTCATAATGTAACTAGAAAACTAAATTTGTTACTTGGATATTGTAAGTACTCTATTTCTTCACACTTTATAATAAAAGACAAAACCAAAAAATTAATACAAACATCAAAATATACGATATAATACACAAGACTTTTTAAATAAAGTGCCTTCATCTAAGAGACATGTCAAACATTTAAGAATGAAATCTAACACTTTACAAAGTTGCAGGCTACTCAGTGGGATTGCATTTGTGCAGACACACATGACAGATCGTCTACAGCTCAAGCTTTAACAGGATCTTTAGAGACTTCTTTCTGTCTGTAGAAAAATAAATAGATGGCCTGTCTGATGGATACACTTTGGAAATTAAACAGATCTGTAGAAGTGGAATAAAATAACAATGAGGATACCAGACCGCTCCCAGTGAACCATTATCTGTTGAAAAGATGAATGCGAGTGCTGGTGAAAAGATGGGAAACGAATGGTTTAAAATGGAAAGCTTTATCATCGACTGCAAGACGTTGACAGAATGTCTGCAGTAAGTCTATAACTCACTGAGATGTTCTTTCCGCAGAGTAACAGTTCATAGAAAATACGAAATGCATTGAAATAACACACCTCTGCACAAACCCCAATATCATTAGCCAGTGAAATATAAAGAAGTACCATTAAAGTAATCATTATCTATTTTCTTTTTACTTACAAGTAAACCAATTCTAAAAAAAACACAGATATTTACACTATGTTTTATACAGCTGTAAAGATAGGAGGTTTTACACATTCAGACCAGCGCAAGCCACTTTTCCCACAAAAAAAACAAAACACTGAAATCCAGTCTGATGTTCATTTCTGCTGAAAAAATTCGAGTTGAAAAGGCTTTTCCAGCTGTGGCCACCAGTGAAAAGACGTGTTCAAAAGTTCTTTCATCAACCTTTTGATGCTAATGTTAACCATGTTAATTAAACATCAAACATTTGGCCTGTATTTTATATGGATTGGTTGTAAGGAAAGTGTGTGTAACTCAGGACCTCTGATTTACAAGCATCCCGTGTATCCAACAAGCTCCATAGTCCTATCTTATATGTAATCCTGTGGTAAAGGGGCAGCTTGCCTTGTTTAAGTACCTGTGTATGCTTATTATGGCAGGAACCTCATTTTCTTATAATTAATGCATGGAATTGGTCCTACTGTATTTCAATGTCATGCAAGTTTCTAATTGGCAGTACATCATCTATGTTTCACATTTATGACATTTTACATGAAATGTTAACATGCTGAAGTTGCAGAGGTTCTTTAACCTAGAGCAGACGGGGATGAAACACCTCACCACCTAACATGAATGTCTCATTTTATTTGGTGAAAATTTCCTTTTTCCTGACAAAAAGACAGCATATTAGGCTATTTAGAACTAAAAAAAAAAGCTTCACAAAACCACACTGGCTGTGGCACAATTGTTGGCAGAGATACCGATACGGCGGCGGCATGTGAACATTTTGCGGAGCTCAGCACGGAAGCGGTCATGCAGCCAGGCATAGAGGAAAGGGTTACAGCAAGATGAACTCATTGCACACAGGTGACACAGCAGCTGGATGAGCAGGAAGTAGTGCTTATCAATCAGATCAATGTCAATGTCCCGCAGAACGTTGAACACACTGATGGGCATCCAACAGATGCCAAATGCTGCCACCACCAGACTTACCAGCCGGAACGTCTTGCGCTTACGAGTGCGCTGAGCCTCCGCCTGACTCTGGGTGTGGTGGCCGGGTATGACACAGTTCCGCAGTTTGACTGAGATGCACAGGTAAGAGATGCAGAGTGCTGACAGAGGCAGGACGTAGGTGATTAGGAGAGTGCTGTAGGCGTAAGCCAGCCGCTCCTTCTCCTGACCCATCCAGAACTCCTCGCAGATAATGAAGCCTTCGTTTTTAAACTCCACGTGGTAGGTGTGAGCCACAGCTGGAGCCACAAGACCGCAGGACAGAAGCCACATCCCAGATAGAAGGTAGGTGCATGCTAAGACTGAGATGCGCTTCTTCAATGGGTGCACTGTGGCATAATATCTGAGAGGAAGCAGAATAAAGGAGTTAGAAAATATGGATGGAAAGTGATGGGAAAATGTCATCTATGAGTAATTGCAAGGGCAGACTTAGAGTGCCTGCCAACAGGAATCGACACAAAAATTGCCATATGCTGCACAGATTACAAGTGCTCAAAAATGACAGTCAATGCCAGATTGACAGTTTCCAACCAGAAAAATACAATTTTATGTTTGTGGCTTCACAAATATCAAGTCCAATTCAGCTCAATCTATGTATTCAAGGTCAGACAGAACACAGTTTGTGCTTCCAAGCAGTAGAGACAACTATTATTGTCTGATAAATCATTTTCATCCTATCTGTGCTTCCTTTAGACGGATTTAAATTTGAATAAACCAAAAAGATGGCATTAGTCAATAATATCTTTTCAAAGCTGTAGAGCATGACAAAGGAGCTGGAATGCAGATAGAAAAGCACCTCATGGTAGTTGTTTTATTAAATATTTTGGATATCACCTCTTTTTATGAGGACCATGGTTTGGAAAGAAATGAAGCCCAAATCATTGTAATATGTTGGTATTATGCTCACTGCCTCTGTGGAAGCAGGAATCCACTACATCCAGCTGTATTTACATTGCCAGGGCATTGCAGAGCAATTGTCCCAAAAGATAATGGCACCCTTTCCTGTAACATGTTTTCTGCCGAGACTGGGCTGTCTACGTTGTTGCAAGTAAGGTTAACAGAAATGCCAATTAGGTGTATTTACAGTTAACATCTATAGTCCACTGATTCCTCACCTGTCCACACCGATGGCAGTGAGAGTGAAGACTGAAACATACACTGTCACTGGCTGGATGAGGTACACCAGGTAGCACATGAAGCGGCCAAAGACCCAGCCGTAAGGGTTGAAGGCATAGGCCAACGTGAAGGGAACACATGTGGCGCACATCAGCATGTCAGAGAAAGCCAAGTTCCCAATGAAGAAGTTGGTGACATTGTGCATCTTGCGGGTGCGGCAAATGACATAAAGGAGAAGATAATTGCCAAAGATTCCCACCATAGCAACAAGAGTGTAGCAGGGGATGATGAGCAGCTTGAAAGACTGCAGTAGCTCGACGCCCACAAACTGAGGGCTGTGCTTGAAGGACTCGTTCTGCAGAGCCACCTCAAATACCGGACCTGTATCATTCCCACTCACATCATGCGTCACACACGAGGAGGTGAGCTCGCCAGCACAGCCACTGCCTGTGCCCTCCATCCAGAAAGGATGGTGTCAACCTGCAGGGGAGATATGATGTTTAATATAAATTCGCAATTTGTTGGTTTAATCTACACTAGTAGAAATTGTCTTTATTCTAATATTAATATCCTACTCTTGTCTTTGCAATTAATTACCATATAGTCTAGTCTTGTGGAGCCCTAAAAAGAAAATCTGTCCTGACAGAAACTTTCTTTTATTAGAAAACAGTTAAGTTTTCACTGGCTAACTATTTTTGGAAACTACACAGAGATGAACGGGAGTAACTGCTACAGTGTAACATCAGGCAGACTGCCTGTGTTCTTGATCCAGGTGCTGTTGAGTTATTTCAACAGACCTATACAAACAGCTTGAATACTTAAAGCCTAAAGTGAATGCTGCTGTGTGACTTAGATGCTCTGGACAATCAGTGTTCATGTTCACATCACAGGTGTTTATTCCAGACTATTTTTAGCTCAACTGATGAACTTTTAAGGGTAACAGTATGAACAGCACATCACACTCACGGAACTAATGAACATTGTAAAGTGAATTCCCATAGCAAAGGTCTTATATTTTGAATCTCTGCACACATTTGCAGAAAACTTGCTGGTGACTTTTTAGAGTACATCCGAACTGTCTTAGAATATTACTCTCTGCAACAGAAAAAGTAACAATAACAATAAAAGAAACCCAGTATATCCAAATTTATCCCATGCGTTCAAGAAAATAGTGTACCACCGTTTTATATGGCTGTTATCAAAAACTCCCCCAAAACCTGCTACAGCATAGAGCCAGAAGGAAGACTTAAGTTGAAATCAGGATAAACAAGTCCATTGCTTCTCAGCATATCATTTCAACAACATGCGCAGGCATCAGTAGCAGCTTGTGCGCTGCATCGAAAACACATCAGATGGATGTTCTCTGCAATGTACACAAAAGTGGCATTTGATTCGATGCGTTTCTGATGAATCCAGCCCCATTACTGAGTCTGGAATAAATGTATCACACTTGTAAACAGGAAAAACATTTCTGATGTGTCCTATGATGTAATATCAGACTCCCAACTCATCTCTGCCAGGAAGAGCAAATTGTTTTTGTTTTATTGTTGTTTTTTTATTCTATCAAATGGTTTAAGCAGAATATAAAAAAAAGAAGAAAGAAAGAAAGAAAAAAACATGCACAGAGGTTCCAACAAATAGCTATTGGTATTTTAACACCTAAGCTGAGCAATAATCAGGAATGAAAAACATTTTGTCTATATGATATCTGTCTCTCAAATAGCGACGTATAGCTCGATCCAGGTAAGCCAACTCTGCGCTAAACATTGTGCCATTTAAACGTCTCTATAAAAAAAAAAATGCTACTGAAATAACTTAGGTTTTCCTTTTTTGATTTTCTTTTTTTAATAGCTCAAAAGCAGGTTCCGTGCGTTTACACCCTTTCCCTTCCTTTTTTTCTTACGCTCTGATATTCGATGTCCTAACTTTAACCAAGCTCAATAGATTTTCAATAACACAAAAAAATGTATCGCGTCTGATGGCAAGGAATCACACCTACCGTGCATGGATTTCTCTGGACTTTTGGATGCAGAATCACCGTGGAATATATCCAATTCGAGCTTCTGTGCGCCTCTGGAGAGATGCGCGCTTCTTATATAAATGAAGGCATATGACTATGAGCGGCTGCTGAAGCCACCCATCCTAACCTTTCACTAGCTGGTGCAGATGTGGTATTCGTTGATAAGGGGGAGATCAACAAGTTGGGGATGACTCGCTGTTATAGCTGCCTTGGGCTTGACTGACAGTTCTGAATACTTGAATTCGTTTCTAACATGTGCGTCAGGTTGAAGCTTTAAACCATGCCAGTCCCACACTTCTAAGCCCTGCAGGCTGAAGATAATTTAGTTCCATCTTTCATAATTACTCACTGCAGGAGATGCAACCTATCACAGAGCGTGTATCACTTTGCCATTTATGATAATTATTTGTGTAAGAGAAACCATTAAATCATTTATAAGTGACTTGTTTCCATGTCCATGCCTTAAAAGTCATCTTGCAGGTCACTGCCATGTTAGTCCAGTCCTTCAAACGTCATCCCCCTGTTACAAATATTTGTCTAAAGGACAGAGGGGCAGAGTGATAAGGGGGTGAGGTAATGCAATTGCTGAGTGGCCTTTGTGAGGAGGACATTCAGAGATCAAGTGCTAGGTATGATGGTCCATTTGTGTAAACCGAGTTTCCAGTATGGAGGGGGAACTGCCATCCCCTACACAGTGTCATTAATTTATTGATTCTGAATCAGCAGCCCTATGTGAAGCCAGGCTTGGTGTAAACTCTGATGTGGTGCTCACTGTGGGTGTAAAATTGAATGTGTTTGAAGTTTCAGCAAGCTCATTTATTGTTCCAAAAGTTTAGATGTTGTTTGTGGAGGTTTAACTGCACTGTTCTTCCTGCATGCAGCCCAACTTAGTCCATTCCCACAACTCCTTAACAGCAGGATGTAGCAAGTCAATGAGAAGTCAGAGCTTATATTTGAGGTTATAGCAACAGAAAATATCAAATTAAAACTGAACAAATACAGCTTCTAACTTCAGAAAACTTTATTTATCCCTTTAGGAGGTTCACTCAGGGAAATTGAAGTTCCATTAATCACACCCAGAATTGTTGCACTCAATAAAATAAAAAGAATATAACGTGAAAATATACAAATACACATACAAACATGTAAACATACACACCCATTCGTGACCTAGATGTTATACATGTTATATATATGTTGTTATTTTTGGGGCAAAAATAATAAACTATATCAGAAAACTTGATGAGTCAGAAAACTTTAACCTACACCCTCAGTTACACCTTGAACAAACTGATCAAGAAGGCTCGTTCAGTGCTGGAGCTGCTGGATCCGATTGTCCAGAAAAGAATACTGTACAAGATGCTGAAAATAATAGACAATTCTTTGCATCCTCTTGCAGTGAGCAAACAACAAAGCATGTTCAGTGAGAGACTTCTTCAAGTCCAATGCAAGACAGAAAGATACAGGAGATCATTCTTGCCGGCAGTCATCACACTCCAGAACAAGGCATCATCTTCTAATCAATAATTATTGTTTTTCATTTAAAAAAAGAATTTAAAAAAAACCGGGACAACATTTCCCCCTAGGATAAAGTGTTTTTCAATTAATTTCTTTCACTTCTGTTTTGATAATAGTCTAAACTGGAAATGGCAGATGAGGATTGAATTAGAAGCATGAAAGCAAACAGGAACATCCTGAAATACACATTAAAAAAAAACTGTTAGTGTTCCTGCATTTAATGCTTTTGTTGCTGACTAAGGAAATGATCTCCTCCCCAAATAAACAAAAAGAAACAATGAAGACCTCACAACAACTGCTCATTGCTCTGCATATCTTGTCAGCAACTATTTCATCTGGTTTGTTCTGTGCTATGTTACAAACTCACACAAAATGGAACATTTTGCATCACCTCATACAGTATATGGAAGTAAACAGACAGAAGAATGAATGTGTTGGTAGGTCAACCAGCAACTGTCTGGATGTAGATCCAAATCAAATTAGCATAGTGTCTGAGTCAGGGGACTAATGTCTGTGTTAATCTTGGAGAGCATAGCACTCTGAACCTGTCAGAGTGAAAACATGACTGACAAGTTTACATTGCAGCTTTTTCAGGGTTATTAGTTTAGTTTGGGTAATATATTTGTTGTTTGTTTTTCTCTGCCCTGACGATAGGAGCTTTTGACTGTGTGATCAATTTTGTTAAAATTACAGACTGCATATTTCACCAGGAAATATCCTGATAGCTAATCTAATTGAAACAGTGACCATAGTAAATAATATGCATGCAAGCCCTATCACTGTGAGATTGCTAGTAAGCTCAAGGGTAACTTTCAAAAAGTTGCTTATTTGTAGATTTATTTCTTTTTTGGGGTTGCAGGCTTTCTTTTTTTGCAGATAGTAAAGTAAAAAAAAACAACAAAAAAAACACTCTATGTCTTTATGCTCAGTAAATAATCTCATGAGGTAAAGGAAGAATTCAGAAAAACTAAAGAAGGCCTTGATTGGAAGAAAAAGTAGTTTCACTTGGAGGCTCAGTCCGAATGGTGAAATGTCCAGGATGTATACCCTGCCTCTCACCTGATAGCAGCTGGGATTGGCTCCAGCATTTCCATTATGGAGGACCAGGAGAGTCATTGAAAAAGCAACAGACCACTTTGATGAGTAATTAATTGTGAAATAAAAATATACAGTATATAGCTAAATATAATTTCAAATTCGACAATTAATTCATATAAAAATCAAATATGCAAAGCATTTTGTAATTGCACATTTGAAATGGAAATATCAAAGAAGAATTGCATATTGTATTAATCAATTAATTACTAAATACGAAAATGCACGTTCAAATCTTATTTCTAAAAGCAGAATGAAATGACACAATTCATAAATTTGGTTATAAATACCTTTCCATTTCATACTTTCAAAAGAGTAATTCCCTTTTCTATATCCCTTCCCCACATTTGTAATCACATTTCCTTATTGAAAACGAAGTGAAACCAATCAAAGCTGCTCCTCGAGCATATTCTAGAAATAGGATTTAAAAATGCATTTTCAGATCGTGCTATTTAATAATGAATTAATGAATACAATATGCAACTCCCCTTTAATATTTACATTTAAAATGTGTAATTACAAAACACTTTGCAATTTGATTTCTTTTTAAATGAATTTAATTGTTGAATTTGAAATTACTTGGTAATCTAGATTTTTATTTTACAATTAATTACTCATCATGAAAATGCTGTATTGCTTTTTCAAAGACCCTCCTGGTCTTCCATACGTTATGACCCTGCATTGGAATAAATTGGTACAGCAAATCTAAGGATGGATGGATGAGCGCTGATCTGCTGTGTAATAGTGTCAGGTTCAAGTTTATTTGACTTCTACTTTGTTTTTGTATTGTTTTTTCGTTTGTTTTTGTTTTGTTAAAAGAGTTCTTTCCATGCGTGTCTTGGGTCTATTGTTCTTTACCACAACATGTTAATTCTACCATTACATTGGTTCCACTTCCTGTCATGTCAGTGTCAGTTATCTAAACAATTACAGCCCTGCTGTTTCCCTACATTCCTGTTCATTCAAGTAGATTTTCCATAAAGTTATCATATCAACCTGCCTTGCCTGTGGCTGCATTTGGGTTCTTCTCCTGCCTTAAGTTACAATGTTCCAGACGGACAACTAAAAGCATATTTTAGATGTCTCAGACAACTGTGTTGATTAATGTTGGCTCATGTAAACATGGACAACCGGTTAATTGACCAAAGTACAAATATATATGAAGAGTTAACCATATTAAGTTACTAAAAAAAACTGGGGAAAAAAATTCAGCTAGTGTGGAATTAACATTGATATTGTACCAGTCCCCGGGTGGAGCCTGAGCCAGAGGGGGTTGCTGGTTCAGGCTCGGGAGGGGTTTGAAACACTGGCCTTTCTGTGTGGAGTTTGCATGTTCTCCCCGTGTATGCGTGGGTTCTCACCGGGTACTCCGG
>JBBBVU010000012.1:19981125-20002219 GCA_037177055.1 Atherinosoma microstoma | reverse complement strand
ATATACACACACGTGCATGTCAGTGAAGTTCTAGTTTCCCTTGACTGTCAATTACTGTAAACAATTTATCCAATGTTCCAAGGAATTCATAAATGGTACTCATTGTATTATGTTTTTGACTAATTTTGACAGTTGAACAAACTGTTGAGCATGTGATGACTTATAGAATGAAATGATGCTGACATGTTTTGGAGCAAACAACCATTAGACGGAAAATCAACAATCAGTTTAGATCAATAAGATCCATCCATTTGGGAATTGTGTTAAAAGTAGTCTAACAGTGCTAACTGTACTTAATCATTTGCAAATTAGTACAGAGAAATTGAGACATGTACTAAGACATTTGCATTTTGCATTTACATTTTATGAAGTGAGTGAGAAATACAATTGTGTTTTAAACCACTGCCAAATAGTTTGGAGGTTTGTCCATGTTGTTTTAAGAATGTTTCAAGAAATGAGCCAAACCTATGAAGAAAAACGGTAAAACCACCATCACATATGCAGTGGCAATGTGGCTGTTGTGATTTAATCTCAAAATGGTCTTTAGTTTCAGTATTACTGTATGTCTTGTTGGCTTGTGCTGGACACACCCTGCAGTGCATTTCAGTTTCCATCAGATAAAAAAAAATAGCAGCTGCTGTTTGTTGTCTTACAGGTTACTCATGATTTTCTTTGTGCTTTCTGGTAGAAAACAACATTAACATCATCACTGCATCTCTTTCCTTTAATTTATTTTTCTTGGTAATGACACAAAGTCCCCCCCACCCTCTCTCAAAAAACATGCATTCTGATGCTATCACCTTCACTGTGCAAGCCTGCACAGGAAGATATACACTAGCTTGAACTGTGACCTTCATAAAAGTGGAAATGTGTCTGGAAAAAGAACATGCAGGAAACAGTTTATAGACTGGTTTCATTCAGAGGAATTCAATCTTTTTATTTCATTGGAAGGTCAACTTGATGTGCTTCTGTCTACAAGATTAATTTATATTGAATTTATAAATATCTATGTATTATGTATCACACTTTTGGTGATTTTTAACTTAGATTTTGGTAGTTTTAAATAATTTTTGGAATGACTGGAAATAAAATTTTCAAATTCAGGCTAAAGATGAACATTTATTTCACACATTACAAAACTCTTTTTATTTATTTATTTACATAAATGTATGTATGTAAAATCTTTAGAAACTAATTATTAAAGCTTTACAAACATGACATTAAAATCAACCAGTTATAGAATCACTAATTATAACCAAATGTTTAACTATCAAATGAATTGTAGAATCTAGTAAAATCTGTTCAAAGATATAAAAAAGAGCTTTTATCTAATAAAATATTTGAACAAAACACCTACATACTTTTTAAACTTATAAGATATATATAAGATATATTTCTTATTATGTTGTGCACACATTCAATTTCAACTTGAAAGCCTATTCAAATAGACCTGAAAAACCTCTGGATAAGCTTCTATGGCAAAGAACAAAATAATAATGTTAATGTTATAAGGTGTTTTTGTTGTTGTTGTTGTTGTTTTTTGTTTGTTTGTTTTTTATTCTTCCAGCGTTTTCCTCCTGGGGGTCCTCCACCTTGGGTACCAGGCCTGCTCTGATTATCGGGTTGTTGCCATGGTTGCAGTCTGCACTCCTTTCTGCTCTGATCTGGGCAGTTTCTGTAGCAATGACCTCTTTGGCTCTCGATGTGGATGGATCCCTATGATATTGTTTCCTCAACTGGTTCATCAGTGCCAAGAAATATACCTGTTTATGTTGTTATTTTTATAGACATATTACATTAAAGACAGCATATTTAGAATGGGGGTTAGGCTTTAAGTGTGTTTATTGTGTGAGATAGAGAAAGAAAGAGTTTATTGTGTGTGTGTGTGTGTGTTTTCTAAATTGTTCTGTAATAAACTTGAGTGTGTGATGGCTTGTGTTTTTAACTTTAAAAAATAGTTTTGGCATGGAAAGCACTTTGTGTTACTTGTATGAAAAATGCTTTAGGAATAAAATTTGATTTGTTTGAATATCCACTTATAGTTTGAGTTTTTTAGATAATCCAAACCTCAAAAACTTAAAGCTGCACTAATGTTGGGTGGCTGCTCAACTCCCCAGTGTCTTGAGTTGAAAAACCTGATGCAGTGTGATTGTTTCAACCAGGCATGTAAGAGGGTATTGGAGGGTTTCCTCAGGTCAACACCTCTATGTTTTGCTTCATCCTGCTCCTTGTTTAATGCTCTCTTGGCCGTGATCTCAGACTAAGCTAACTAAATGCACAGTGCACAAGCTGGCATGTCAAGCCGAATAGGAAACACGATTATGCTGAAGAGAAAAGCGTAGAATGACAGGGTTCACAGCACAGGAAAGTGTACAATGGCCCTCCTGTCACACAGTAAAAACTCCAAGTTACTTAATTGCATGTCTAATTATGTATGCTCACTGCAGAGCACTTCTTAACTCTGTTGAGATCACACGGTGCTGTAAGTTGTCACACAATAGCAGCAGCTCAGTAAAAAGCTTGTCAATCATATTTTCTTCTGCAAACTTACAATATGTCACATTTACAATGCTGTGCAATGCTAGACTTCACCTAAACAGTATATAACACAGCAAATTAAGTCTTTACACCATTCTTAATTTGTCTGCCATATTTGCTGCATGCTGTATTTGCTGCATGCGCTAACAAAATGGCCATTAATAAAATGCCCTGGGAGGATACATAAGAAAGGCACTGACTTTTGTAACCCATCGGATTGGTTCGGAGCTACATGTGCACAGACTCTTAGTGACTTCTTGCATCCAAAATGTATCAGATATATAAATTTATATCAGACAGATAATTTTTGTTTCTACATCACATTCAGCCTTCAATTTATTCCACTACCTAGGTAGCTAGTGTTCTTTGAAATTAAATGTTTGGCTCTCTGTTTGGTGGATTTATATCAATGTTCTCAGTCATAGGTGAATTAATCTAACACATTCCCCCCTGCTCAAATACCTCAAATATACACTCAACTGGACCATTATAAGGAGCGACATGACAGACAAAAACAAAGGAAGATGCAGCTAAACCCTGAATAACTCAGACAAAAGAGTCATGTGGATGTTATAAAGAATTGTTATGAAGGGAAGAATTGTGCTTGTCAAGTAACATGGTGTGTGCGTGACACAAGCAGGCGATTTCTCTGGATGTTGATAAGGGCAATGCTGATGTGCCAGCATGTAATTCTATGAAAACAAAGTAACTATTGAGCAGCCATTCTTCCCATGTAACTTTGCATCTCAGTGGTTGTATCTTAATTTTTTTCCAACAGTCCTGCAATACATGAGCTCATGGCAGCAGCATTGCTATTGCATGTTGTCCCAGGATTTTAAGTAAATATGCCGCTCGGTTATGCTTTTGTGGTTGCAGTTAACTGGATGTTGACAGGGAGTTCCTCAAACTGATTCTTAGGGTAGCAAAACACACTTTAAAGCAACATCTTCGGCAATCCCCTTTCTATTTCAAACAGCTTGTCCTTTTCTTCATCAAACCTATCTTACAGTCTTAGACTCGTCAAAGTCTATTTGAAGGCCTGCTCTCACTTACATTTGTAATCCTACTCAATAAGCAGGGAGAGAGTCCACTGAGCCTTTCCCTTGGGGTGATTTACTGCAGAACACACCAGGCTCCTTTTATGGAAGACTTATATGCTCTTCAATATTTCCTGTATTAAATGCCCATTGATGTCTGTAAACTACTACAGTGGAGATGTCATGTAAGGAGAAAAATGATGCATAACCTGAAGAGTAAATATTAAAAAAAAACACATCCCCGGCTCATAAAACTGGATTGCTTATGGGAGTTCACATGACAATTTAAGGAACTTTTGGATAAGCATTTGTCTATTGCTGTAAATTATGACCTGCAAATTTAGATTTATCGTGTGCAATTAAATAACATATATTTTATATTAATTGATATAAATAAAATAAATATTTTTAAAAAGATGTTAAGGTTAAAAAGAATTTCAAACTCACATATGCATGCTACAGTTTCATTTTATAAATTGTGCACAAACTATGGTGATTATGAAGAATATTATTAGTCTGTTCATGATAATCAGACAGCTGAAGAATTAGAAACCTCCTACGGGAGTCAAGTTAAATATTTTGTGGAACATGTGATTTTATAATGGCAATATTTGATTTCTTTCACTGGAATTAAAAACAGTTCCAATGAATTTTAAATTTATGACCAAAAAATAATAATAAGGTATTCTGTAAATATTGTAAATAGGTTGTGTAAGTGGCCCAGTTTAATAACGCTTCTTCTCTTGACTCTACCAATACCATCTTAACACATGCAAGTGGTACAGTTTGTTCAGCAGGCACGCTGTGAGCTAGTGTTGGAACAGTGATGAATCGAATACGGAGCTGCCCAACCCCAGTTAACCTCTGCTAATGTTTCATTCTCATTGACTGTCAATCTTGTAAACAGTATGTCCATTTAAAGAGGGAAGTCGTGTGCATAAGTGATAAAGATTTATCTGCTGCAGGGGGTGTTGGGCAGGGCCTACTGAGGCCCACTGACAGGCACACAGCCACAACAATATCTACAAAATGTGCTTGAGTGTGCCATGTGGTCTGCTGATTCAGCCTCATCACTCACTGGGCTCATGCAGCTACTTCACTTTAATATTTTATCAACTCTTTTTTAAGGTGCTGAATTAATAAAGTACTAAAACAAATTCAATTACTTACATTAATACATTTATTGCATTGATATTAATGTAAATTTAAAATCAGAATTTGTGCTTTTTACATTTACAAGTAAAAAGTTCTTTATAAAGTTAAGTATTATTTGAATCGTGCATGAAGTTCCAAATATCAAGTTTAATTTTTGTGTTGTGATACTATGAAGGTCTAGCCACCAATAGTTCAGCAATCAGTTATTTGTCTGTTCCACTCAGTATATTTTTCTCCTGGGTTTTAAATGCTCTGATGTGCGAGAGCATGTCCAGATATGGATTTCTACTTTCATGAAGTTCGCCAAACAGCTTAAAATGTTCTAAAAAACTTTAATTAGCAGCCTGTGGACTATTTTTTAATCATAATCAAGATGTGAGTACCAGAAAAATATAACTTTCTGAACCTAATCATGTAAATGGTCTTTTAATCTGCATTAAACTCATAAATCTCTCTATCCACCATTATGCATAATTTGATAGCATGTTTCAAATATCTTTAAACTATTTGAATATCACATTTAAAAAAAACTTTACAGTTTCCATTAGATCATTTTCATTAATGAAAAACTATAGAAATAAAACTATTACATATATTCAGTTTTTTTCATTGTCACTGTGTCTGAAACAACATGTGCAAGTTACCGTAAGCAGATCATCACTGGTAAATGATCAGTCTGCATCAAGATGTCCAAAAGCATTGAGTAATTCAATCTAATTCCCTGTGACATTGATTCCACACTGCAAGTTTTCCCACAGCTGCTCCACAATATCGGTGATCCCCTCACTATTACACTATCATATGATGGAACAATGATGTAACATACAGAAGAAAATAAGAAATATAGATGATAAACAAGCTGCCAAAGCCACCATCTTCTGAACTGTATATTGAGTTTTAAAGAGATTTAGTAATAATATATGAGTTACCTATGAGATGCATTAAACTTTCAGAATTAGGATTATTTCTGTATTAAAATTAACATATAAAATTGTGAAAGAATATTGAAAGAGTGCTTAAAGTGTTGTTTTTTTAAATGACAGTGAAAATGATAAAAAAAAAAAAACTTACTATTTGGTTTCTGGTTCTGAACAGTCATTGAACTGTGTGCTGCCGTTGGACTGCGGAGGACCAGGGGAAGTCTCTTCACCTCTGCTAGGCAGGCTGTCATTGCCCTCAGTCCTACCATTTGAAGACTTTTGGAAAGAGCTGGATGTGTTTGTCTCAGCTTGCCACAGAAAGCAGGAGCAACGGGTCCGCAGTTCTTTATAGAAATCATTCAGGCACAGGATGGACAACCACGGGCAACCCATAAGGCTCTTGAATGCTGTGCGAAACTCTGGACTCCGGCAGTAGATGATAGGATTGAGGCCAGAGTTGATGTAGCCAAGCCAGTTTAACAGCTTGAAGATCGACTGATTTACTGGTTTACTTTCCAAAGCGTTGAGGATGTTGGCAACAAAAAATGGCAGCCAGCACACAGTAAAGGTCCCCATGATGATACCCAAAGTCTTAAGGGCCTTGTGCTCCTTGACAAGAATTAGTCGTGATGGCCTCCTCTTGGCACTCTTTCTCCGAGCTGCATTGTTGCCACTGCTGGAGCCCGTACATGCTGATGGCAGAATATTGCTGACACTGGGGCTATTTTGTGTCTGTGCTAATGAACATTCATTTTGGAAACGCATCCGACTCTTATCTATGAGCTGGACCTGCCGTGACGCTATTGCAAAGACTTTTGCGTAGACAAATATCATTATGATCAGTGGAATGTAAAAGGACACTACAGAGGATGAAATTGCATAAGTAAGGTTTGTCTCAAAATCACAGCATGTGCTGTTATTGCAATCTTGTACATGCTCTGGTTTCCAAAGCCCATTCATAATTGGTACAAAGGAAATTAAGGCAGACACAACCCACACTAAACAAACTATTACTCTTGCACGACACTTGCTGAGTAGAACTTTGTGCCGCAGGGGCTTAGTAATGGCTATATACCGATCTACTGCAATAACACAAAGCGTTTCAATGCTTGCCGTCACACACAGAACGTCAACTGAAGTCCAGAGGTTGCACAAAGTAGTACTGAATAACCAGTTACCTGTGACCACATAACTGGCCCCAAAAGGCACAACAAGGACCCCCATGATGAGGTCTGCACATGATAGGGACATAATGAAAATGTTTGTTGAAGTTTGAAGCTGTGGGGTGCGCGTCACAGCGAGGATGACCAGCAGGTTTCCCACTACTGTGATCAGGATGATGGTGACCAGCATGGCGAGGATCCAGAGTCCTACAGGTTTATGGTATGAATCAATAGTTGGCATGTTAGTGGAATTCATTTTTCACTGGGTCAAGTCAGTCACGACAAGTTGAAGGCTGTTTGGTTCGAACATCAAAATCAGCACAAGTAAAAAATTCCTACAAACACCTACATAGGAATCTGCTCAAGGTTAAGAGCTGATAAAAGTTTCCCATAGCAAATCTCTTTTTTTCCCTTTTCTTCTCTGAAGTTGAAGCTCACATTTCACACCTTAAGATTCTTGCAGTGCAGTACTCAGAAATAGAGGGTTTCCATCCTTCAAAAGGCATGAACGCTTGAGGACGCGCTTGTATTCAACAACATGCTTTGCAGATAGATTAATCCAAACTGCTCACAGAGCTGGAGCAATTTTAGCAGCAGGACTTTCGTGATTCCAAAGAAAAAAAAGAAAAAGTTTTGCCGTAGAAAACTCAACTATGTCCTTTTAAATATGTCCACAGGGATTACTTCTTCTCACTGGATCCTGTTTGAGCCACGATGCCTCAGTTGGACTGCTTGGAGATCAAGGAAAGAGTGACACTGTTACAAGAACCACCAGAGTGCACCAAAGTGGCTGCCCATTCTTTCCTTTGCTCTCTCTCTCTCTCTCTCCTTCTCTCTCTCTCTCTCTCTCTCTCTCTCTCTCTCTCTATCTGTGTGTGAGCAGGTTGCCCAAGATCGCATTGGCTGTAATCACACGCTGGCTGAAGGCAGAAGGGAGGAGCTTAACAGTGTTTCTGTGTAGTGAAGCCACACATGTGAACGATAACCCACATAGAAACTTAACATGACCTAAGAAGTACCTCTTTATTAGAGCATGAAAAAGATACGCTAAGCAAAATTAGTATTCAGATGTCTGTTTTACATAATTGAGTTTTTTTTTCTTTTTAGTTGTCTTGTTTTTTTCAGTGAAGTCATGACAACTTTTTTGAAGGTGAAACTAAGTGAATAATGCCTCGCTGAGGGGAACACTCAGTATGTAGTGCAACTATTAACAGCTTATCTGAAATGGGACCCCGACCACACACTGCTTTCTGTAAAATGTCAGGGGCCAACAGGTTGAAAATGGGCTTGTTTTAGTTATACCCATGTGTTGAATATAAAAGGAGGGTGAATAAAACTCTTATGAGTAATCAGTGTCTTTCCTACAGTAGACAACGTCACAGCACTCTCAGAGTGGAAATTGAGGGACGAAATTTGACAGGGGAAGCTGACAGCAGCTCATAGTGGAGCCCCCAGAAGAAAACTTTTTACTACCAACCTTTAAACCTCTCAAGATTCACAGCAGTTTGAGCAAACAGTAAAAGTTGTGTATTTTTACCCCATCACTTTTGTTTCAGACAGTTATTAACTTTGTTACTATGTAGTCTTAAAGCACGCACTACTGAAGTTTGGCAGATTTTCTTGCAGAAGTACCCCTAACGATGGCTAATTCAACATCCATCTTGCATCCTGTCTCTCCTCTGAGGTCTTTCCAGCTAGTAAATCTCAGTCCTATCTTGACTCTTGTCTTATCTCTTGCTCTGTCCCTTTCTATCTTCCTTTTCCTCATTTCCTCCGATAATGTCCTCTTGTGTTTCTTTGCAGAATCAATCATAGTGCTGATATCCAGTTGCTAGCACGTGACGTTGTAAAGCAAAATAGTGCTATAAAATGACACATCTATCAGCCTCACTAAACTGCAGGGCAACGACAATTCAAGGAATGTTCATAATGAATGTCAGTGCACCATCAAAAAGACTCAAAATACATATTGTTAAGGTTAGTGTCTCTTTTACATCTGTGTTCCAAGGCAGTTTGTATTACTCAGTATGTGTAACTCTGTTAACAGTCTAAAAATCTACCAGATTGAGGTTGTATGTATCGTTATGAAGATTTATAGTTTGAGTTGTTTCAGATGTTGAAAAATTAGCCCTTTCAGACCAAATTCTGACTCTTTTAGCTTTTCTCCTGATTCTTCAAGTGAGAATCTCCAAGGCATGAGCTTCACATCAGTATTTGATAAAATCACATTAAATAAAAAGGAATACCCCCTTAAATGATTGCTATGTTATTCATTCTTTTAAAATGTCTGAAACTTTCTCCATAATAGAAAATAAAGCTGTAAAACTATTGTACAATATTTCCTTCTGAAATGTAGTGGGAGTATAAAGTAAAAATCTCAAACTTAATTCCAGACACAAGCATACAAAGTAAAGTAACTACAAAAATGTTTGGGAATAGACTTTTTTTTTTAAATTTGTGTGATTTAAAGGGTGATCATCAGATTTTTATAACATCTCTGATATTGTTTGGAACATAAAACATGTCTATATGACTCAACAGTGCGTTGTTGTCTCTTCCACTGCCGGTCTCTGTTTTAATGTACAATAATAATGATGAACACTTGCTGAAATGTTAACAACACCTTCTTTTATTCATTTTTAAGATCAGCTCCATAGTAAAAGGAACAATATCAAACTATCTTCCAAATTAACTGTTGAATTGTGATTCTAACTATGTATGTCCACAACTCCATAGGCGTATTAGATATATGGATTAGCCTTGTAGTTTTGCAGACCAGACCACAAGGCATGAGGCATCCCCATCTGAAGAGAGCAGGAAATAAGTGCCCTCTTTTTGACTTGGAGCAGTAAAGAAAATAATAGATTTCTATCTCGCTGTTGCTCAAGATAATGCACTGAAGAAGAACAAGCAGGCAAATGCCTTACATGCGATTCTCTCCAGATATCCAGCACTGCACAGCACTGTTCTTCTGAGCTGTCTTGTCACAGAGCGGCTCCTAATTTGGTCTCTGGGTGGTTTTTAATTTCCACCTTGAGATTTACTTTTACTTGTAGAAAACGGTGAATTGCTTACATGCAGATTTACATTTGTTTTTGAAGTTGTATAGTTTCAATAAGTGGTTTTATTTATACCGTTAAAGCAATTTTAATTCATATATATTTTTCTACTAATTTTTTCAACTGACACAATGAAGACAAGACTGTGTGATGATGATAAATAGATACTGACAATTACTGTCATTACCATGTGTGAACACACTCATACTAGTTTAAAGTATCTTTTTTGGCTGAAGGAGACAGCTGCTTTTAAAGAAAAGAAAACCTAAACTTTTCACCAAAAGGGGGACAATTAGCAAAGACGTCTCCCAGCAAAAGCCAGAATATGTTAGACTAATGTTTACAAAGTGGCCACAAATACAACTTAAATGAGCACTATTACAGTTAAACATGTCAGCTGTTTGCAAGCAAATTTGCTGGATGAAGTTTGAATGTTAAATGATGCTACATAGTTTCACGTAAATTTGTGAAACTGCCATTAAACTATTTACAAAATTGTGTGTTTGGATATGGATTTATGTTCTTTCTTTTTTACTTAAATTTATAAAGGAATGCTCACTCATGGCATTTTCCTCTTGCTTAAATATATTACTTTCACTTTTTCAGCTAGTTTGCATTGTCTGTAGTGGGGAGGTATTCATATTATAGTCCCTATAAATCACTGTTGCCAGTCCCAGTTTAGAGAAGTGAACATTGTCAAGGCACACAACCAAAGAAAAGTTAAACTTTGTGTTATGCCATATTAGTAAACTAGAAAATACGGATTTCACACATGGTAGATGTTGTAGGTAGGGTCTTTTCTAAGGAAAACCATGATGTTTTTCCAATACTTACCAAACAATTTAGGTCCCGAACCCTAAAATAAAAGGAATGAATTTTGGAGTAACATCACCACCTTCTGTCTGTTAAAGCAGACTTAATCACCTTTTAAAACAGATTTTATCCAGCTTCTTACTTTTTTCATGTCTTTTTTGATGAAAAGAAAGAAAAATGGAAAAAGTCATGTACAAGTAATTAATCACTTTGGGTTAGTTGTTTGACAGTTTCACAATGCTGTGAGACCGTTGCTTCAACAGCAGGGAAAAGGGGTGAATATATTCTAAGTATAGGATAATGAAATGGGGAAGCTTGGCTGACATTGAAACCTCAGGATTTTTTCTTCTTGTATGTGAGTGAGTTTTGTATGTTTTTGCTCTTTTGTTTTAGTACTGATTACACAAACAAGATATAACATGAAAAATTGCAAACTTTATAGAGGAGAACTGTTTCCTTTGTTTTCAGTCTTGCCCAGCTGAGCTAACAGCTGCTAGATCCAGCTTCCTGTTTACCATAGTGATATTAGACTGGTGTCACTTTTCTTATCCAAAAAAGTGAGCACATTTACTAAAATGTTTCTTAAGAGATTTTCTGACCGATTTACTTTTATAATGCAAGCAGGCTTTACAGATGGGCTTGGAAATGATTCTACATTTATATTTGAATTATATTGCATTGGAGTGTATTACTATTTATTTATTTGGTCTCCTTATACATCCCTTTTTTCCTTTATTTAGGTTTAAATGGTTTGTTTTTCTTTGTCTTTGTCTAGGTCACTTTGTCACTCATCAGACAGGAAGTTGTGTAGTTGTAAGTGCATTCACAAAAGGGAAACACAGGCAAAAGCAAAACACTGGTGCCAAACTTGATGACCAAGAGGCCCCATCTGACAGCATTTCTGTAGATGAAGTCACCGCTGGGGAGCTGACAGCTTGACAGCTGCTCATTTCTCTTTGCGTGAGAAGAAGCCATTGGTGAATCTGGACCTGGTCCTAGTCCAGTCAAGCAGAGCAACTGGCACACGCAGAGTTGTTGATAGTCGATTCAGCCGTGACGGGTTTTCTAACTCTAGTCACTGACAGGGCTGTAATGCTATAACATTACTAATTTATACCTAATGATGACTCATTGGTTTGACTGATTTTTCACTTTCACTTTGCACATCTGACAAGTCTAAAGTATGTTGTTGATGAATGAACGTCTTTTATTTTTATTCCACAAGATGCCATTTACCCATTAAGGCCATGTGCATGCGGTTTTTACATCGTACACCTGTTGTTAAAGGTTATGTCCCAGAAATGTTTGTAACAGTGGTTCCTGCATCGAGTGAAATACGTTGTTACTTCGAAAATATGTTGAATATGACAGCAATTGCATACTTCCTCAAAGGAAAACCCAATTTATGATGAGTCCAGAATTTGCTCTCTTTATGAAGCAGGCTGTAAATCATCAGAGCAGGCATAAGGCTCCATAAAGCCTCTTCAGTACACAATCACTCCCCATTTATTCTTCACGATGGGAATGTTTGCCTCCTCTCCATGGAAATGTCAAAAGTGATATGTTCCAAAATGCCTGGGTTTAAAAAAAAAAGTGTTATTTCTCGGTTAATAGAAACAGCATATAGCAGAGGACTGATCCATAGCAGCCATCTGGACTTTGCCAACCTACATTTCATTTCATAGTGCAGTCCATCTGGTCTTTGCCAACACTCCCATGTCTTGAAAACACTAAACAGGCACCCACCCTCAACGGCAAGAGCTTGCTGTCGTCATGTTCAGCATTGGTGATTGTAAGGCAGTTTGTTTCACTCTAAATATGACTCCTTATGTTGTTGTTTAGATCTGATGTTTATTTATTTGTTTATTTGCTATTTGTTTATTTGTTAAAAAGGATCCCCATTAGCTGCTACAAGGTAGCAGCTAGTCTTCTTGGGGTCCATCAAAGTCAACATTACATAGATTATTCAGAATAAATCTGACATGTAATTCTCATTTTGTAATTCACAAACCATACAAACAGACAAAAAGACAACAAACAATCAATTATCTCTTTTTGGAATTTATGTTCATTTGATACAAATATGCTTCTTAAGTTTGTTCTTAAACTCTGTTTTGCTGTTTAAAATTTTCAGCGTACACAGTAACTTATTCCACATAGTGGAGGCCCTAAACAAAAGGGTTTTCTGCATAGCACAGGTTCTAAAAACAGGAACTACAACATGGATGTGAGTAACCTGCCTTGTAATATGGCTGCATATTCTATTGACGCATGAGAACCCGCTATAAAGAGTTTGGGGATTTTTTAAATTGATTATGCAATAAAAGAAAATTAAGAGATTTATGGATATCCTCTCCTCAACCATTAGCAAGGAGAGGGCATTGTGCATTGGTGCTTGTCCTAAAAGAACTGGGAAGTGCTAAACGAGCAGCTTTGTTTTGCTGGAGTTTGTGCAGATCATTGCTTTTCCAGAAGGAAACAAGGGAAGATGTTTTATATTTTCATCTTATCAAATAACAGTAAATCAGAAATAAACATCATAAAAACATACTATTTAAAATGGGTGCGATTATTCCATTTGCCTAATTTTTTTTTAAAGTTCCATGAGTAATATCATCCTTTATGTTCATTATTAAAGTTGCATCTAAACTATAGCAATGTAAGTTGGAATCATTTTTCTTTTCCACCACACCTTCACTGCAGTTATCATTGTTGTGACTTCTCTGTACCTCAGATGTTTAGGAATGCTTCCTTATAGTTTGTTTGGCAGCTTTTCTTTTCTTTTTTTTCCTTTTTCTTTTTTTTTCTTTTGGCTCAGGAAGCTCTCCATTAGCTGGAGAAGCTAATCAAAACTGGAAGGAGTGGCTGCAATGGCTAAACAAAACTTTAGACTCCAGGGCACTAATGATGGGCTCTATTTTATTCTGTAAAACAAGTTCAACCAAGTCATGTGCATGGTACATTTTGTAACATGCAATCTGAAAAAGAAATGAATAACTGAACATTACATTTGACCATAAAACATTTTTCCCACTTGTTTTGTGTCCTGTGGGGGTTAAAGCCAAAAAGCAGTTCATCTGCCGGCAGATGCATAGCATGAAACCATGTGTTGAGGTGAGAGTATGGTGTGTTACAGACTGAGCTGTTCAGCCCTCCCCAACTATGTCGTGGGTAAATCACACTTATTATGTGCAGATTGGATCCACATGCTGTGGTTTTCTGGGGATCTATGCAGGGAATACCAAGGGTTAAAGGCACTGATGGCCTCTGTCCTCTCATACACAGCACTCTCAGGAGAGATGTCCCAGATCAGTGTCTATTTTGGGGGCCATCTTAAGTATTTCATTCTGATAACCCCCTGTGAATGAATGCAGATGCTTGAAATCTCAAGCACATGTTCTTAATAAAAAGAAGAGGAAGAAAAAATTGAGTGATAGCTTAGTAAAAAGGAAATGTCTCAGTTTTAAACTTAACATTTAATTGTCAATAAATAGAAATAGAAGACTTTTTCTTTAATCCCTTTGAGTACATTCTTATGGTATTCTGAACAATAAATGTAAATTGTTATTAACAATTTTTTATAAATAAAACAAATAATACTTGCAGTGCGTAATAATATGAATTTTTCTATTTACTTGCTAGCTTAGATTGTATTATTACTCATTAAAGTGGCTCATTATGTGAAATTAATAAAATGCATGATTGTTCACATGCACTGCTTGACTCCACTCGCACGAAACGCTCTGTTGTTGCTTCTGTCTTTCATCCCAAAAAGCCAAGTTTGAACTGATTTGGTGCAAAATAGCAACTATTCCAAGGCAACTATTCTTCTTTTGTTTAGGTGCAACAAATTGGCCAGCCAGGCTGAGACCATACTTTCACTGAAATGGCACAGAAAATGGCCCATTATTGTCTTACTAGCACATAGCTGCAGGATATTTAGAATAGTTCATTTTTACGGTCCTTCTAATTCAAGTATGCATATCCATCTATACCCTGTAGATGGACATTGTGTCCTGTCCATCTACAGCAGGGGTGTCCAGCTCTTGTCCTCGAGGGCTGCAATCCTGAAGGCTCTAGATGTCTCCCTGATTCAATGCACCTCATTCAAATTAAATGGTTCTCCTTAACAGCTTGTTGTCAAGTTCTGCCCAAACATGTTGATGAACCAATCTGACTCAGGTGTGCTGCAGCAGGAAACATCCAAAACCTGCAGGACAGCAGCCCTTGAGGACCGACTTTGGACCCCCAGGATCTTCAGGGTCAGCCTTGATAGATCAAGAGATGAAATCATTATCAGTGTTAAACTTGTTACTGTGTGGTTTATTAATCAAATCATTTAATTTCTTTATCAGTTCTTTCAATCCTTATCCCATTGAATAAATTTCCCTTTTTATTTGATTTAAGTCTAGTTGCACACTGTAAGTTCCCTTTAGGGTTGCAGGGAACTGGAGAATGTTGTTTTTCGGTGTTTCTTTTTATCCATTCTGTGTTTTGATTTCACACTCTATAAAGCTATTTGTGCTTCATTCAGTTGGTACGAAAGTTGTTTGACAAATAGTTTGATTTATTTATTGAGAAATAGAAAATATACAAGTTTATAAATGTAGCTTCACACTTGTGAAGCTACTTCACAATAAGCGAGGGCTAGCCGTTCTGCAAGCTGTGACCGAGGAAAAGGGAGGACTAAGCATCTCAGGCAGTTCAGGAGCACTGTGAAAGACAAAAGCTTTTTGTTGTGACTTCATGGTTAACCTTTGTGATGTTGCAGGAGTTTAACATTAAAGAAAACCTGCATAACATAATGAAGGAAAGGGGAAAAACAGGAAGACTCGTTAGTCTGGTTTAAAGTGGGAATGAAGTAACAGTTTCTAGTTATTTCATTCTTCATCTTTGATACTTATAGTTTACCGTTACACCTTTCATTACTCCAAATAGTTTGTAATTATGTAAGAACAAAGAAGAGATTTTCCTGGAAGAAGTAGTATTCTGAGATTGACACGATTTAGCTTAAGTGTCTTCTGATTGGTCAAATTAATGGAAATTTGCCAGGGAGAAGATGATGGTGAATGCTCACTCTAATGACTGAGAGGGAAAGCAAACAATCATCAGTGTACTTTCTAAATTCATCAAGATTTTTTTTTGGTCAGTTCCAGAGACAGCTTGCTTGTTATAAGCAGAGTAAGGACTTGTTTTTTAGAAACCACATGCACACAGAAGCAAAACAACATGCACAGATTCAAACTGAAAGTGTCTGCATGTGATAACTTGCCTGTGTTGAGATATATTGCTCAGACAAACAGGCGAGCACATCAGCTTTGTACTTCATAACTTGATAGATTTCAGATCCTTCCCAGGTTTTGAAGTGTGTCGCTTCATTTCTGAATTCGTCGTGCTCATTCTTTTACGTTCATGCATTGATGAATAACAATAAATCAGGACCTCTATGCACATTGCCCTCAGTGTTACAGTTTATTAGGATTTTCCACCCACTTGAAAAAGAAAAATGACCATAAGCTACACGTGGACAATTGTCTAACTCCCGGCATATTATTGTGTTCAGCTACATCCTTGCATTCTCATATTCATTTATTTGATGAATTTTCTATATCAACATACTAAGAAAATTTGAAAATAGTGCGAGAGCTGTAATAAATGCCATTAAAACCTTGCTTTGACAAAATGTTTAACTTGAAGCAATCATTAAAATGAAAAGCAACAAATTGTCTAATTCAAAAAGGTTGAACTGTGAAATGTTAGTACTTTTGCATGAAAAACTGTTCCAAAATTATTTATATTAATTTATACAAACATTTCAGTTCTATGTTTAATCAATTACAAAAAGTATGACATAATATTTCCCAAACTGTACACATTTTCATGTGTAATTCTTATTTACAAAAGTAACACATATCTAGGCTTGCCAAATAAATATTAATAAGGGCCATTCTCTAATCCTGTCCATTTCCACTGCATTACCTCCAAAAAGGGACTCATAGGTAAGTATTAATTTGATGGGCTTGCAGCACTAAGCAATTCTGGTTGATCAGGTATTCCCAGCCTCAACTTTCCAGCTTTATGACTTTACCAACTCAGATTTAGTCTCTTCTACAACTTGTCAAATCTGTTAACTTGGGGTTGTACTGTAGGAGTTTGTAAACTCATCATTCAAACTTACTTTATTTAAATGGGGAGTTACAGTGTGCTCTGCAAGCTGTGGTGGTGGCTCAAGCTCAAGAATGAGTTCTGAAGAGTGATGATCATGGCAGAAAAAAAAGTAAATTACACCAAACTGTTCTTCTCTGAATCTGAATACAGTAGCTATATTCTATGGTACACATGAAAAGCATAAAAATGCTTGCTGCTGTAGCCAGCTGAGAATCCTTGACATCCAATTAAGGGTAATGTGTCACACTTCAGCTGATTTTCTTAATATATACTGTATGAAAAAGAAATAAGACAAAAAATACAGCAAAAAGGAACAACAACAAAAACAAATGGGTTGAAATGTATTTTTAGCTCTTTCAAAAAGTTCAGATATGTGCCTGATAGTGATGAAGAAGTAAAGTACACAGCTTTGGACTGTCACAAATATGACTCACTATATTTCTTTCAATGCTGACATTTCGGCTCTGTCGAATTGCTGCATTTCTCGGGTTATATAATGTGTTACATTATCAGTCAATGTGCACCATCATGTTCTGTCACATTTATATTCAGCTATTCTTTCAAATCCTTCAGCAAGTTGCTGAGACAGACCTGCAGCTGTGGCCTTTATTACAAATTCAGTTAATTGGTTGGGGTGGTGGATGAGAAAGTGATTTTTCATATCAGAGGTATTAGCATTTTTGATCCCACCTGCTGTAAATGTAACAAATTAGTCCTCCAAATATGGGCGCTCCCTTTATTGGGTGGCTTAAAGCCAAAATGTTCTCATTCCAGCACTGTGGTATTTCGATTCAAAGTTAAGTTGATAGAGTTAATGTTAACAAATACTTATCAAAATGCAGGTGCTCTAATTCCAGTGAGACGCTTTAAAAAAAAAACCCTGGGTGACAGTGAAACTCGTGCTGCAAAACGCGTGTGCACACAGATGATGTTATTGTAAGTGCACCAGTCTAAAATGACACGGCAATATAACATTTATATTTTATTTTACTCAACTCTTTCTGTACTGGTGAACAAAGGTGATCATGATGAATATTAAGAATAATGTAAATAATCTCAAGTAGTTATGTTCAGACAATTATGTAATAATTATGTCAGCCCTTCAAATATCTCAGTTTTGAACCTTAACAAAGCACTTTCAATAAGCCATCATTTATCTTTCATAACTGCTGTTTGTTCCCCTAAAATTGATCAGAAGTCACCATTAAAGGGCTTATTTTTCAATTTTCACAACCTTTGCCTTATCCTCTCTTTACACCATCAGTCACTGGCTCAGGGACACAATCCAGGCTCCATGATATACATTAATGCGTTTCTTCTTTCATGTTATTTAGGGTTGTTGGGGAACTCTTAAAAAGTGATCATGTTGATGTAACCTTTAATTTCTTAAATAATGTCACTGCAGATGGTTTGTAAACATTTTCTTATGTCTGGATCCCACATGGATAAGGATACAGGTTTTGCCATGCATCTGTGCATGCAGTGTGTAGAGCTGATAACAGTTCTGCCTAATGTTCCTGATTACAACTGTAGTCCTTCTTCATGAAGTTTCTCTTTAGAGCAAATTGTCTCTTTGGTATCTGTTCTTTAGCTACCTATGGTTAATTAAGTGTCTTGTTTGGCTATTTTGAACACAAAGCACTGTCAAACACAACTTGAGGAAAAGCCATGCCGGCGTTTCCATTTGGTAGACACTGTAACAAAAACAAATGTGACCTTGGCCTTCTGCTTGCAATCAAACTGTTAGATGTTATGCCACCGGGAGCAGGTCAATACAGGTTGTAAATCTACGGGGCTGTTGGCGATTGCCATTACAACATGCTATCAAAAATACACACAGCCACAAGGTCTGCCATTATTGTTTAAAGGAAAACAATAAATTAGAGACAAGTGTCGACATTGGGTCTATATCTTAATAAAAAAAGTGGTTTGCCTCCAATCATCCTCTGAATCAGACAGAGTGAGAAAGGCAGCGGTGCATGGAGCTGGCGCCAGAGATAGACTCAAATGGAGAGAAAGAAGGGCTCTGGTTCACTTCTCATCTGGTCTTGTGGGGGTTTGGGACTACAGCTAGTGTCAGCAGCATGTTGACCATCTGTAGTCAGCCAGAGTTTAGTTGACATTAATCATCATGATTACTTGTTATTGCCTGTGATCTCACTGAATTATTGATGACTGTCCAGGTGAGATCCTCCTGTAGAATCATCTGTCAGGTACAAATGTCACATGAGGCTTAGCCATATGGGAAATCTTGATGTCAGCCTTGTCAGTCCAGAAGAAGACAAAGCAGCAAAGTTAATTGAGCAGAGGAATTTGAAATAGGGGTTTGAGAATAGTAAAGAGCAAATATGGGAGTGCAGATTCTTAAGCACACTACTCATGAAATGCCACAGCTGCAGCTGCCTGTGATTTGCTGCTGTTTTTGCTTGTTTGCTTGTTATTTCTCATTTTCTTTTTTGTTATAAAATGAAGAAAAGTTTGGATGCTCTGAAAGATAAAATAAACATTTTAATTGGTAGTTTTATCAGTATCACTCTGTACATTTTTCAAGGAACTGAACTGGAAGGTTAATTCAAGTTTCACAGTTTTTCATGAAATTCAAGAATGAGTCCATGATGTTGAGATCAGAGTTCTGAAAGAGGCAAAGGTTAAACACTTCTCTCACATTTTTGTTCATTCATTCAGCAATGATAATTAATGCAAAAAGCATGCGTATAGTTGACTGTGAGGTTCATTTCTGTACACAGATACGGTCTACATCCACTAAACCAATGGCATAAATTTAAATTGTGTAAACAAACAAATAAATGCAGGTCTTTTTGTTTTTGACGCAGTAGATCTACCCACTGAATCACTGTGTCCCCTGACAGAAAACCACTCTCTATTTCGCTGTACCAGAGATGATTTTAACAATCATCTCTGACAGGGGAATTACTCGCCAGAGCCAAGAGCAACATTAGTGACACAGAATTAAGTGGTTAGTTAGAACAATGAATACATAAAAAAACAAAAACAAACATAGAAATAAAAAGAAAGAATTAAGCTCCAGAATAGTATGCATGCAAATGTGGTCCCTTAGACTTGAGGGCTCCACGTTTTTTAGCTTGGATTATCAGTTGCTGAATGATGAGACCTGTGAATTGTTTGCAAAACTGAGACAGGTTTGAACAGATTGAACATCGTGTTCGAGATTGTAAGATATGGGTAGTTCTATGAATAACCTTGTTGGCCAGTCATGCTTATCCAAGTTCAGATAAGAGTGATCACGTAGCTGCACCCTTCAAAATTATGAGTTACCCTTACAGTAAGTTGTCTATTTATTCCAGGCATGTGTATCTAAGGGCATTTAGCTTGTGTATCATACTGCATGATGTCAATGGCTGGTGTGTATCAGCCACAGACATTCTGCCTACACCATCAAACTCTCATTATTCTGCACTGATTTTCTAAACCACAAAGAAAAAATAGAGGCTACAGACATTTCCTCACGTTAAGTGCTGGCATGACCTGATACACAGTATGTACAGCCACACTGAAAGAGGGAGTGATATGCACTCATTCTCCAGACAAATGTTCAAGTCCAACTCAGTTTGATAGAGTCCTTTGGGCCTTACTCAATAAACAAATTGTACCACCCATATTCTTTGGCTACATGAAGTCTAGCATTTGATAATGAGTTGATGTTAGATTTCAGTCAATCAGCCTTTCTTGGTAATTGGGACATAGTCTTTTAGTTGGGCTCACAGAAAGTCTTTTGACTGACTCAATTCATAAAGTGTAGTAACCAAAGTGTGTCCACCAACTTGCCATGTACATGCCCTCTAATTACTGTGTTTCAAGGCAAGTCATTGTATACTGAATTACATTGCACCACCCACATTAAAGTAGCTTATAATTGGGTTAGAAGGAAGGTGCACTAGTATTTCTTGTAAAATGCTCTTTTTCTCAACAGCTGTCCTGTGAAGCCACAGATCATACAGACCATAATCAGTGTATTTTACTTTACAGATAATTTATGGAGTACCACCTGATAAAGCAAATGGGAAAAACACGCCTATGATAAAGCTAGTACATATACATTCTTGGCCGGTTAAAACTATGCAGACATTACCCTGACTTCTATTTATTCCCTACTTTCAGTCTGTAACCTTAACCTGAACCCTCATCCCTTAACTTCGTAGGTATCTGGAGGGGGGGGGGGGGGGGGGGGGGGGGGGGGGGGGGGGGGGGGGGGGGGGGGG
>JBBBVU010000012.1:19937676-19954326 GCA_037177055.1 Atherinosoma microstoma | reverse complement strand
AAATGGGGCACCATTTAAAAGGGAAATAAACAGGCTTTCCAACAGTATGAAATTTATTGCCAAGAAGCATTGTTACACAGAAAAATAATCTACCAAACACAAATTTCCAAACTTTTTGTTCGATGTTTATATATATATATATATATATATATATATATATATAGACTATAAAAACCTTGGATTATAACTCTTTTTTCTAAGGTTACAGTGTGGTTCATATAGTTTTTAGATAATTATAGCTGATGACGCAGTATAAAAAGCTTCTTTCAATGTGTGTTTCCAGGTCTGTGTGTGTCCACATTGATAATCATGCTCCATTGTGTGTTTAAGGTGTGTGCTCCTTTAGGATGTTGATTAAACTCAATTCAAGGTCTGAGGTCGTAATTCTTAACAAATATCTATTTAATGAGGGCTTACTTCAGCCGATATGTGGTTTGTTTGTTAAAATCATACAATTATTATTATCACCTCTGAGATTTGGTAAAACAATATCTTAGGGGCCTGGTAAAAACTTTATGTAGTTATAGAGCTGTTAAAAGAACAAATTTTGTTGTTTTATTTTATGTTTTGAGCTCCAGCCAAGAAAACCAAAATTAAATGAGTTTCAGGGCCCTATGTTGTTTTTAGAAATGACACACAGTCACATTAACATGCTTTATGTGAGGTCACTGAATGAAATTTAATCACATCAAATCTCATTACCGTACTTTGCTATTTTGAAAGTTTTATCAGGAGGTTGGAGAAGAGGAATCTAATGGTGAGGAAGACTTGTATGGAGGTCACTGCAAGCATCTGCCAAAAGAGGAAATCTGACTCTCTGTAAACCTAGTTTTTAGCTCTGTTTACTAATCAATGTGTGACCATTGAAGCTGAAATATGAAGCTCAGACTTCTAAACTGTTTTGTGAGGTTGAAAATCTTTGACAACAACTTACAATAATCCATCTAACAAAGTTCATAAAATAACTGAAACAACTTCATTTCTATTGCTTAATCAACTAAAATAATGTATAGTTTCTCAGTAATTACTTAAAAGAAAACACTGAATATGGTGTGCCGGATTCAGATATCTTATGTGTTTTTCATTTAAACTGGATACTATTCAGCTGATTTTGAATTGGGTAAATGATGTGACTCAGTAAAGTGCATTTTTTGCTTTCTATTGCTACAAGTATGTCAAGCCTAAACGTAAGAGGAGTAAAAAGTCATTACTTTGTTCTTGACTGAAAGATAACAACAGATTGCCCTACATATCTGATATCAGTGATAGAAAAAGGACAATAATCCTGTTTTAGCCTCTTTGTACTGGCTCTCAGTATGTTTTAGAATGGGTTCTTTTTTATGGCCTTTTACCACCTATTTATCAGACATTTTACAACCTGATGAGCCTGTCAGACGTTTGAGATCCTCTGGAAGAGGGCTTTTAGTTATCCCATGAGACTCGATCGAAGAACAGAGGTGACCAAGCTTATGCAGTCAAAGGCCCTAAATGAGCTGCTTGAGGAGATCAGGTCAGCAGAGTCAGTATCTTCTTTTAAATCTCTTCTTAAAACATAAATTTACTGGCAAACCTTACTACTGATTATTTTTGCTGCTGATTTGCTGTTCCACAATTTTATTATGTTGCTGTGTTGTTTTTAAGTTATTTTATTTCATTGATGCTCTTTGAAACACTTATAATAAAGTTATTATTATTATTATATTATCATTATTATTATCATTATTATTATAATTTTATTGAAACAAGGCTAAGCACTAACCATACAAAGAACTCCAGTATCACTAATTGTCCAAAAAGACCATTTATAATGTGCCTGCCGTTCAAAAAAAACAAACCTGTCTAAAACCTGTACTTTTTCTCCTCACAGCATTTCACTTGGATTTTGTCTCACCGATGGTTCCTTCCTTTTTAAAGCACCCTTGCCACTATAGGTCTTTAATACGTTTTTCATTTGGTTGGGATGATCTTGCTTGCCACCACTTTCATCTCCTTCCAACTTATACATGAGGCAAGTCATTTCATATGTATTATTTCTTTCATAGAAAAACCTTTTTTTGTGAAAATCTAAAGAAATACAGTCAAGCTGGAAAAACTAGTTTGTTTTGTTTGCTTGCTTGTTTGTTTGTTTGTTTGTTTGTTTCACAGATAACCTGCACAAAAAGCTCAGGTTTCTCAGGATTTTAAGCAGGAGTATTTTCATGCTAATGCTCCTTTGTTACTTTAATATGGCTTAAAGCAGTTATTGTCTCACTGGAGACTCATTTATGCAACAATCATATTCTCATTAAATGTTGGGGATGATTTAGTATTGTGCTGTCATGTGAACTTAGAAATGTTCAAGGTTGGAAAAAATACCTATGGGCTATAACATTAACATCTGAATAACAATGAGTGGAAATTGGGCTTTTTGTGGTTTACTTTTTCCAGATGAATCTTGCTTGAAAAGCACACTCAAAGAAAATTCCCAGAGTTTGGCTGGCTTATATTTTTATTGACAGCTTGTGTACCTTGAATTTAACAAAAATCCATTTCTTTTTAGAACTGATCAGGCATTTCCTGTGAGCTGACACAGAAACTTTAATAATGTGCTGGACATTTTTTACCCGATGCTTGAACATCCATTGTACAAACAGCTGGTTGCCCAAACCTGACATGCCGCACATCACTTATGAACTGTGTCAATGTCGTAATATCCATTTTACTGTTCTATACAATGTCCTCACGAGAGTTTGAAACCACTAAGGACCTTACTGTCTTCAGTCCGCCAGGGTTTTGTTGTGCATGTGATGAATGCAGCCTGTTGTGTGCCAGAAGGGAGGATGAAAGTGGTAGGATATCTATTTCCTTCACTCCAGGGAACAAGCAGCTTTATTTCCCTCTTCAGAAAGTGGTTTTGAAATGCTGAATGATCTTTCTACACACAGAAAAACGACAACCAGTGCAATCAAAACTATTGAAAGTTTCTGATACAGTCAGCGCCAATGGTTTATGTGTCTTCTTTTTTGTTATTATAACTAAATAATTACAATATTGGAACCATCTGTAAGACATAACTGGAGCTGAATCAACTGTGCTGCATAAAATTGATGATCTGATTAGAAAAGTCAAAGAAATCCAACAAGAAATCTTAAAACCATGAATAAAGGAATTTTTTAAAGAACCAAATCTATCTCTTGAGCAATTCATTACCATCAGTGGTGTCACATTTACACTAAATGCTATGTGTTGAATCCTTTATTTTCATTCTGCCCACACAGAAATACATTTCTTATTTCTGAAAGTAGCTTCAGGCATTTTTGGTTAATTTGCTTCCATGACTTTTTATAGATACAGATTCACAAAATGCGTGAGAAGATTTGTTCCAATAAAGACTGAGGTAGCCTTTGTTTTGACTGTTTATTCTCACGAATGGGAATCTCAGGGTCATGATTATATAATGAGAGATATGGTGAGCTGTTTTTGACCGGCCTTATGATGAGACCGAAAAAGCAAAGCAAACACTAAACATTTGAGAATGGATTATATCTGTAATGAAATTGAACTTAAATAAACAAAACAGATAAAAACAACTCAAAGATGCATACAATATTAATTGTATGGAACCTGGTTTCTCAAAAATTAAATAAAAGATCTGAATTCTGCTTAAAATCAAAATTACATTCTCCGTCAGGTTTTCCTTTCCCTTCAGTTTGTTAGATAGCTTTTAGTTCATAAAAGAAATTTGCACAGTTGTAAATCCCAAAGTCAGCGCCAAAGGCACTGCTCCGGAACTGTCTGAGACGCCTCATTTGAGGTCCAGACTTTTCCTTCATTACTAAATTACATCACCATATGACACATTTGATCGTAAACAGATCTTTAAATATATTTTTTTTCATTTATCTATCCACACAGACAACTTTGAACATGTAGAACTTGCAAGCAATGAATCATAGCTGTGGATTAGAGCCTGTGCAATGATGTCAGTTGCTTTTTTTAAAAATATATTTTATTTTATTCTATCATTATTTTATCAGTATTGCTTGTTTTTATAGTGCTGTATTGTGTCTTATTTATTTTCTATTCATTTTAACGTGGCAGCGGCTGCATCAATTTTGTTGCACTTGGCAATAACAATAAAGTTTATTCTGATTCTGATTCTCTTGCCTCTGTCAGTATATGTTTTAATCACCCACCAGCCATGTAAGAAGAGCAGCCACTATAAACATAGAGAAATGCTATATTAAAAATAAAAAAACATTCTTATCTTAGATGAAAATTGAAAGAACAAAAGAGAAAAGGATTTTTCTTTACCTTTAGGAAACACAAAGCTACTTACAGACTCCTATTTATGGACATAATTAAGGATAACTATAAAATGAATAAGCAAAAAAAATAAAAAATTCCCAACAAATTGAGCCTTCATTGACAGATTTCCTGCTGCTTCAGGTGGTGGTCCAATTTAATGTTTATATTATGATATAAAACATTTGAAGTACATAACCAGGAATTAAAGGAATCATCCAACATGACAGTCAAGTCATTATGCTTTTTTTTGTTGTTATTGTTGTTACAAAGGAGTTACATACCTACTGATTCACTCAAAGTTTGACATCTCACAGTCATTTCCTCATTCCTGAACAAAAGTCTTATCTTCCAAATCGACTGTCTCTGTTTACTAACACAAGGAAGTATTCTTGCTTAGTGTTCTGTGACTACAAATAATTAAAAAGAAGAAATAGGGTTAAATGCTCCCCTCTTCTGTCGGTAAGAAGCACTCCACCCTTTGCTGGAGAATGAGCCGCATTCCACAGGAAGTTTAGCCATCGCCTCTTCCCTTCATCCCTCACTCTTCCTGCCTCAACTGATCTTTACTGATTACTGTTGGCTGGGTGGGCTGATAAGAGATGCTAATGAGAAGAGGAGACCCATAACCATTAAGTGATGCAAAAACCTTTTCACAAACATGAGTTATCACATGGCTCCTTAGAAAAAAATGACATTTCATATTGTCAAAATTTAAACCTGCATGGGTGGAAAGTACAGCTGGACCTCCAGCCCAACTCTTAGCTAACAAATAAACACTCTCTGATACTACAACTTTAAACTCCATCAGAGAGTCAGAGATTAGATTTGTCTTCTTTGTGCTGTTGTACCAGCTGCAACAAGTTCCATCAGATAGCATGATTGTTTCAGACAGGTCTGTTGTTTGTCACCGTGGCCATCAACGCCGCCCACTCAAAGTTAGCACACCTGCCGTCTCTCCGATGTGAAGACTCAATGTAAAAGCTGCTGCTGCATTGTCTGTCACTGACACAGTGGCTGCTTGTCATCACAGCTTTTGGGAAGGAGCGTGTCACCGGTGCCACACACATCATACATCCAATCAATATTTTGCTGTACAGCAGGTGACATACAGATTTCAATTCAGTATATGAATAGCCTATCCATGCGTCCTCTGTTTCCCAGAAAAAAATCAACTGATAAAAATCACCCCCTCCTACTGTACTGGTTGTGAGAAAGACTATGAGAGGACACTGTGAATGCTTTACATCAATATTGTAAGTATTAAAAGATATGAAGACTGGAGAGGATATTATCCTGGGTATTAAATCAGAAAGGGCAGCTAGTAGGAATCAGATGTTTTGTCAGAAGGTCCAACCCTGGCCAAGGCCATGTTTTAATCTGATAAACAAGAGGGGAGCGTAGCAGTTGTGTTGACAGCATGTCTTACTGTGGATTTTGTCTGAGTCTTCCAGCTTCAAGCATATCTAAATGCATCTTCTAGGGTCCTGTGAAAGTCATGGTTCAAATAAAATGTTCTTCCTTAGGGGGAAAAGAATTTACTTTTGTCCAAAATTGGTTTTTGTTTTTTTCTTCCAAGTAGGAGCAACTCCACAACCAGCACTTCCAATTTTCAATCAGAGCACTTAACTCCAAGGTCTTTTGAAAAAGTTGTTGGCAGGGTTTCACAGAGCTTTCTAGCCTAGTCTGTAAAATATTCCTGTGCGCTCAAAACAGACAGGAAGACATAGGCTACAACTGTGTTCGCTATTAGTTTGATCAAATTGTGTTAGTCAGTAATTGTGACCTGTATGCATAATTCTTGTAGAAAATCTTCTGTGCAGCTGGGTTGAAGACGCATATGTGAGAATTTGTTGCATTTTAAACATTTTTTATATTTGAGGCACTACTTGTTGTCATGGCTACAACTTTACATTATACGTCTACCAAAAAAATCTGGAGAGACATGGATGTAAACTGCAATTTACAGGGAAAAAAAGTGAAATGATAACAAGTTGACTATGCACTCAGCATATTTTGTTCCTGACAACTGAATTGACTCCTCTTTCGTCACAGATTTTATCTTCTATAAGATAATTAAATCAAAGGGGTTTTAAAGTAAAATGACGTAATGTTGTCTAGCAAGAAGCTTGTATGCATCACAGCCAAACTTAACATGCTAAAAAGGAAATCTGTTCTCAATTTTCTGCAGGCTTACTTTCCTTTTTCTCTTTTCTGAAATTAAGTCAGCGCAACTGGGGTGAAAATAAGAGCAAATTCAAGTAAGAAGCAAAGTCAACAAAAGGTTGGGAGGATTATGATGGAAGTATTATAACGCCCACATTTATAGGACCCAAACCACAATCTATGCTGCTGAAACATTTGAAGGAAAGATATAGAGTTCAATGTTCCTACAATAGTAGCAAGCATATGAAGCAAACGTGTGGCTTTGTGGAGGGGAGGGTGAAGTCTGAAAGATGGAGTGTGATGACTCTGCTATGAGTAAATGCTTTGTTATATGAACCTTGACCTGGACCTGGCAACAGGATAAAGAAAGTGATCCAGTTGTTCTTTTAAAAATGTTCCCTGTGACAGTCAAGGTACACTTTTCTGAACAGTGTCAGTATTTATAATGGACCCAGATTTCTTTTAAAATAAACCAGCACAGCTTCCAGGGTCCAAAATGTCTTTATGATATCCACATTTGGATCATATCTATGGGAATCTTTACACCTCTGACAAATGGGTGCAATAATTAAAGCTTGAATCTCCCTATTGTTGAGCCCCAAGAAAGTCAAGAGTGAAGTGTGCTCAGGTATGTGATGATTGGCTTTCGTTAACAGGGGATGAGATCCAGATGTGAGGTGTTTTCAGCTGCTTGAGTGGAAGAGGGCACTCCAGCTCTCACATGTAGTTACATTGTCTCATACATCCAAAAAGCCTAATAATCAGCCCCTCTATAACAGCAGTTAAAGCCAAAACAAGCCAGCAGACAGAAGGAAATCTGACAGCACCTCTTCTTGCAATCATGAGAGATTTGTTTTTTGAAAACAAACTACTGCATACCAGGAACTGGAATCCAGCTGTCTGGTTAGGGTTTCATATACGCAGACTTCTCTGCGTGACTACCATGTTCTGTTTTCATCAAAATTTATGAAATATTTTGTCAATATGCTGGTTGGAGTGTCTTTGATCAACTGCAGTGAGAATGGACGTGATATTTTTTCCTGTGTAAGCGGCTCTGACGATGCAGTACCAGTCCAAAGTTTGGACATACTTGAGATTTAATGGGTATGACACATGCCCATTAAATCTAACAACACATAGGGCTTACACATAAAGTATTAGATCAAGGCAGTTGTGATGCTTTTAATATTCTGTCAGAGCTGCTGTGTTGCTAACACTTAACTGTGACTTGAAGTTTTGACAGCTAGACAATAGCTACACAATGAACAGCTTACAATTACATCTTACTATTAGAAGAGTGCAACGATAATGAAAGGTTATTTCAAGCTCAAAAAGACCATCTTGATTAGAATGGCTACCTGGTATCAAAGAACAATAAAGGTCAGGCCATGTCATTAATGGTAGGTGATTTCATTTGGTGTTTGTGTGTGTTGCTGAAGAGCACATTCAGCTGAAGCTTGCAGTGTAATGAAACTAAATGAGTTCAATTGATTTAATCAGAGGATTTAATTCAAGGGAAGCTGAGCTAAAAGTGTAAAGTTAACATTTATTCTGGTCATTTTGAAATTATTGGAGTTGATATGGAGAAAACAGAGGTCGAAATATACCATAGCCAAGAATTTTTTGTGTTTGTTAATTTTTTTGGTTTTGTTTTTTTATGATTGTATTGAAAATCGTTTATTTACTTATATTTCTTCCTAGAGAATCAAAAAAGCCCATAGACTCCAATCATTAAGGAAAACTTTTGAGTTTATACAGGAGGCAACAATGGTAGATATTGGCCCAGTGTGGTGTATATGTAGTAAGCAATGCTTTCTTATTTCAAAATCTTGAGATTCAAGTGTCTGAGGTTTCTTTGTATTACATAGGATCCATCAAACCACACAGAAACAGTTGCATGTCAAGGTTAATGATACCCTTTTCACAGGCAAATCCAGCTCCTCTAATGATGCAAATGTTGCTCAACTCAGCTCACAGACACCATCAGACTCTGTTGCTAGTATACACACGTAATGACTGATCTAAATCCACACACTTAACTCTAAGGATGCTTTGGTTCTCGGGGGACCATACAATATGAGTAAAAAAGTGTATTTACCTTCAGGTCTTAGATAAGCAGAGATCTAGCATATAACAAACAATCAGAAAGCAAAGAATGCACCAGCGCACTGTCATTTGTCACCAGAGTACCAATAACAGCAGCTGAAATGGTTTAATGGCTCAATTATTCTACTAAATTGTCACCATATGTTCTAAAGCATAGTTACATTAATTCCAATGTGTTAACTCTGCTGGAAATCCTTGCATTATGAAAACAAAAAAGGATGCATACTTACACTGTCAATGAGCAATATGAGAGTGTAATAGGGTTCAAGAGGTATCAGTCTTTCTTGATGTGTTCCAAATTACATTAAGGCGTAAACCGGTGGAAATGACAAAAACAAGCTGTTGGTTGGAATAAAGGAACTGGTTCCTGATAAAAGTTTGGGCCAAATTTGTCAACAACAGGATATCACCATATCTTCAATTGAAGTGAGGGATGAATACTACATATTATACTTGAATCAACCTTTGTAAAGTTTATGAAAAGGTGTAAAATGAAAAACCACATGATCTACAGGGTTATATTTTCATTTTTGATGAAACAGTGACCCCTGGAGGAGAAATTCTCCCAAACTAGCTTCCATTTTATATAAAAAATTCTGATATAAATTAAAAAGATCTTTCTAAATGAGATCTTTCTATTGACTGAAGCAACTACAAATACCCCTCAGTCTGCAAATATGGTTTAACCTTACTGACAAATTGGCAGCTGCAAGACACCATTGATGTCTCTAGACAATTCAAAGATGGCAAAAAAGAGAGAGAGAAACCAGTCTCATGTATCCATCAACTCACTCAAAAACAACATTAGTCAAAGTATACGGACAAAAGGATTGTGTCCTTATGTGGGAATTTTTTCTGTCTTAATATCCATGCTTTTTCAATAAATCTAGCTATAACACGAATCTCCTCCTTGAAGAACCAACTCAACATATCATACTCAGACATCCAAAACAAATCTGGTTTCTTCCTTTGAAACTTTTTCAAACAGGATTTCCTCAGTTCATCATACAGTGGACATTGGTACAAAAAACGATCACACAAACATATACGCTGCTCTTCGAGTATACCCTTATACCTGCCTACTTCAGTCACTAGGGGCAACGTACCAGATCTTAATTGTACACACAATGACCTCTGACCTCTCCCTAAGTGTAGCATTACATATGGTTCTGTATAGTAATCTTCTTTAATTTGGACATAGCTTCTAAGTTTAGGTTTCCTCCAGATCTCCTTCTTCCATTGTTTCTTATGGAAATTAAATTGTGTTTGTTTTACAGTATCTATCTTACACTGCAAGTTGTTGCTAAAAATATAATATAAATCAGAAGAGGAAAATATTGCAGAAACATCACTTGACATGGGGAAATTATGGGCTCTGTCCCAGTTAAAGATTTTCCCGGTCAGCCTTTCATCTGGCAACCGAACAAGTCGGTTCCAGAGCTGAACCATCTCACATCTTTGCTTTACAAGACAGGATTCTCATCCTGTGTCCCCATCTATAACACTCTTTGCAGTGAATAATGTGTACTCCAAGATAACACCTCAAGGCTCCACTCAGCTTATAAAAATGTTGAAAAGCCAAGATCAGGACACCTTTAGATTTTATTCATTTCTGACCCTAAAGCCCTTCCCGCTGACTGCGCCAGAGCTTTCCTTCCTTCATAGAAGCTCGTATTTTCAGTGAAAAGGAAACCAAGACACTTATAAGAGGAGGTAAACGTCGGTGGTGTTGATCCAAACAAAAATGTATGGCAGCTTTGCTGTACAGGATTATTTCTAATATGCATGATTTGTGTCTTTTAACCATTAATAGCAAGCTGCCAATTACCACACCATGAACTCATAATATTCAACATCCTCCGTAAATTGACTTCATTCTCTGCAACCAACAAATTTCATCAGCATATAACAAAATACCCAAATTTAATTCTTCTATATCTAAACCAAGCTTAGTGTGCTTGATTTCTTGAGCCAAGTCATTTACGTAGAAGGCAAATAAAGTGAGAGATAGAACTAACTCCAAATGGAGTAAGAAACCAATCAGTTTATAATAATAATAATAATGGATTAGATTTATATAGGGCTTTTCAGGACACCCAAAGACGCTTTACAGTGAATCCAATTATTCATTCATACTTGGTGATGGTAAGCTACATATGTAGCCACAGCTGCCCTGGGGCAGTCTGACAGAAACGTGGCTGCCAAGGTACGCCAACAGCCTCTCTGACCACTACCGAACATTCATACTCATTCGTACACCAGTGGTGTCGACACTGGAGGTAACTTCTAAGGCTATTTAACTGAATACAAGCAACTGGATCCTCATAAAGAGATTTAATAGCACCATAGAATTTACATCCAATACCAGAAGGGATCAGTTTATATTCCAAAAGATCTCTATTTATACAATGAAGTCGACAAAACAAACAAAAGTCTCTTTATGCTCCGCTCCTTTATCTTGCTCTCACAACAGAAGACAAAATATAAATATGATCAATGCATGCCATGTTTTCCCTGAAACCATTTTGATCATCCACCATCATACCTCAAGACTCTAGGAAGTCATATAATCTATTGTTTAGAACCCCTGAATATAATTTATAGACGGTACTGAGAAGACTGATAACTCTGTAATTTAAAGGAACTTACGGCTCAGCTTTGGCAGATTTATATATATATATATATATATATATATACTGTGAGCAAATATGAGGACAGACAGCAGAAAAAAGAGGAGCATCAGTGATAAAACAGAAAGGCATTTTTTTTAATTTTGAAGCCAAATGCTGTTTAATCATACCCAAGTCTGATACTGTAAAACTATTCATATCTAATATGCACCGTGGAAATCAATTTCCAGCACAGAGTCAGCAAGACCTTCGGTACACGGTCTTTCTCATTTGCTTGAGCACAACTGATACACATGGTTTGCTCTGAAAGTTTTACCTGACAATGATGCAAGGCTTTTTGAATTACTGTTTGACATAAATATTCAAATCTTTATTGAAAACACAATACCTGCATTAAGGATGTCAAGATCATAGGTTTTCTTGGTACAATTATCGTCAAAGAAATAATCACAACTTCACGATTATCATGGTTATTGTATATTAATTTGTTTCACGGCACAATAAATGTGTAAAATCACATGAACACTCCTTTTAGGCCTTTACATTTTATTGATCTATTTCACTACATATTCCTATTTTGATGCCAACAGAACTACACAATATAGCTACAAAGTAAAGTAAACAAAAACTCCCATTCCAAGAAAATCCCCTCTGCTCCTTTATTCAACCAGGAAGAACCTCATTGAGATTAAAATCTCTTTTCCAAGAGTGTCCTGGCCAAGACAGCAGCAGAGCAGAGCATTCTACATATCAACTCTGGATTTCTCTCAGAGAAAACAGATGGAAAGGCTACAGGAACTCTACCTCGACTTGGGAAGCTTATTTCTGTAAACATTGTATCAATGTTTTTTAACATTTCTTTTCAACCTGAGTAGAGAATTTAGAAACATTGGAAAAAACATCTAGATATCTTTTTACTTCCAGCTGTTTTTTGGCAGAATGTTTGACCCAAAAATACTGGACCAGTGAAAAGAACAACAAACTGACCATAGATTAGTTCTAAAAGGTTGTGTTTACAGTACATGAGCAAATATAGATAACATTTTAAAAAATGGTAATCTAAAACATAAGCTGCAGCTGCAACATCCCGATATAAATAAAAACAATAAAAAAGAAAAAGAATGAAAACATATTTTACTTATCATGAGAAAACAAGCCTCCTAATCATAAGATAATGGAAGAATTAACTTGTGATCTGGGTAAAATGACAACAAACATATATAATTACAGCACTGGTCATTAATGGCTTTCATACATATCCACTTGTTTTAGCTCTTTTTTGATTGGTTATCCTGTGTATTTGCTGCTGAGGATTATGGGAGGGATTAGGTTTGGCAAAAGTAATGTCCACTCACCAGGAACTTCCACCTTTGTTGTTATTATTGTGAATTTCTTCTCTTTTTTTATATATATATACTTTGTTTTCAACCCTCTTGTTTGTAGGCTAACAGCTCTAGCTACGGCTGGGCAGATCGATCCATATATCAATAGTATGCATACCAAAGCTAGTATCTGCATCATTCCATACCAGTGGGTTGAGATCAATACTTTTTTTGTAGAGGACGTTGGGGTCAAAAAGCCAAAGAATGTGAATGAGAGCCAGACCAATAGCAGGTTTTTCTTTTGTTGAACTAATTTGCCCTGTTGACTTTATTTTTCTAAAACTATTGTGTGTGATAAAAAGGGAATAACAGTTATTTTGTTAGACTGTTGATGTTATTTTATATTCTTTACAAACAAAAAAAACATACATTTAAATTTCTTAATTCTGCCGTTCAGTTTGTTAGTTAGAAAAACGTTTTATTAGACAAAAATCTTTGTACTGTGTTTTATTATGATCATAATCATGATCAACAATAAAAGGCTAAATCATTAAATGATTGCGAAATTTCAAGCGAAAAGAATATTGATATCAGTATTGATATCAGCAAGTACTGAATATTGATATCAGTACTTACTCTGGATTTACTTGGTATCGGATCTTTACCTAAATTTGCAGTATCGCCCAGCCCTAGCTCTGGCCCCGGCTTCCTCTTCTTTCTCTGGTGTTGACTCTATAGGGGAGACACTAAGTAAGATAACTTTCCTCCCATCTAGTGGTACAAAGTGGTAATACAGTAAAATTCCGCTCCATTCCGCAACGATCTCAGATCATGAACTTTTTCATATTATGTCACCTCCCCCCCCCAACCAATTCTATTTATATTGGTACTTCTGGTGATAAGCTCTAACACAGCTATTGTACTTTAGTGTCATAATTTTCTGTCACAGTTTTCCAGATGGTGACAATGATACAGTAGGACTAAATCCGTCAGATGTGAAGTCAACAATAAGATAAAAAGACTGAACCTGAACTTTGGCCATAATCATGGCAGTAATAATCCACCAAGGACTATAATAACTGTTGGATGGACTTATGTTTGTTTGTCTTGTGAAAGGGGTTTTTAGCGATCACATGATGAATTTATAAAATATGTTTAAAGACAATTCTGCCATCTTCAGACCAGGAATTTATTTCCAAAATTAAAGGAGCTCACTGACACCCACTTAAACGAATGATGTATAAAACTCGCACTTCTCATCTCACATCTCAATATAAAGCTGCGTGTGCCATCTGTTGAACAAAAAATTTACATGTGTTTTAAAACTTATTAACTTTTTGTTGTTTTGTTGGGGACTTTGTTTAGCAACAGAAAAAAACTCGTTCAAATAGAGCTAAAAATAAAATAAAAAAAAGTTCATGCGTTGGCACAAACTTAGAAATTTTTGACATTTTCTTTAAGCCTTAATATTTTCAATTCAATTTTCAATTCTGCCCTAAGTCTAATCAAACAAAAGCCAAACTAACTGCATCTGCGTAATTTGACAAAAATGTAATTGACACAAACCAACAGGAAGTTAATGTTTATTTGACCAATCAAATAGAAAGCTGTTCAGCCGGATGGAATCCGCTGAAGGGAGCTGGAAAAAAAGTGACCCTCCTCGCACGAGCGTCTCCTTAGCCTGTAGCCACGTTAGCCCTGTCATTAAGTTAACCTACAGTGGACCAGCTTTCTTGCAGCCTGCTGGACGCGCAAACAGTGGATACGATACAAAGCGGCCTGGGTATTTTAAAAAAAGAAGAAAACAAATCGTTTCGAGCTGAAGATAACAGTGGAGATGTGTAATAAGCTGCACTGGACACCAAGGACCTACCTGACTGCCAGTCTGTCGACTGACAGCTGTCACTTTGCTGCTTAGCTTGCTAGCTAGCCGTGTAAGCTAACGGCTAACAGGAGGTTTTTAAGCTCACAGCCTGGCTAAGTTAGTCAGCCAGTGTTGTCTCGGTTTAGAGAGGAAAACGCCGATTTCTTGGTAACACTTGACTCCGCCTGTTTAAATGATGAGTTAGTCAAGATGCGTCATGCAGTAGTATTTGTGATAATTTGAGGTCCATCTGGTTTAGCTAGCTTTAAGCTTAAAGCCACCCTACTGCTTTTATTCAGTTTTTGAAAAACTATACATATGTGATCGTAGCTGCAGCAGCCACAAAATTTGTACCTCAGTGACTGGGGACTAACTACAACCAAATACAATCGTTTTTGGCTCTAATAGAATTTGGACTTGGGCCTAGTTTAAATATCATCTGTGGAAATGAAGAAATTTTTTGATTCTCGTCGCGAGTTTGCGGGCTCTGGGCCTGGTTCTGGTGCCGGTGGAGGAGTCGCGGGTTCCGGCGGCGGTGGCAGCTTCATCGGACGGGTCTTCAGCATTGGACGATATCAAGTGACCGTCGAGGAAATCATCGCAGAAGGTGAACTACTTGGCTCTTCTTTCAGTGGATTGCACACTCACACATCCCCTGAAGTGCTCCACAAGGATATATTGTTGAGTAGCATTAGTTTAATGGTTGGGCCTGCTTTTATTTAGCTTTTTGCCCAGCTACAGTAACTCTACACCGTACTGACATGACAGTCTTATCTGTTGTTTTTTGAGGGGAATGGTATTAGTCAGTCATTGGTGCAAGTCTATATCTTTATGAGCTTTCTCTAGTCAGCGCAGCTCTTTTTATTCCCATTTGCTTGCCATGTACCCTGTGTAATAATCACTATTGTGCGACAAAGTCCAAATAGGGTGAACACTTATAAGTAGGTGTTTTAAACGGTGATCAGATGTTCAGATTGTATTTACCTGAGGGTTGGGCAGAACATGGCATAACCTGATTTTCTACTGCACTATAAAGACAGGAGCCATGCTGAGTCAAATGTCTTGATACATACAGAGGAAGTGACAAATCCAATGTGGATCTCAGCGGTTCTGGTGAGCAGATTTAAGGGATTGATATTTGCATATTACTGCCACCTAAAATGGACTGAGGGCATTGTAACATTAAGAGACAGACTAACAACATTGGGTACCCATATTTTTCCTAAGTTTAAACAATCAAAAAATTGTTTAAATGTTTATTTATCTACGCAATTTCTACACTGAAAAGTGATTTGTTGGCAGTTGTTTTGTAACTTCAAAAGTTGTCTCTGCCAGAACACCGTTAACCAGGCTATGCTAAAGGGGTAGGACATTTTCCATGGTCATTTGTCTTTGCAATGAGAGTCTTCCATGCTCTGTTAGCTAAGAGGGCCTGTTACTAAATAATAAATGAAAAAAGACTGATTAATTTATCAGCACTATCCTGTGCATGGGCCCCATTTGTTTGGCCATACACTGCTTTTATGAATGAGCGACATGTCCAACTTCAGAAATATAAAGTACTGACACGTCAGTCGAAACTTACTGCAAAATGAGCTAAATTTAGAGTGTAAACACACTGTACTTGAAAGAGGTGCCGTTCAAATGTATAATGTTTGATCCTATAAACAAGAGTTTTTATTGTTGACATGAAGTAAAAGTATATATTCCAAATGATTATGCATTTTTTAAGAATGTGCAAGTAGAAAATTCCGTTGCAAATTACATTTTCTTGCTTGGGGCATGTAAATGCCCCTAGAAAAATAAGATCGATCTATTTTGATCATTTACTGGGCTATTAATTATGATGTCTACTACCATTGTTGGCTGCATTAAACAGATATTTTATGAAATACTGACCAAAGCAGCTAGAGGGACATTCTTTACTGGCTTTTGTTGCTTAAACCTAGAGGACCATTCTTTGAACCACACTATTTTCTAAAGGTTTTCATTTCGGGAAATGGGCAGATTTCTGTCAATAATTGTCAGCCAGTTGTCACAGGAATTTACATGACACTGATTTCTTCCTTTTCTGTTGATGGTATCTGTTTTCTTATGTCAATATAAATTTTAAGCTGGTAACATAAGTAAGGAGTTTCTGCTGCCACATGGGTGTTTGTCATTCTCTCTTTCTCAAACAATAATTGTCCTTGTGGCAAAAAACCCCCAACTATCCTAGCACTGGACAGTCTGTGTTAGATTTATTTTGAGCACAGTAGATTCAATTCAATTCAATTCA
>JBBBVU010000012.1:19905691-19927535 GCA_037177055.1 Atherinosoma microstoma | reverse complement strand
AGCAGTCTCAGTGCTGTGATGTGGCCGGAAACCTGATTGGTAGACATCAAAACAGTCATTTAGTGTCAGGAAGTTGTTGGAAGACAGCTTTTTCTATAATCTTACTAAGAAAGGGGAGGTTTGATGTCGGCCTGTAGCTGCTCATGAGGGACGGGTCTAAGTTGTTCTTTTTCAGGAGTGGCTTGATGACAGAGCAGTATTCCAGGATTACATTGAAAACGATAAAGGTACTCATTTACCTCATTAACTGTGAAAGTAATTAGTAACATTCAGTGACAATACCTCATTGCATTGTAATAAATGGAGCTGGAGGAGCTCTAACGGAAAACTTTGTCGTGATATCATTTCTAAATTGAGGGAGCTCTTTCTGCTTCGTAACTAACTACTACTGTTAATACTTTTTTTAAAAAGAGAGAAAGCAAATAACTTTTCATGTTTGCAAACATTTCAGCACATATCACTATATGTCATGTTGTCTTAGTATCGGTCGGTAGTATAAGGCCTTTATCTTTGTCATGAAATAAGATGGTACATTAATACAGATGTTGTCTGTAATTACTCTTGTTGGCTTTGTCCTTACATCTCATAATTATAATTCCATATTGCTTTAGCTTTAGTCTTCCTTTTTGGAATTTGATTGGAAGGACGATTCCTCATTGGTCTTTTCACTCCATCTGTTCTGCTGCCGTCTGTTTATACTCATTGCCAGTCTCTATTTTCTTTCTAAGGTTCCCACATTGAAGGACTAATGTTTCCTAAAACCCCTCTGCGGTTTCCTGACCCCTTAACCTTTGCAAACCTCTGGTTCTGCAGAGAGCTCCAATAATGATCTATTCCTGTCCCTCTAACTTACCCAGAAATTCTTCGTGTACTTATCTGCATTGTCTCTCCTTTCCCTTATCACCTAGTCAAAAAGACAGACAGACTGTGTGGTTGAGGAGCAAAGATGGCCTTCATCACTTTTAATCCCACCAAAGTGACACATTAATAACATTGTATACTAATAAAAATCTTTTTTTGCTTTTCCACCCTCTGTCTCTATGTAGCAAAAGCAGAAGTGTGTGTGGATTCATTGATTCCTGGTCTGGAAGCTCCGCAGGCCCAGCGACATTCAGGCCAGCCAGAGCTCATTCCTGCCAGCATGCCAGGTCAGCACCTTGGTCCACAGAATAAGAAGTTTACATGACTTGACTGATTATAGACCAAGTTATGGTGTCTTTGATTGATTATGCTGCTCTAGTTAAAGATGAGATTGTAGTTACAAGTCATTTTGGCCTTTAGCTCTGACTGGAGCAGTAGATGGTGCTCCAAGGTTTCTTAAAGGGACAGTGTGTAACTAATTTGGCTATATTTGCAAAAATCAAGTATCACTTTCATAAATATGTATTTGATCTTAGTCTAATCACAATCGTATCCAAATGAAAGTGTTCTCATAGCTTAGAATGAGTTATTTATAAATACAGAAGTGGCGGCGTACCCAACTGATAGCCGCCATGTTGCATCGCAAGCTTTGAATTCAGTAGCCGAAATGTTAGCCCTACACGTTTTAGCAGTGAATCCCTGTTTGTTGTCGGGGGAGGAGGAGGAAGAACAAGCAGCTGACATTCAACTTGCCGGTTTCCATTGAAATGGAGGACCATCTATACTCTTTGCCCTGTGAGAGGGAGGAAAAATAACCAAGAAAAGAAAAAGGATTAATAACCTGGAGAAAACGAGAGTTTACATCAGCGTAGCGTTTACCAGATGGAGATAATTCATGAAGGAGAGGGACATGAAAACTGACGTGGAGGTTGCAGCTTTCTGCTGGACAGGTTAGTTAATTCAGTCTAACACTGAAGTTTATTTTGCCGTTATGTTAGAAACAGGACAGGGTAGTCCAGCAGCTACTTTATCCTCATGTTGGTCGGATCATTTACTGTCACTTGTTATATAAAAACATCAGAGACGGCTAATCTGTTAGCCTACAATGGAAAAGCTCCGTTACTAAGTTACAGCACGGGATCTTCCTCTTGCAGCGCAGACAGGTTCACTAAACCCTACTTTCACTGCATCTACCTCTCCCTCCTCATCTTCTTCTCCCTCTCACTTCACCCAATCATCTCTGAGTCTACAGGTCACAAAAAGTGATTTCACACGATGACGTTAGCTGGTAACTTAGTACCAAATGCATGGAGGGCATGCTTGTAACTTATCGGGATCAATATGGAAACAGAATTATATCGTTCTGTGCCTCATCACCTGACGGGACACTCCAACTTGTGCAAGATGTTGACGTTTTCACATTTATGGCTCTCCACGGCTTCGGCAGTGTAGTAGCATAAATGATGAGGTGCCAGAGAGCACCGCTCAGTTGTTTGGATTCAATTAGCGCACCACTAGATGAGAGTAATTATTAGGGATGGGGGCTTTAAGGTGTTATTGTTTCTGTTCAGTGAAGACCTGAGACTTTATTATCAAAGTCTCAAGTCTTTCCCCAGAGCCTCCCATATTCTACATTCTTCAGTACTGACTGATATTACCTAAGGCCACAGAGGTTATGATGAGCTTGTACATGTAATACTATGAGTTGCTGTTCTACTAACACAGTGCCTCCTCCTGTGCTTCTTGCACTAACAAGTTTTATTTTTACTGTGACCACTTGTCCTTCTGGCTATGCTTCATTCTGTCTCAGACTCTCTCACTGGGGAGGACTCTCTGCTGGGTTGCGATCTGCTATGTCACACTTCTCGTGGAAACCAGTCTGTTTCTGCTCTCCCTTCCTCTTCTTCCTACACCTCTGCTCCCCCTGGCTGTGGCTCTGGATCCTGTCTGGATGAGCTGCCACCTGTTCAAGCTTCTTCTGGTAAGACCTCTCCTTTATGTGTGCTGAATGTTTCGGCCACACGATCAAAGACCAATTTCAAAACAGGAGGGCCTGTTTGAAGAGGGAAAACAGTAACTTACACATGTGATAAGGAAATTGAATGAGACAGTAAATGACAGGTCCAACAGACCCTTGACCCATTTATACAAGAGCCAAAAGCCATGTAACATTAATGGCTTTTATATTCTGCTACTGCCTGGCCCCACCTGTTCTTAATCTGCGCCCATCTTCCTTTCTTTTTTTGCTCTTTTCTTTGGCTGAGTTAACTTCTCCCCCCCCCTCCATCATTACTTCACTTCCTCTTCCTTCACCACAGACTCTGCTTTCCTCATGTCCTGTGGGGAGAAGGGCAATGATGACGAGTTTGATCCTATTCCTGTGCTCATCTCCAAAAACTCAAATCAAGGTAAGGCTGAGAGAATTCCGGGATGAGCGTTCACACCTCCTGAAGCACAGGCTCGGCCACAGTTCCTAGTTTAGTCACCATACTGTGTTCCTGTGATTGCTGATGTGAGAAGTCTTGTATGGGTGTGCTTGTCACATCAAGACCTTTTATCCCATCAAGCTCTCACATTAGTCATCTTTCTCTCCTTGGAGCCTTATTTTAGACTTCCAGTTCTTCTCCATTTGAAGGCGTTTGACTCTTTTTAGTTTTTCTTGAAAATCTTCTCATATTAGAATGGCATTCCCTTGCTCTCCCTATATTAATGCAGCTGTACAAAAACGATCCCAGCTCACTCTCTGCCTCTTTGTCTTTCTGCCCCTATTCATGCATCTTTCTGCTCTGCCATCATTTTCCCTCATCCTCATTATCTCTTCACTCTTAATTTTTCCATACAATCCCTGTTAATATGACTTATTCTTTTGCTTGTCTTTCACCGTCTCCCTCGGGTCCTCCATGTCCATCTCTATCTCTTTCTCTCTTTCTTTCTGCCACGTTTCAGGTGGTCACTCGCGCAACAACAGTGGCAGTTCAGAGGCCAGCATCCCCAACTTGGCCTGCTCCCTTCTGCTGGTGGATCAGCTCATCGACCTCTAGAGGGGGTGGGAGAGGTCGAAGGGGCAGTGTGCAATCCTAGCATAGGGTGGGGGGAGGGTGAAAGGATAGAGATGTTCAAGCAGAGGCACTTACTGCAGCACCTTATCAAAAGAAATGAGCCAGCATGAATTGGTTCAGAGGAACCTTTCACTTTATGTGCCTCCTTGGCCTCAACTCCATCTCTAGTAGCCTGATAAGCTGGTGTCATGCATCTCTGCTGGCTGTTGACATTTCCACACCGTTAAAAATCTTTTCATTAATGCCTGAGCATATCGTCTGCTTCTATCCTGGCTACACCATGGTTTTTCTTATGCTTTCCACATACTTGCATTAATATCTCTCATTACGTACACGCCCATGGTGATCAACTCTCATCCTGTGCACTGCTTGATCACGGCTACATTGTGTTCACTTTGTGTACTTGCTCAGGGTTGAAGCTATGATAAAACATGCCACCCTCAGGCCTGGTCACGTGTGTCAGGGGTCTGATAAAGGAGTGAGGACTGAAAATAATACAGACCTCCTGGGTAATTCGATGCACAAGGCTTTGAACTAAACTACTGACCAAACAAAGATGCAACCTAAATGAACCACTCAGCTGTGCTGCTGCACTGATGGAACCAGGTTGTGGACCAATGAAGACAAAATGTTAGCTTTGGGCAATCTGGGCAGATTTCCTTATGTGTGATGGTTTACTGTTGTAGAAGGAGAGCTGTCTTTAAAAAACAAAGTATATAATTGTGATCCACAGTCAAATCTACTCAAATCTGTGTTGGCTTTTCCATACAGGTCAGTGACGGAGTATGCTTATTAGCTTTATGACTTCTTCATGCTTGTTTTAAAGCTTTCATCTTTAAAACTGCACCTGGAACTCTGTCAGTCATGACCATGTCCTGAAGTCACTGTTAATATGGCTTAAATTGGCTAAAAGGTGAGACATTTATTCTATCAGCATTATTTGTGTCCCTTCATAAAATTATAAAGAGAATGTGGACTTTTTATCTTGACATCTATTAAGCACTCATGAAATCTCATATCCTTTACCTGTTGTCAAGATGAGCACGGGGAAAGTTAATAATTTGATCTGAATCAATGCCAAAGCTAAGGGAGATTTAGTAATCATGCTGTTTGCCATGTGTTATTCGGCTCTCAGGGTCCGTACAAATTAGCAGATTTTTCACAGCACACCACCATTACCCTGAGGGAGGTGCGGTGTAGATGTCATACAGTTATTTCGAGTTGGAAACGATAAGCTTGATGTTAAAATCTGTCTTATCTAGCCAATCCCTTCTGATTACATACCTTAATATCAGTTAACCAACGTTAGATTAATTTTAGCCATGAAGGGGCATTTTAAAAAGACAAAAAATGGTAAAACACTTCCGTTAATGTACATAAAATCAACCTTTCTTTTTTTTATCTAGTCAGCACAGGTAAATGTAGATTTTTTTTTATGTGCAATATTTAAAAGTATATTATTTCTCATGGTATGACTAAAGATAACTACTGTTGACAGTAATTTACAGTGAATGTAAAAACGGAGTACCGTAATGGAATATGTACAAAATTTAAAAGGACCTATAGTTAATAATGTGTATAAAGCTGTATTTAAAAGTGTAAATGGTGACCTACTCTGTCCAAAGTCTCACTGTCTTTTCCTCCCCATTCAAGTCAATCATTCAGCCAGACCTTTTGTTTTCAGTGTCTTCATTACATAAAACAAAAGGTCTTGTGGGCTTTCTGACACAACTGTATTCGTAGTACTCTGTTGCAGTTCTTTTACACCATGTGGTTAAATGTATATACCTTTGACTGGAATAGATTTTCTCTAAGAGTAAGAGCTTGTGAAAGAATGTATTTACTGATAACTCTGAAATACCTTTCACATTTGACTGTCCTCTTTCATCTATTGAAGTGATTAGAAAATGAGGTTTGAATGGCCGTTGTGTAAAAAAACGTTTTACGTTTGATCAAAGTCACTGCAGTAAACTTTGTGCTTCATGTTAAATATCAAAATCCCACCAAGTATTTCTTTGCATTTTAGCTTTAATTTGACCAAGTTGGGTGCTGTTCATTGTCATAAGTCTATTTGTTGTATATATGTTGGACTGAAAACGGCCCCATTTCCTTCTTGACATGCCATGACTGCTGCTGGAAACAGTTCATGCTTTAATTGTTGCTACAGGAATGATTTTTTTCTCTGTCCCCCTGTATGTTATAATGTAAAATTAGCCTATGGGTACGGTAAGAATTGGCATGGGTAGATTGTACATATTTTCCTCTCCATTTACAATGATGTTCAGTGAATTCATTTGCATTTATCTATGCAATCCCATCACAAGTCTCACGCACTTATCAGACACTGCAGTGCTGTATGCTATAGAGTTGTAGCCTTTGCAGTAGAGTTTTACTTGTGCTGCTTTGTGGAATTGAAGTGCTTACTGTGCTGGTTTGGTAAAAATAATTACTTCAGTAATGACCAGATGTTGGATTTGGCAGCAGATGTTTATGTCAAAGCAGGATCCTTTACATGTGTACTTTTATTTTTTATCAATTAAGAGTTTGAAAAAAGAGACATTCGGTGGAGGGACAATAAAAGTCACGGATGTGAATGTAAATGAATTGTCTTTGGCTCATATTTAATTTTAACTGAATTCGGTAGCTGACCACATATCGTCTTCAAGGAATTAAAATGCAAACACTAAACCACTCTGGTATTTCCTTCTCAAACTTCACTTTTTAAATAGTTTTTAGCACACTTTCTTTTTACAACATTGTGCAGGTTTTCATCAGACGCACATCACCTTTTTTCCCTGAAATTCAAACAATAAAAATTAAACTATTGTTTTTAAGTTAGTCCTTATCCTTGTCAGGCTCTTATATTTTCATTGTATGCTTCCTGCATGTCAGTAGGCATCAGTTTTAAAACTAGTGCTAATTGATGTTGTGATTCCACACTAGACACTTTTAATCTACTGAGAAATTATTTGCTGTTATTCCAAGTTATTGCAATTATATGAGCAGATGTACTGTGTTGTGTTTTGGTCATCATCTTTGAACAGTAGCATCATCTGTAGCTACCTTTCAATTTGATTAACTGGTTATAATTATGCGGAGGAATAAGCTGTGTGCAATATGAAATAGACGAATGATTTTGGGTACTCACCTGAGAAGTAAAACAGAACAAAAAGAACACCATTAGAAAAATGGAGTTTTACTTTCAATGACTTCAACTAACATCCCTGCAAGAGCTGCCAGCTAACAGCTGCTGTCAACACTGCTGAGGTAAGACTGATCTGTCTGCTTATCTGTGCAAACCTGTCCCTTTACTATTTTCACTTAACACAGTGAAGAGTTTTCCCCCTTGTTTCCACAGAACCACTGACTTCCACTAAGCTCCCTCAACCTTTAACTCATTTCTCACAAAATGTTAAACTGCTGTCATAGTTTCCCCGAACACCAGGCACTACTTTTGACGGTTGAGTTGAGAACACTGTAGCTTCAGCTAAGTTGTGGAAACAAGGCTGTTTGGTGTTGTGTTGGTAGAACTGATAGTCCTGTCTGTCCTGTGTGAGAGATTTTTCTTTTCCAAGTTAATGTTTGTATTGTTACAGTCTTGTGCTGGTTTGTCATTGTTGGGTCGCTCTCATAGGTCTGCGGTTCAAAGATTTTATAGATGATCTATTGGTCCTATGTATGTCACATGTGGTACTGACCACTGATGGTCTGGTAGATAAATGGGCAAATGGACCCACAGATGATTGAGACTCTTCTGACTGATCAAATGTGTTGTGTCAAGAGGTTTTGTTTATATGTTTGTCTTTGTTCTCTTGTACAGATCTGCAAGGGGAGAGCAATGGCTACTCTGTGCTTGAGGAGGGACAAGAGACTGAAGCCCTTGAGGAAAAGTCTCTGAACAATGAGGACTGTGAGCACTCCAGTGATGAAGATGAGAACAAAGGAGTCCATAAGGATGAGCAGCAGGAGGTGGGAGCAGAGGAGAGCGATGTAGCAGCCCATGACTGCAGTGGCTCCAGACCTCTGCTGTTGGACTCTGAGGATGAAGAAGAGCATGGATCTCAGTTAGCTCTCCACCCCAACACGGTACCGATTCAAACGCCTGCCACCTTCCATCAGCCTACACCGAGCACATTTGCTCAGAATGATTCCTCACATCCACCCGAGGCAGCAAAAGGAAAAGACGCCGCCCCAGATGTTTTCTCTACAGCCCCCTTTCGGATTGTGCAGGAGGACTCAGCTGATGTGTTTGCTAATGCTCCGTTCCCACGTGCCCCTCTCGCAGCACAGCCACAGTTCGACGTGTTCTCGCAGGCTCCCTTCGGAAAAAAGAAGGAGCCCACAGCGGCTCATCCAAAGACCTTGTACACTCAAGCAGCAGGAGCTCAGGCTCTGACCTCTGATCAAGGAGTGCTGGGACAAGTTGCCCAACAACCATTCCGCCCTCAAGCTTTGGCCAAATATTCCCGACACTTTGAGGGACCAGTGCCCCAGCAGCCTATAGCAGCTCATAGAGGGCCGTCTAGTGCAAGCCAGCAAGCTGATGGAGCATCAGTCCCTGTTGGACCTCTTCACTCATGGACCTCAGACATGAATACTGTAGACCCCTTTGTCTCTGCACCCTTTCATTTAAAGGCCCCACAGGAAAAGCCCTGAACACCCACTCAGAAGACACGGTAGTGGAAATCAACACTACTTAATTATGCAAACTGCAACAGGCTTACTGCATGCTGTCACCAGCGCTGCAGCTGGACTGCAGACCCGCATGGATCTCATTAACTGGTTCAAATTAGATCTGATAGTCCTAGGTCATAATTCCTACTCTCTTCACTTATTTGATCTTAGATTCTAAGCATTTAGTTGTCCTTAATACTTCCAGTATACATGTACACCAAGACAATGTGGTGGTCAAGCAATTGCTTGTTTTCCTGCCTACCTCAGTTTCTCTTTGTGAGGGAGTTCATACAGTAGGTTGGCAGAAGCTTTAGCAGAATAATTTCCTCTTCATATAAGCTTAACTGTGAAACTGTAATCTGGTGACGCCTCATTCCTCCACCGTGACAGTTCTCAGAGAGGACAAAGTCGGCCTCATAACTTCAGTGAAGCTTGAATCGTGGAAAGACTGAATAGCACAGTAGGGGAGTGAAACGTTCAGCTTATTTGGATTTTGCCAAACAAAGAAACAATGTTTGAAGCACATTATTCAATAGTTTTTGGGTCCTGTGGTCATTATGTTTGACAGATTGTTATGAAGCAGATGCTGGATAATATTTCTTGACATTTCAAGGATAAAAAATTTTGAAAATGTTTGTTTCATGTGTATCATGTTTGTGTTCACTGTCCTGATGAAAATGGCATCTCAGTGTTTGTTCAATGTAATGTAAAAATCTTATATACGTGTTAAGCACAGAGAATTCATCATAGTAGTTCTTAAGTTATTTAGATATAGAAGATTCAGTTTTCTAAGCCTTACACTCATCTAGTACTTCCCTCCTACATATGAAAAACTTTTGCCTTTTGTGCCCTCCTGACAGAACTGCTGCATTAACATCATTTAATTGCACTTGCATTCAGCTATGAATATGTTTGCTATCTGCAGTGCACACATATCCCCATCCTGCATCTCTGTTGCAAACATCTCTGAATTCCAACTGTGTGAATAGCGGAAGTGGAAATATGTTGATTTTGTACGTCTACAGGACTTAAAATTAGCAATTCCAGTCATGGATTGTAATAGCGGTGTCATAGGAGATCATGCATGATGTCTGATGGATGACATCTTTTGAATTTATTTCCATTTGCCATTTTATTCTTTGTACTTTGTTGAATCATGGAACACTAATCTGTTTCCACCATGGCACTTTTAGGAAGGGGGATGCAGTTTGTTTCAACCCAAAGTTTAAACTTTGTATTTCTCTGCTGCAATGGTAAAACTTGTGTTTTCCTTTCTTGAAGTGCACAATCTTTTGAAATGTATGTTCCCTTTTCTCACCCAGTCTGCAAACATGAAAATTGCACATCCACTGACAGAGTCAGGGTTCACGTAAGAATGTTTTGTCAGCTGTAAAATGTATTTTGAGCGCTGTTGTGCAGGAAATGTTCAGAGGAATTACAGCAGATGACACTGTCGGACAACAAAGCACTCAAACTTGTTATGCTGCACAGCCTGCCTTTCAAAATTATGTAATTTAAAAAATGAAAAATAAAAGCTATTAAATGAATGTAAATCAAGTTCTGCAAAGGTTTGGTTTTTTTTTCCTTGTTTTTTTGGGGGGGTTTTTTTTGGTCCCCAAATCTTCAATTATCCACAATTTGGTCCTTGTAATTTCAGTATTTTCATATAATGCTTAATTCATGTCCACTATATTTCATGGGAAATCCTTGGATGTCCTTAAGTACTGAAGTAGTTACTATCAAAGTTTAGTGCTTTCCTGGATCAACTACAACAGTTGAGTACTGTGTACATGTTAATGCAATCAATAATAATGGTGTTAGTCTGTGACACACTACCATATACAATTTTTCTGTGTAATAAAACTTTAATGTTTTACACTTTATGCTGCTCCTTGAACTTCCACGTGGGTTCTCCAAATCCTGGCATTTGAAAAAAATTGTAACTTATGAGTTCATGGATTCATTTTTGCTTTAAAAATGTTAACACATCCAGAAAAGTTAAATTCATTGAGAACATAAGCAAGTGTTACTCAAAAGTATGGATAAATAAAATCAGTGGTGGAGGAAGTATTTGGACTAAAAGAAGTATAGTTCACTGCAAGTGAAATGATTTTGAGAACATTTGTATAAGTAAAGGTGAGCTGGAAAATGTTTTAAGTAAAGGAATATTTTATTATTATTTATTTATTTATTGGACAGGAAAAATGCATTTGTACTGTTACACAAAAAAAAACTGTAGCTGATGCCAAGAAAACAGTTTATAGCTGAAGCTAATTTTCAACTCATGTCCCTGGAAGTTGTATAAAAAAAATACTGTTTCAATCCTTATGACTAATACATTGTATATCATTTTTATTTTTGACTAAATAAATTTTAAAAAATGTGCAAAAATAGTTACTCACGTTTAATTGTTTTAGGATATTGCTGTGGGAGGTTGAGGTCATTTGAACTGGTCTGGGTTAATCGCTAGAGGGCGGTAGGGCAACCGTACCAGATGTGAATTGCATTTCAAATTCAAGAACAAGAGTCTCAAACTCCTTACTAGCCGCTATGTTTGCTAACTGCCAATAAACACCAAAGAAGAAGAGAAGGGTTTTGTTTAGGTTATTTTTTTTATATCCTTACCATACTTTTCACAAAATATGCTATAATAAGTATCGTATAACATAAATTAAAAGCTGTGTCTGTACACTTTAATTAGGTGTAAAGTTTATTGTCCGTTTTCGTTCCAACAGCACGCGCCTTTCATGCTAGCTGTTAGCTCACATCTAAATATTTTGTCTAAATTGAGTTGAACAGGTAACGCGAGTTGTTTGTCTTTCTGAGCATCATGGCTGCTCAGAGAGCACTCCCTCAGAGCAAAGAGACTCTGCTGCAGAACTATAACAAGAGGCTAAAAGACGACATCAAGTCCATCATGGACAACTTCACAGAAATCATTAAAACAGCAAAGGTAATGCAACTAAGTTGACTTCATTAAGATACAATAACACTTTATTTATTTTTTTGTGACAGTGAAATGTATCACAAACAACAACGCTGCCGTACACTGCTGTTTCCCCCTTCCAGCTTGTCAGACAGTATCTGAAGTATTCGCACTCTTTTTTTCTTTTTTCTTTGTCCAGATAGAGGATGAGACTCAGGTATCCCGAGCTGCCCAAGCAGAGCAGGACCATTATGAGATGCACGTAAGAGCTGCCAACATTGTAAGTGTGACACAAAACTCCCACAGACAACATCTACTGTTCATTTTCCTGTTATAAGTCAAGTACACTATTACTAATTCATTTGGTGAATTGGTGAAATAAACAATTTTGGAAATTGGCATTATTTCAGAAGATAAAACCACAATGTGCTTTTTGTTTGTTTGTTTTTTTAAATTCGCAAGCTGCTCTTTCTTTTTGAGACTCTTAAAGTCTTTTCATTCCAGAAAATAAAGGAAAAAAAGGTACTGTCCTTAATTTTTAAACCAGTTTCCCCTCATCTGTGTTGTTTTAGGTTCGTGCCGGCGAGTCCCTCATGAAACTAGTTTCAGATTTGAAGCAGTTCCTGATTCTCAACGACTTCCCATCTGTGAACGATGCCATTAGTCTCCAGAACCAGCAGCTCCGGGCTCTGCAAGAGGAGTGTGACAAAAAGCTCACGTCCCTCCGGGATGAGATCGCCGTCGACTTGTATGAGCTTGAGGAAGAATATTACTCCTCCAGGTACAAGTAGGATCATACCTCCCCCCCATCCCACCACTCTTCTGTTCTCCCATGCCCAGCACCTGTGTATTGTATCACCATTTTTTTCACCGCTATAATGAGGAAGGGTTTATCTGCTACATTTAAACCTGACAACTTTTGTTTTTTGTATTTCATGGTCTCGTCCAAACAGCCTTTACATTGTTACAGATTTACAAGTGCCTTGACTTTTTTCTTGCATTCTTACTTCACAATTGGTCAAAGCAAAGATGTTAAAAGGGCCATACCACTAAAACATCTGCTGTGTCTGTGCATGCAGCTCTTGAATTACAAGTCAACGTGCAATTTGGGGAATTAAATGTAGTTTAATGTTGCAGTATGTACGTTTTTCCATTGACCAGGATTCATTCTCAAAACTCTGAACCAAAGGCATTGGTGTGTATTTACTGCATTACTGTAAGTTTTTTTTTATCTAAATAGTGATCAGGCTGTTAGTTTTCTGCTCTGCAGCAACCAATGAACATTAGATATTTTAACTAATATTACAGGTACATGGCAGAGATTCATGTTTTAATGAAATGTCAGAAATGTGGCCTTCTTGTCTGTTTACAACAAAGTTTTTATATGTAAATAATAAAAATGAATTTTAATTACTTAATTCGCTGTTTAATTATGGCTGAATTGTTTAGGTTTTCGAAGAATTTCAACACAAAGATTTGAATGAAAAAAGAACATAAATTTAAATTAGAAAGTAATTTCTCTTATTTTATCAAGAGTATATGTAATATTTAAACTCATAATATAACGGCCTTTATAAAAGATTTTAGGAAAAGATTGTATAATCAAATCCAACTTTTTGCTGTTATTTATTTGATGTAACAAATCTAAAGCTACTAAGAGTTTTGAAAGTAGTTTTCTGTAAATTAGGTGACTTAATTTTGTTCTTTCCGTCCGAAAAACCACAATCTGTAACCATGAACGTGGAGTCCGTCACACATGGTGCAGTTGTACGTTTGTGTCAGCTGTTTCAGTAGACCCAGAATGATTGAGAAATAAAGCAGAGACAAAACGCTGCCGTAGTTTGTCTTGTTTTCTTTAAGAAAGCATAACGGAATATCTCTGGGCCGTGCTTGGAGCTTACTGGCTGTGGACCTGCCTTCCTCGCTGCACTCACTCTTCTTTCTCCATCAGCAACTAATCCCATCCTTTTGTTGATCATACCACTAGAAAGTAGCAAATTAAAGCCATTTTTATGTATCGTTTCCGATGCTTCTGCATAACCCCCGTGCTTCTATTAAATCTGTGCTTTCATGTGCTCTTCTGTGTATGAGCGTGTTTATTCTGACCTGCCGCTGTTGTCTGCTCCTCTCTTTCTACGCTGCACTGATTCTTTGCCTCCTACTGGTTTCTGCTCCGCAAAGCTACAGTCAGTGGGACAGCACTGACCTGCCTCTGTGTGAGGCCTACCAACGACGAGACAGCTGGGCTTCTCCTGACAGCAGTTGCAGTTCTAACCAAGATGACACAGGGGACACCGATGGACCCCCCTCACAGGAGACAATCACCCAACACCCCTCCAATGGACACGGGACTGGCACCCTAGAGAAACCATGAGGGAGGGGAGGGGGGCATGGACGACACTGACCAAGTGCTCAGTGTGACATCTGTGGTTTGGATCATTTTGTTTTCATTACACTTTTTGATGTAGTGTTTAATTTAGATTTACTTTTGATTTGTGGACTTGAAACAGGACTAAAACTTGGAATTGATGATTAATCTTGTATTTACAGTCATAAGGGAAGAGTTTAATAAACTCAAGAGAACAAAAACCTCATTAGTCAGAATAGCAACCCGACACCTTATGACTAGTGACATTCCCTTGTTTAACTTTTAAATGACATACTAAGACTACATTACCATTACTGAGGAAATTTCATGCACGACTTAATGTTTTCAGTTCATTTTTGAAGCATTGATATCTAAACAATTATACATATTTTTTTTTTAATACTTTAAGTGTCAAAAATAAAAGTGTATGTATTTAGTTATATTGTAAAGCTTTGCTTTTGTACATTTCATATCTGCTTTTGTATTTACATCACCATGGTTAAATGAAACAGAATGTCATTGTTGAGTTTTATGTTTTTAATTAAATCCATTTCTGAAAACCTTAATAAAACAAATTGCAGCCAAATGCCTAGAGTTGGCAGAGTAATAAAATCCAAAGATCCAACCACAGTTGGTGTTACACTGGATCAGTCTGAGCGACCATCTCTTGTGATTGGTTGTTTAGCTCAGACAAATTAAATGTGTTAGAACTATAAAATCTACCCTGAAATGGAGGAAATTTCAATAATCAAAACGTGGACTGCTTTGGGGGGCTTTAGCCTGAAATGTGAATATTTTAGATTCTCACAAGTGTTAATTCAGGAACACTTATGATGACAACCAATCACAGAAAAGCATCTCTCTGGCCAATACAGGCTAGGACCAACATCTTGAAAATCTACTCCCTTCAGTCTTTCCACATTTGTGTCCCATGTTTGAAACTATATTCAATCATCGGTCATGTCCGATTATCTAACATAACACATTACATGTCAAATGCACAGAGTATAACCACTGGAAGTTTTACACAACGATTACAAGTTACATCGTCAAGGGAGGTGCCATTAGATTTTAGGAAACCAGTCCACAAAATAATCTTTACAAAGATGACATGCTGAGTTAGAAAAACTGAGGGGAAAAAATAAAAACTTAATATCTTCGATTCATTTTCTTGAACTTCTCGTAGTGGTAGTCGTCTGTGGCCTTTTCGTTGTTTGGACGTTTGCGATAGTTGGGAGGTGAAGGAGCTAAAAAACAAAAAAGGAGTTATTCAGATTATTTATGGTGATATCTATATGTAGTAATATTCTAAAACAATAATTTATCAATACAGTTCAGTTGTCCAAACAATGATAAAAAAAAAAAAAGTTTAGTTACTCTTGAAAAAAGGTACCTAAAATACAAACAGTCTGGCAGTAATAACATGACTTCAATAATTATCTTACATCTGATGAAGCAATTATTACTTGATACAGAACAGTGTGGTAGACTGTGTGTGGCAGAGTGAAGACTCGTACCTTCTGGTCCGGGTTTCTCTGTGTCGCCCACACGTAGTGGTCTTGCTTTGGGCTCTTCTCTGTGTCTGTGGTGCCTCTGAGGTGCATTTACATCCTCGTGATAGACTAAAAAAAAGAAAAAAGGTAATACCACAATCAGCAAAACAACCATTTTCTAATATAGATTTCTAAAATCAATAAATGTTTACACCCCAATATGAACTCACAGCGGTTGTGTTGGACGTAATTCACAGCAATGTTTGTGGGAACAAATGATGTTCCATGGTCTTTTTTCTTGTTTCTTTGTTCTGCCAGAAGCTTGGCTTTTGCTTCCTCTGTCTGGATAATATTTTTTATCTTTGCACTGGAATGAAATCCCATCAATGAGATATCAGTATTACAACCACATTTCAATGCAAAATGTCATTCTTGTAAAGAAAATAAATAAAAAGACATTGAAAAGTTTAACAATAAATAAATAGGATAATTTAAATAATCTTCTGGACATACTCAATTCCAAGATCAACTTCAGGAATCCCACTGAGCATCTGATTGGACAACATCTCTTCTGTCTTCTTGGCAGAGTTAACTCGGATGCTCTCAGGCAGTTCGTACAGGTGGTCCTCTGCATTCTTCACCTTAATTTTCTTTTCCTCAGCCTCCACCATGCCTTTCTTCTTTTTTAACTCAGTTTCAATATATTTCATCCTGTGAGGAGTTAAAATAAACCGAATCATTACTGAAGCAATTCATTTAGTGACAAACAAAATGCTGCCGAGTTAATTCTTGAGTTTTGTCATTTACATGTCCTATAACAAATGAATAACATATGAAACTAAAATGGCCAACGCAAACATAGAATGACGGCCTATCACATTGACAAAACGGGTGTTGTTTTTTTCAATTTATATATATTTTCAGACAAGAAACTAAAAAAGTAGTCAGCTCTAAAGTTCTTGGAATTCATGCTTACCACACATTCTGCTAGTCACTAAAACTTTCAGCTATGAAGGCTGTTGTGTCAGAGAGGAAAAGTTAGGGAAAGACATCAAGTTCCACACCCAATCTTGCCTGTGTGCTCCCTTGCTCCAGTAAAGTTTAATTCTCACAGAACTTCATGACCTTCCATTACGCCAGATTGAGTTACACATAATAACTATCCATCGTCATGTCATGATGATGGATAGTTATTAGAAGCTCCCATCACCCCTTTTTTGTTGAATCAGTCGACAAATAAGAACAGACAGGAGCGTTTCAGAAAGAGGAGCTACTGCTGTTATGTGTAATGTGATCACAATTTTTAAACACTAAAACATGTAATCCCATTAAATCAAAATAAGATTATGAATCTGTACACGGAGTATTTAAATCTGACCAATAAGTTCTCCTGAACATGCGTCCGCATATTGAGAAAGGCAAATAATGCAAGGACCTGTTTTTGCGTGAATATATCACGTAACTCAAGGGAAAAAGCAAATATAAAACCCATACGTACATGTCTGCATCCTCGTCCCTTCTGTTGGTCTCAGCTGAGAATGACGTGCCAAGGTTAAGGTCTGTGTCCTCTTCTGTCCTGTTTGGAGATCAATTATTCACATGAGGTGTTTTATTGCTTTTTCTAATAACATACTAAGGCACACAGTCTGATTATTATATTGCATCAGAATCAGTTGCAGACTCACATGTCTCTATTCCTATCCTTCACCTTCTTCATGTCGACAACGCCTCCAGTCTTCAGTTTGAAGGGATCATTCTGTCAGTAGATTACATTTTAATAAGACAAAGTTTAAAGACGTCACTCAAACACAAGCATTGTGGTTCAAAACGGTGACTTACATCAATTTCATCTTCTGGAGGCAGTTTTTCTCCAACCAATAAGGCGGTCACACTGAGGGAAGAGGGGGAAATAACTATGAATACTTAAGGGCATCTCATCTGTTTCACTGTACTGTGCTTCAGCATCAATACTAATAGAAAGAAAGCGCATTCACATATTACCTCACACCGCTCTGTCGTTTCCTCAAACTTTGAAGCTCTTTTGCCTCCTCTACTTTCGATCTAAAAAACATAAAAAAGAAACCCCGAATCAAATCACAGTGGTTACGTTGCATCGACGTGAAAACATCTTCATTTTGATGCACGGCGTTAGCTCGCTAGCTAACACATTCTTAACAGGTTTTTTGGTTGATGTCGTTAAATTACCTGACTTCTTCGGTTGTTTCATTCTCTTCCTCTTCATCTGACGAGTCTCTCTTCCGCCTGAAGTTCCTACCACACGGCATACTTGATGTCGTTTATTCAATATTTATCAGCTCTCGTAATTATTGCGCTTTACGTTAGCTGCTTATTTGTCACATCGGGGTGAACAACTTTAACAAACGTACAATAATAGTTCGTCACTTCCGCATGTACAAAACTAATTTCCGTTCTCTTTAGGTAACCATAACAATCATGGCGACTTACGCACAGGTCGGCAGGTTGTTGGGTATTTCAGCAAGACTTTCACGTCCGTAAGTTAAATTCTTTGCAAGATGTGAGCACGCACTGCCCCCTCATTTAACCTTTTTATTGTGTTAATGAATGCATTGACCTATAAAGAACTAGGGTACGGATATGGCTAACTGGCACGTTAGCGTGCTTGCTAAACTGTGGAGTGACGCAGACTCTCTTTAAGACCAGAGATTATGAGGGAAGAGGGACTTTATTTCTTCTAACATGTTAGTTTATCACTATAACTCATTTAAAATAGCTCTTAGATGTCCTACCAAGCAAATTAGTACAAGTTAAATATGCAGATAAATACTTTGAATCCATTTGTTGACTACTGAACATTGTGATGAAATATATTTCATTTTCGGCATAACCACAAAAGTTGTTATAGGACTAGAGCCGAAAAAGAAGTCCTGCTCAAAATTCCAGATATGATTGACCTTTAATTCTGACTGAATTTAATTGTATAACTGGAGTGTTTCTTGGTAAACCATGTGGTGAACTACAATCTTGCTTTCTTGGGATTTCCTCTGATATGGACCGATGTGTCTGGAATAAAGATGAAATAAATAAAATAATATTACCTGGGAATATTTCCGTCCCAATGTGTTGTTCTATAAGTTACTAAGTTATTTTTTTATTTATAGTCTGTATGTTCTAAGACTAACTGTAGTTTGCAGTTTACAGTAACATGAGCTGCTGAGAGCGTAGATGAAAGTTTAGTATACACTGTTCCTGCTGTGGTGGTGGTGTTAAGATGAAGATGATTGTTCAAAGAGAAACTCCTTGTTTGTCTCGATCCTAGGGTTTAGAGAACCAAACTTTTTTGAGCATGTTTCTGGCATCTAATTGTATTATTTATATTTTCAAAATCCAATAAATTTGGTCAGTGAACACACTGAAATAAAAACTGTTTATTAAAAGTGTATTATCTTCAGATGGTTTACCATGTTAGCTTTTTCAGTACCTAGTGTTACAATTTGTATTAGTTCTGTTACAGAAGAATAAGATGTTATTCTAATAGCGAGCACAAAATATTTGTAATAGATGAATCTCAGACATTCTACAAGATTTGACCTCATTACTGCCACATCCTTTATTTGGGAAGGTAAATGAACAAGGATGATGTGGTTGCATGATATATTTATGGCACATGTTTTTTGTATACTATCCCTTTTGATTTCTTATATGTACTCTTTCAGTCTTGGTGGCAGTGGGTGTCAGAGCACTGGATTCCACTTGCTTTCACATCCTACAGCAGTCTCCAACAGATGGCCACAAAACCCCCTCTGGGTTGTTCCTGGTTTGTATTCTAGTACCATCCTCTTCTATTCAACACTGAATTCATACAGAAGTGAATGTCTCAAATGGCACTCTTCATACAGCAGTAGCGGGTGCAAATCAGGTGCTCGTAGTATTATTTGTGCTTCTACAATGTGTTGAATTAGTTTTCCTCCTGAACAGATGCAGGCTACAGTGTTTTAGTCAATTAAAGACTTGGACTTGACGTGAACAACGGAATTAAATTCCATTTCAGTGGCTACGGAAATTGTGTAAATAAAGGGGAAAAAGAATACAATAACAAAAGATATGTAGCAACAAAAATAAATAAGTTATGAAATATAGCAAAGTATTTACATTAAAAACTATTTACAAGCGGCATGGTAACACAGAAATGACACAATATTGCAGGACTGGTACAGTCACAGTATCGTTGTATAGCGTGTTGATTATTGCACATGAAAAGGGCACGCTGTTGTGAGAAAATCTTTTATCTGTACATGTAATACAATAACAAAACATATCCTTGAGTTCTCTAACAGCTGCTTTTAGATTTTTGTTCTTCGTGTTTTGTCTATGTTCAGGAAGGAACATGTTTGTGCAGACACAGGACACACCGAATCCAAACAGTCTGAAGTTTCTGCCTGGTCGGATAGTTCTCGAAGAGGGAACTATGAATTTTGCGGGCCCACGTGATGCGCACTGCTCACCCTTAGCCAGGTTTGGGACTTTTTAATTACAACTTAACAAATCTCAGTATATTATGCCACAAGAGGGATTTTGAAAAGCACAGCTTAGTCATACTGGGTTTTTTTACATTTACAAATGTAAGTAAAAGGTTTATAGTCTTCTGGCTTCTATGTTCACCTGAAGGTGTCCTTGATTCTGCAGTCAGTGTTCCTAAGGCCCAGTTTCTGCTGCTTAATTTGCTCCTTTAATTTCTAATAGAGGTGTAACTCAGATTCTGTATCTGAATCTGAAAGCAAAATACCCTTTTAACAGAATTGTAATATATTGTTGAAAAACTTCATTTTAAAACGTATTCATTTAAGATTAACTTTGGAGTTAGTTGCCAATGTCTTAAACCTGTCTTAATGTTGTATGTTGTCTCCAGACAGCTGTTTAGGATTGATGGAGTCAAGGGTGTCTTCCTGGGCCCCGATTTTATCACCATCACAAAGGTAAATCATGATCCAGCATATTCAAATCTCATACTGTCGCACTGAATTACATTGTTGTTTGGAATAACTTTCTATACTTTTTTCCTAAATTAGGCTGATGCAACTATGGAATGGAAAGTAATCAAACCTGATGTATTTGCTGCTATCATGGACTTCTTTACTTCTGGACTTCCCATTGTAAATGAGGACAGCAAGCCAAGTGCAGATACAGGTAAAGACTTCCCCTCGATGAGAGGGACAGAAACTGTAAATAGTCCTGTTATAGACCAAGATCTCCAATATTCACTTCTCTCTTCAGCCCCATCAGATGATGATGATGAAGTAGTGGCTATGATCAAAGAGCTGCTGGATACTCGAATAAGGTAACAGCTTATGAGGATGCATACTAACATCAGAGGCTGTGGCAAATAATTGCGCCTTTCTGTCCTCCTGTCACACATGAGAATGTTGTTGTTTCCCAGGCCAACAGTGCAGGAGGACGGAGGAGACGTTCTGTATCGGGGATTTGAAGATGGCATTGTTAAACTGAAACTGCAGGGCTCCTGCACCAGTTGCCCCAGTTCAATTGTTACCTTGAAGAGTGGAATCCAAAACATGCTGCAGTTTTATGTACCTGAGGTTGAATCAGTGGAGCAGGTTTGTTCATTTTCCTGTTAGCGTATGTTATTTATGTCACTTCATCCGACTACTTTTTCTTTGAAATTTTGTATTCAGCTATGGATTGATTAAATTAATTTAATATCTGTTGAATTAACTTTTAAAGAAAAGACTCATGACTGTGTAATGTGAGTTTTCTATTTATTTCTTAAAGTTAAAAAAGAAATCATTCACAGAAACATTTTAGATGTTAAAATTTTGAGGAAAATATCTGTATCATGTGTACATATAGTGTTTGATTAAATGACACATGCATCATCATTATGTACATTTAATGGGAACACAGTTAAATAGCAGCAAAATATATTCTTTACATGGTAAAAAAAAAAAAAGTTTTTTGTTTTTTTTAACAGGTGAAAGATGAGGAGGAAGAGGACGCAGCTCAAGTTTGAACTGCTGGAAACATCAGATGCATATATACACATTCCCGTCTCCTTTTATCGCTTTATTTCAATCATATATGCAATAAAATAACCAGTAGTATATCACAGCTCTGTCAAAGAACTCATCATCATTACTCATACAGATGTTATCATTGATTTTGGTATCTGTGTTCTGTTTAATAACAGTATTTCACAAAATGTACGGCATTGCTCAGTTGTAGAAACAGATTGTACAGTGGAAATAAATTGTATTTATTCTTTCATACAGTTTTCACATTATCTGGATCAGTCAGCAAAACGGCCTTTAGGTTAAAAATACTGTATACTATATAAATAAAGTTTGTTAAAATATTTTCTTGGTATGTGTATCTATGCATTTGTAAGGTCTCACTTAATTTCACATATATGTTTCCACCATTATATGAATATACCACCATATCACTTTAAGAATGGAGGATGCAGGAATGC
>JBBBVU010000012.1:19868486-19898419 GCA_037177055.1 Atherinosoma microstoma | reverse complement strand
CACACACACACACACACACACACACACACACACACACACACACACACACACACACACACACACACACACACAGTAAAAACATATTAAAAAGAACTATGAACTAGTTCATTTTTGGAACCATGAACTTAATTTAAAAATCTGAATTATGAACAATGAACTGAACATATTTGTTTTTACAAAAACATTTTTACACATTTTATTTGTTTACATTCATCGATTTCCAGGGGTTCGTGAGAAGAATGCAGTCACTAATTATTCAGGTTACAAAACATTTCTTATTTCTCATTGCAGTTATTGCACACTTTTTGTTTAGTTTTTTTACTGTAAGAGAATATCATTTAGTTTGTACTGTGCACATGATTGCACACATTTATTTTGTAACAGGATTTTATGTTAAGAGTGGTTAAGAGTGCTGCTAAACTCAGTTGAGATTGCACAAGATTTTTGGTATTGTTTAATTAAATGTTGAATTAAGAACGTTTTTAGTATTTATTCTGGGTAAATTTATTGTTATATTAATCAAGCAACAAAAAGTCGTTAGATTAATCAATTAATCGAAAAATAATCGAATCGTTAGATGCATCGATTAATCGAAAAAATAATCGACAGATTAATCGATTCTGAAAATAATCGTTCGGGACCGCCCTACTGTCAAATTGCTTAGTTTCTTCCAACTCTGCAGGAGAGACTGCTGACAGCCTCATGGCCTTGCGCTACTGCAAGGAGAGAGGGGCTCTGACCGTGGGCATCACCAACACAGTGGGTAGCACCATCTCCAGGGAGACTGACTGCGGAGTCCATATCAATGCTGGGCCAGAGGTCGGAGTTGCTAGCACCAAGGTAACCAACCTTTTTGTGGTTTGTAGAAATGTATTCAACACAATTTCTATCAGATACAGTGATGTTGTCAGTTAGACTTTGGTAAAATAAATAAATGGGATTCTCTTGAAAAACGATAAAAAAGTTGCAGTACTAATTTTAATTGACACTTCTCCCAAATATCTGACCCGGTACTGAGAAATCTTTGCTAGTAATTGCTTGCACCATTACATAAGACATGCCTGTAAATGGCCAAATGAACACGTAGTTACAGTTCCATTTGAAAGCTGTTGCCCATATGAGAGTGGGAGTTTTGTGTGTCCATGAGAGCTTCAACATTTCTCCATGACTTCGGACGTGTGCCTCATTTTGAGCCACACCAAAAAATGTTTGCATGAAGGAAACATGATTTCATCCTTTTGAATGAACTGACCTTTTTCCTCTCGGTTTGAAAAAATTGTACACCCATTTGTAGCATCATCTCACAGATGAACTCAATGCCCACTGACACTGAATGAAACCCAGATGAAGACTCCATTGCGAGACTGGTCCCGCCTTTTGGAAGCTGAAATTGTCCTCCACTGTAATCCTACAGGGAGTTGAAGAAGCCTGATTTTGTCATCTTGACTCATGTAAAAGCTGGAACTCTTGGTTTTAATGCCTCTCCCTCCCTTTCATCCTAATAACCAAAAAGATTTTCCAGCTGGGACTTGGAGCAGAGAAGTAGATGGCTCAGTTTGTGTGCATAGAGAGAGAAACAGAGAGAGCAAGCACAGAGCAGGTCCTTCCCAGCTCCAGGGCTTGGGCTTGGCTCAGCGACTCTTGCACTGCTCCAAAGCCCCAAAGCACGTCTCAGAGACGCCATCATTTACAGCTTGGCTGACTGGGCCACACACCCACCTTCACCAAACACTGCACACTTACAACCTTCCTCATCAGATCACTGGAGAACACTGTTGAATGATTTTAAGTTCATCTGCTCGGGGTCTATTTTCTTTCTTTTGTTCTAATTTAAGTTTTTGCAAATCATCTTATTCAAAATATATGGATATAAGTTGATTCATAAGGACAATATACTTGCATGCTGTCATGAGTCATATCCTATTGGCAGATCAGATGACAGTATTTTGAGAGAGAAAAAAAATCAGCTTTATGAATTACATAACAGGTTCCACTGGGAATTTGTAAGGTTACAGAGTTTGTTTTCCAGTTCAACTAACACTTTGCAAGATATTTTTTGGGTCTAAGCGGTCTCGGTTGACAATTGTATATAACAGAGTTTACTTCTGCAGGGTAATAGTTGGCATATTCTGCATTAGAAAAACACTGAAAAGCTAGTGACACGAATGTTGAAGAAGAACACAGTTTACAACATGGATATAGTGTTACATCTGAGTTGACAGTGAGGACTGTCAGAGTTCTGAAAGATTGTGGTTAACATGTTGTCTGGGGAACGTTTTTACTGCTGTTTTCTTGGCCCTACATTTTGGTATTTCTAAGTCAGAGGGGGCTGTTAACTGACTGGCTTCACTTATACACTGACTAAATTGCCCAAATGGGCATGGAAAGCCCCCAGAAGGTGCAAAGAGTGAGTAAGTGATTATGATGACAGGCATAGAGTCTCTAAGTTGGTACAGTGTAAAAGTGGTGGTATTTCCAGATTGATCAGATTGCTGTTAAATTTGATTTTATATGTTCACAGAGGGTTCCTGGGATAGCAACGTTAGCATTACTGGGCTCAACTCTATTTATGTTAAACCTTCTTAATGGATCTGAAATCCACTTCTCCTTCCATTTCTCACTTGGTTCAGATTTTTAGAAAGTACGCTATCCAAACCTAAATCTCAGAGCCACACAAACTGTGCCAAAGATCCAGATCAGGATCTAGGTGATACTCCTTTGGTTCAATGTGGTGCTGCAAAATGATAAAGCTTTCATACATGTATTGTAATCACTTCTGCAAGAAATATTTAAATGTGGTACAATTTTTTTTTCATTTATTCTTTTTTTTTTTTTTTTCAACCATCAGTTTACATCACTGATTAGCCCTTCTCTTTGTTTCTTTCTGCAGGCCTACACAAGTCAGTTTGTGGCCCTGATCATGTTTGCACTCTTGATGTGCGATGACAGAATTTCCATGCAGCCCAGACGCCGTGAGATTATCCAAGGTCTGAGAGTGCTTCCAGGTAAATCAAAGCAGCAAGTTTTCTGGTTCAGTCAGTGAAATTCCATGTGTAAATAAAATGCAAAAATATGGAATGCCAGCTATCAGACCAAAGATCAAGAATATGCAATGTTTTTTTTAATGTTTTTATTCTTATTGTTATTTTAAACAAGCTTCTTGGAGGAGAAAGCTAAGGAACGATAGAGGGATCAGATGATCAGGCTGTCATTTTTGTGCTGTGGGTCATTGCGTGTGTCCTTGAATCTAAAGCATATGATGGCGTGCTCCTTGTTAGTGAGGAAGGGCCTTCCTCTCTCGGTCCCTGCCCAACATTATAAGCTAATTTAGTTCTGTGCAGCAGTACATTGCATGGCAATATACACTCTGTACTCAAGTGTCCCTCATGTGGTGGCATACAAGTACAGCATGTGCCATCACCAGCAGCATCAGCCATACATTTTTATTTAAAATCAAGCATGGGATTTTTTAAAATTTTGTTCCAATCAGCCTTCTCTCACAAAAAAACCAACAAGTTGATTTTCTGTTACATATTAGATCTCATCAAGGAGGTCCTCCGTTTGGATGATGAAATCCAGAATTTGGCAACAGAGTTGTATCAGCAGAAGAGTGTACTGATCATGGGCAGAGGCTACCATTATGCAACCTGCTTGGAAGGAGCACTGGTAAGCAAATACCACCTTATTTACAAGCTGATTTATCTGGTTGTTTCTCTTTTTTTCCTTCTAATGTTGGCATTTCCCACCCCTGTTTTTCTTTATCAACAGCAGGAGTGCTGGAAAAATGTTACTTACATTTTATAGACTATTATTTCAGACTTTGCATTACACTCTTCTTTTGAATAAAACTCTGCAATAAAGCTAATAAAGATTTTAGAGAAGCAGTGTTTCTGCAGAGCTAGAGTGAAGTTTTATGTTTGGAAATTATAACAATGTGTGCTCCTATTTTCTAAATCTGTAGCTGATTTTCATCCTCTGCAGAAAATCAAGGAGATCACATACATGCACTCAGAGGGAATCCTGGCAGGAGAGCTGAAACACGGTCCACTGGCTCTGGTGGATAAACTCATGCCGGTCATCATGATCATCACGAGAGACCACACCTACACTAAATGTCAGAATGCCCTGCAGCAAATTGTTGCCCGCCAGGTAAAAATACACACACACACACACACACACATCAGATGTTAACCTTTGTGGGAAACTTAGAAGCAAAACATCTCAAAATGAGGAACACACTCTCTGAATGCAGTCTTTTCATTGAAAACTAAAGGACATGTGAAGTTCAAACCTACATTTCTTTATGTAAATGTTAATTTTAAACTATCCTGAGGATTTTGTGACCACATCACATAATTGTGTCACGTTATTTTCACAGTCTTGTGTTAGCCACACCTCTGCTCCTTCACCTTAGTTGATACAAGGGAAGGGCTGCTTCAGCGTGACATCAGCTTTCTCAGTAATCTGCTGCAGATGTGGGTTTAAAAGATGTGAAAATCAACTGGGGAAAAGCCAAACATTTTTAAGCTTTTTGGGACACATATTTAGATGACATTTAAAGACTGTTTGATTTACAGGGCCGTCCCATTGTGATCTGTGACAGAGATGACCACGAGACTATCAAAAACTCCTGCCGCAACATCAAAGTGCCTCACTGCGTGGACTGCCTGCAGGGCATCCTGAGCGTTATCCCCCTGCAGCTGCTGTCCTTCCACCTGGCTGTCCTCAGAGGTTATGACGTAAGTGCTGCTTCTTCAGGCTCGTCAGCAAAGTGGTTGCTAGTTGAGACTTATTTCTTTCATTTATCTCTGAAGACACAAAAGAACCTTTCATCTGTAGTCATTATCCTTGCTAATAACTTAAGTTGCCACCAAGATGCAGATCCTAGTGTCACAGGTCTTCTAACAGCAAGAAGATTCACCATCAGAAATAAACATTCTCTGTAGAGAGCACAGTGCTGCTATCTCACTCAAGCAAAGCTGCCACATTGAAAAAAGTTGTTAGCATCTCTTTAAAAAAATGCGGAAGCTAAATCTAGTAATTTATTAGATTCTAGTTGAAAATGAAAACAACGTTTGCACATAAGTGATGATACAACACAATATATTTTTATATACATACACCCATCACCATCTTCATTAAGCAAAACATACATCCATCCCAAGAGTAAAGAATCCTTAAAAAACATTCCTGGATCAAGACTGTGATCTGGATCATCCCCAAAATGTAATCACTTACAAAATTGAATCTAAATCCGTCAATTACTTAATGAGTTATGTTGATAACAGACAAACCTATCACCTTCATGACTGTGTTTTCCAGTGGTACAATAATATCCCCAAACCATGCTTATATTCAGTGTCTTGATAAGCTCTCTAGAGGTGCCTGATGAAATATAAACTTAATCTTATGATACAAATCAAACACTAAGTCAGCTTAAAAGATGCAGCCTGTGTATTTGCATGAGCAGGCTTCATCAGTGTATAGCCACAGCAGGACACTAAACTAGGGTCATCCACAACCACCTCCTTAGTTTTGCTCACCTTAAAGACATGACTTCAAGTTGCTACTATTACTTGTGAATGGTGAAATTGTTTCTATCTTCTGCTTACTATTTACACCGGAATGAACTTGATATTTCATCTTTGGTGTAATTGACTGAATGTGATGTATTAAAGAATACTAAAGGTCAAACTAAACAAGCAGAACATGTATACAGTCTGTGTTGACACTACTTTTAAAAGACTTAAGAGGGATGTCCGGTCAGTACATCCCTGTAGAAGCAAACATTTATGTGACACAGCTCCCACACACGCCTACCCTCCTTTAGTCTTTTTTCTATTTTGTTTAGATTAAATCAGTGATGAGAAATGCTCTCCCGAGTAAATTAGAAATCATGAGAGTAGTGCTGAAAAGCTGTTGTATTACTGGCTGTCGCATTAATGTGTGTTTTTGTGTTCGGATTTGATCAAATCATGCATAATAATTAAATGGTAACCTTTAGTCAGCAGCTACTTTACTTGATGTGTAAATTATATGGCTGCTGTGTGTAAAGTTGAATGACTTGTTTTGTTTAAATTTAGGTGGACTGTCCAAGAAACCTGGCCAAGTCTGTAACAGTCGAGTAAACGTCATCATTCATTGCCTGACAACAACGGCCTGGCAGACACACATTCAAACACTGTCATCAAAAGAGCATCTGTATGAAGAGAAGGCACTGTCCTGTTTGGGTGTCCTGTGTTGTTGCTCTTTTTGATGCAATCTTCGGGTCAAAATGTGTGTTATATCACTGTTGCATTTTCTCTGCTTCTCACTGTTTCATTTCTGAGAAACATTTTGCATCCTTGTTAATATTAGTGTAGTTTATCTGTGGTGGCAGGGACTGGGCTGGCATCTTTATTGCCTTTTTTTTTTCTTTTTAAGAGATTTTCTTAGGCTTGTGAACCCATATAGACTTATTGACATTCTTGCTCAACACATGTCAGATGTGAGCTAACTTTCCATGTTTGTTTATGCTGTTTGGTCTCCGAGGGAGTCCAAGTTAAAGCTGCTGGATGAGAGAAGTTACACTTTGAAAACCCCACTGGCTCATTTTCTCTTTTAGTGCAATGATTTGTAGGTTAGTTGGGATATTTTTTCTTTGGCAGCTAATAATTTAAAGTGTTTTTACTCCACTGATGAAGTAAACCACAGTCTTGAATCATTCCAAGCCACAGGTCATTATGTCTTTATAATTGCGGCTCAATTTGCCAGTTTTGACTGTTCCCATCTTGGACTTGGTTCTGAGGACATGAAGCATACTGCAGAAGAAGCATCATAAGTCAGGTCATAAAAAAAAGTTTGCAAATATGTTACTGTGTAGAATCTTCCTTCAAATCTGTGTTCTTCTGCCGTTGCTGCATCCTCTCTGTACAATCATATTTTGACTTGTTGCTGAATGGAGTCGTTGTTGTGCGTTTCTGGTTTAAAACTACTAAGTCAAGTAAGGAAAAGGTTACTAACATGACGTAGCATCTTAGTTGCACTTACTGTAGCTGCCAGCCCTCACCCTACTACCATGACTGCTGCCATTACATTACTGGGACCATTTTAGCTTGTAATCTGTTTTGTTGGATTTTTTTTTTTTTTATTAATTTTGTATGAAAGTTACTTATTTCTTTTGAAAGGTGAATCTGTCATTTTTTTCAAACCAAAAATCTTTCCAATGGCTTTGACAGTTGTAAACCAAAACATGCACACACACATACATACATACATATATATATACACACACACACACACACACGTTTCTTCCATTTTTGTTTTTGTAGCCAAACTGTATAGATGCTGGGTAAATTGGGATGTATGAAGGCATTTTGAGGCCCAGAGGGGACATACTACATACAAGTGTTTACTGGGGGAAAAATTTAGATGCCATCTGTGCATCTACCCAGGTGTCTTCTTCAAAAGCCAAGGACAGAATGATGTCCACACACTTGAAACGATCAATGAAGTGGGAGCCTTTACATTAGCAGGATGAGTTCACTGCATGTTTTTGGTTTGAAGATGTTTACTGCTTTTGCAATCAAGCCTTAACTTGGATTTTTTTTTTCTTTTTAAAACCACCCTTTTCCCCATTAAGCTGCTTCTGAGCCAGTGAAAGGGATTTTTTAAAAAAGGACAATGTTGTCACAGGTACTTTTGTAACCCATATTCTTCAGCTCTGTTTTTTCTTCTCTTTCCTTTTGAACTGGATGCATTGAATATGAACAGGGCACCAAATACTTGTACTATATATATTAAAAGCTATTAAGTTAGTGGGAGTACAACGTTGTGAGTTGAACTGATGCAATAAAGTGTAAAATGCTTCTCTTTTTGAGTGTCCCAAGTTATTATTCATATGCATTATGATTAGAAATATTTGTAAATGTTGCTTGATTAAACTCAAATATTTCATCAGTTTATTTAGACAAAAGAAAACAGTTCAAATTTAGTCTTACATATACATTTGAGCTACTATTAAAAGTTCTTTTAGTAAAATATATTAAGAATTCAGGTACAAATGTCCTGGGGATGATTAAATTGTCCAAAGATTGGAAACGCTGCCAAGTGTCTGGAAGACTGACACTGATGGTCTGGTGCAGACCCCTAAAACCAAAAATGTGGGGACGATGGTTTGATGTTGCTGTGAAGAGCTGTCAGGACTGACAGTGCAAAGTGGATGATGGCCAGGATGGTCACACAAATCGACAGTGAATGCTGGAAGATTGCAGGCAAGAAACGCAACACCGCTTGGACTGACTTCAACCCCTGCACGGCTCTTCTTTCTCCACAGCAAAGAGATGAGCAGCTGTTGTTTCTAGAGGTTTGTGATGAAGGCCAGGTGGAGCAGCTTGAGAACACCCGTTGATCCAAGACCTCTTGTGTGGAGAGCATGCCTGCCAGTGTCATCCTGAGGAATGCATTCAGCTTCAGCATGACTGAGAGGTAAGCAGCTAAGTTGTTGGTGAGAACAAGAGCAGTTTTCAGGACAATTTCATTGCATGAACTTACTACAATTATGGCTTCACATGCAGCTGCAGAGTAATTACAGAAGACAGCCATGGCTCTTAACAAAAACAGCCTCCATTTGCTAAGTATGAGGATAACCATAGCTGGTTTGTGTAAAAAGAGCATCATGTTAAACCTTTCAGGTCCATATACTCTCTGCAATGGTGACACCCCGCACTAGCAGCTGCCAACAATAGAGATGCAACAACTTTAATCAAGGTGCCTTGAGTGGGATTGAATCAGGGTGCAGCATTTAATTGAATGAATCAACCTGTTTCCAATTATCTCACCTAGTCGGTGTGAATGTTGGTTTAGACATAGAGCAGACCTTCATTTGTGCTGGAATAAACCAAAACTTTTACAATCTGATGTTCCAATAGCTGTTTGTCCTTTAATTTAAGACTTAGAGTTCATGAAATGATAGTTTATGATAAATTCTGCCAAAAAATAATTCAAGTAGGCTATTAATTTGCTTTTGTAGATTTCTGCACAATATGAATACGTGATGCAGTATTTGTATATGTTAAACATCTGGGCTCTCAAGTAGAAACAAAAGCTGTTGTCAGAGTCAAAACATCTTGTAATTTGATGTGGGAAAGCAACTAAAAATAGCCCAGAGCAACATTGTTTTTGATGATTTTCAAGCAAAAAATTTGAAAAAGACCAACTGCAAAGCAACAGTGTCTTACTTCTTTCTGTTGTCTCAGCTGTCCCTGAATTATGTCTTCAATAATCAGCATCAGCGCGCCTTTTTTTGCAGCTTGTCCACATTTCCTGAGGATTAGATAGTGTCTAATATTTTCCAACATAGATCACTCCATTCTTGGATGTGACATAATGCAACATATTGACATCTGGAATTGGTTAACTACGCACTGCATTTTTTTTTTCTTGCTCTCTCTTTCTTTTTTTCCCCCCAACCCGAGGAGTGATCCTGTGCTTTTTTGCAAACAGCTTCTCTTCACTGAAAGATCCCATGGCAATTTCAGTTTGTATTCAACAAGGTGGATACACATTCTTGATATATCCAAACATCCATCTATCCATTTTTTATACCCTCTTTTATCCTATTAAGAGTCATGGGGGGGGGGGCTGTAGACTATCCTAGCTGCCTTCAAGTAAGAGTCAGGATACACCCTGGATCGATACATCCTAACATAATGAAATAGAATACATGCAGGAGGAGCACCCTGGAGACTTAAAGAATGTTAATTTAAGTTTCTACAATTTCTTGAAGAGAATTAGAACAAAGAGAGACCAGAGCTCAACAATGTATATAGCCTACACGCTGCTTAGAGGCTTATTGGCATCTACCTTGTAAATAAGTAAATCCCTAAAGTTTTGCAAGTCATAGAAATCTTTTTTTTTTTTTAAAGGAAAAAAGAACAGAAAGAGAGTTGATTATTTACTTCAATTCTTTACATGCATTCCGAATCAAGTAGACATTAATGTTACTTTTATAAGCTTTCCTAATAGAAAATCCTGTGCTTTTTTTTTTTTGACAGCACATCATGAACCTGAAATTGCTTGAAGACTCTTCTGGCTACCGCCAAAGAACACTTTTTATATCAGCTACATATCAAACCATTTTTATCATGCTTTGAAAAAATAAACATTTGCTTGCATTTTGCTGAAACCTGAAAGATCTGCTGTTATGACATAACACTAGACACACAAGCACTTGCATTCCCAAACACACGGTTACATTATTTACAGAAAACTTTGCTAAAAGCTGTGGATGGGTGAGGCAAATAGTGTGCAAAGCATTTCCCTGATTCTGAGACATTTATCTGCATATGAATAAAAAGCCTAGCACATTGTTTACAATGAGAAAAGGACAGCTATGACTCTCATTAGGTTGGTAATATCATACACCACCAGTCAAAAGTTTGGACACACCATCCAATTGGATTTAATGGACAAAACTTTTGACTGATGCTGTAAATCGGTCAGGTATCTTCCACTGCTGTCTAAATAGACTTAGTGTACATGTCTTTATCAGCAAGTCTATTTAAAACTTTAAACCTACAAAGGTGAAACACTGTAAAAAATAACATTTTAAAAAAATTAAAAAAAAGGGCTGCAATGGTTTGCAAATCATTATAACCTTACGTCTGACTGAAAATATAGTTCAAAGACACATTTTTCAGCTTTAGAAAAATATAACTGCTTAGATTCCCAGTAATAAAAAAAAAAGAAATATGTAATGCTTTTTAAAAAAAAATCTATTAAATAAACACTTATTAATTGATCAGTTTGTCAAGAACAGACTGTTTAGTATTTTAGGAGTAACACAGCTCATTGGTGTACAAAATGCAAGTTAAATGTCTACCTGCAAAAGGAAAAAAGTCAATTTTAAAAAAAGTATAAAAACATGGATTTTGCATTCTCTTGGCTAAAGATGAGAGGAATCATCTGTCTTGTCTGTTCAAAAGCAGCTCAAAAGCCTGTACATTTGTGCACATGGCATGCGTACTGTAAGTTGCACATCTGTGAATGCACCATTAATAATGAACATTATATATAGGTTTTGAAGCACCAGCCATCCAGATGACTCTTTCTTTTTTTTTTTGCTCATTTCAGAAATGCACCGAAAAACCACATTTTGCAGGTATTTCAACAGCAAGGCTCCAACATGTACCAAATGTGCCCTCAGCTGTCAAGACCATAGTCCTAAATCAAGAAAGTACAGGAGTGAGTAGTCGGCCTCCTTAGAACCCAAAGAGTTAATTTAAGAAGCTGGGAGGAAGGAGCATTGGGATGGATGCTCCTGTGCTGGTAAACATTTTAAGATTTTTTTTTTTAAACAGAAATCTAATTTCACATTGCATGTTGCCTTTGTGCAACTCTCATTTCATTACATGGTTAAAAGATTTGATATCATTGCTGTTTCACAGTGTCCCATCTTTTTAAGAAAAGGAGTCTGCAAAAGAAGTCTACCCAAAAATGAAAATTACAAATAAAAAAGTGTATTTACATTATATGAAATAGTACAAAAATGTTATATAAAGTAAAATGGGTAAAAAAAAAAAAAAGCTTTCTCAAGCATTTTGCATGCAGTTGCTTAACATTCAAGAATTAAAAAACAGATTTTCAGACTCCTTTAACTCTAATTCATGTGGAACATTTGCAGCGTGAGTCTCATTCCTCATCAAGATCATTATATTGGAAGTGCATGAAAGTGTATTTTTGGGTCATGACCATTTAGAGTACAGCTGTGCTTCCGTGCATTAGTGCAAGCTGTTGATCCCTTGCTTGGTTTGGATTCATCCAATCTTGAGCGCCATGAAGGGGTCAAGCGGGCCTTTGGCTGAGGAACATGGACACAAATGTTTTTGAGCCTGTCTGCATGACCTCTTTTACATGGAATGTCTGCGGAGTGTAGTTCAAGCATCTGTGTAATTGCACTGTTGGGCTAGATGTGTACAAGAGTCACTGTAGACAAATAGCAAAAGAAGTTCTCATTGCTCCTCTTCACAATATGAAAAGGCCACAGGTCGCGGAGCATTGTATAAGGCCCTCACCGATCCTCAATGGCAGCCATTATCAACAATGGCTACAAGCTGAACGCTGCTGACATTCTGTGCTGCCTTTATCTGTTTTGTGTGGCATTAATGTCTCCTGCCCAAGCTCTACAGGCCAGGGCGAGGCGGTGGACGGGCAGGTGGAGGGGCTCTTCCAGGGGGAGGTCCCAGTGGCGGAGGAGGCAGAGGGCCGACTGGAGAAGAGCAAAGTGGAGGGGTAGGTGGCAGCGCTGGTGGAGCAGGTATGTGAAGGGAGGTCGGAGGAAGAGCCCGGTTGGGAGGTGGTGTGTATGGAGGAGGAGTGATGGGAGGGGAAGGAGTGGTGGAAATGGGAGGAGGAGTCGGAGGCAGCGATGGAAGTGTGGAGAAGGAAAATGATAGTGGGCTGCTGGGAGTCGGGGGAAGGGTACCCTGTGGTGGAGGAGGACTCGCACTGGGGGGGTTGTAGATGGGAGATGGTTGATGGTTGAAGTGTGGGTAGCGAGGTGGGGGGGATTTGATGCGGGTGAAGTTCATACATCTCCCCTGTAGATGAAAAACAGATCAGATTTTACTATCAGACAGTGGTGCTCTTTTTAGTATTATTTTGGGTATAACGAATGAGACATTTCAGTGAAATGGCAGACCCTAGATTATTGCACCTGGAAAAATTAGGCCCGTTATTGTTCTCAACCTCTTTTACTTTTGTTACATCACAAAACAAACCTTTCCTGATCTGACAGCTGAATTTGTATGACATAAAATGTCATGTGTTGCTTTCAGTCACAAATTCCACAAACCACGACAGCAGATGATACTGTGACTCTCATTTAAAGTTTCTCTTATTGTTTGAAAACAGTCACATGACATGTTGTAATCTCAACCAACTTGAAACTAGACTACACATAATTCTCTATTACAAGCCACTACACAGCTGCACAAGTGAACAGCCCCCCACCCTCCGCCATAATCTAGTTTCCCTGTCAAACAAGGTCAAACAAAACAAGACTATATTGAAGAAACAAGTTACACCCCTGAAGTGGACCTGGGAGTTTCTTTGGGCTAAGGAATGACAGTTTTGCCTCACAGTATGCTCCAGGGTCAAATTAATTCTCAAATTAGTTGAGGTCATATATGTTGCAAAGATTAAAAAGAAGGAAAAAAAAAGTATTTGATCCCATTTAATTGTCAAAGGAATCTTGGAATCTTGCACCACACTAACAGCTAAATAACAATTCATTTTCTTATGCTGTGTTCACCAAACCCTAGAAATACATTGCTCTTCTAGTCCTCAGAAATATTCGACACCAAACAAAGCCCTGGCTTTGGGTTTTTCTTTGGCAGACTTATGGAAAAACTGGGATCCTCCCTCCCACCACTACATTCATTTAGGGCAAGTTACAAAAGCGAGGCTTTGACAAGAGATTCTTAATTGCAAAAAGAACCAGCTCGTTTACTGTTTCAGGAAACGAGAACCAAGTGGGTTTTTGTCAGTGCACTAATGAGTGGCATTTATAGGTAGGAAGACTCACTTGTACACTTATAATTAAAGTTGTGGGTTGGCTGTAAAGGAAACAACGGGGAACATTATACTGTTTGACTGCAAGTGCACTAAGGCAAGCTAGTCAAGGCAATCAACATTAAGCAGAACTTGGTCATTTTAAATAAATGAAAACATTTGTTATTTTCCTGGTAGTGTTATTAATACACGAGACAATCTGTGGAGGTAAAAAAAAAAAAAAAAAGGGATTCCTCTGGCTCATACTAGTACATCTAATACAAGTATCCACCACACCTGACCTGTCCCAATCACTGCCACTTGTGCTGTTTTGCTTTTCAGGTTGCCTCAGATGCAGTAATATCCTTTCACTTTTCCAGAACCATCTCCCTGTTGAGTGCTGTATAACTACACTGCAAGTTACTTGTTGGCAAGATAAAGTGGCCCAAGATTAAATATATTTTGCACATTCCAACAGAGGCTCACTCACTAAATATTTAAATGAATTTGTTTCATTGTAGCTACAGTTTAAATGTATTTTGTGTGCATGTATTTAATATAACCCAATTATTATATCTAAATAAACTATCAATAAGAGGGTTTGTCAACTCGTCTGTAAGTGAAACTTTTAAAACTAACCCCTAAAAAAGTTTAGAAAAGCTATATGACATTTATGGTTGCAGTGTCACATCAGATGACCACCTATTTACTGCCATTGTTATATGATGTAAAACACATTTCAGCCAGACATACTGCAACTCCTGTCTTCAAAACCGGTTTTAGATAAATCACACCTGGAAACTAGGCTCTTAATTTTTCTTTTCTAACAGCAGCAGTACTTGAGATGATCTCATCCCTAAGTCATGGTCACATGGGCATCGTTACATCTGTATAGTCAGCTGTATATTCTTCAAAGACTTAACTGTCAACACAGCTGTGTGCTACCCTATGCAGCTCAGTGAAAACAATGGGAACATCTCCCCTTCAGACTGTCATGGCTTGTGTTTAACCAACAGACTCTGCCTCATTTGTTTGTACATCCACAGCTTTATTTGAATTGCTGTCTTGTAGATTACACACAAACAGTAAAGTAACCTGACTTTGAAATTATCCCTAAATACCTGTCTAAATGTGGAAGAGGCAAATTGGAGGAGTAGTCTAATAGTTTAGTCTTAAAGCCACACAGTGAAACATTAGACTTAATTTTTCTTTTGTAGATCTGACAGTCTTGGACTACAAATCACGCACTAACTGCAGAGTTCACTGCACTTTCACCCACAGCTGGCCTTTACGGAATTACCATTGGCCTCTTTATAAGATTTCACCAGACGTCTTTACATTATTCTGCTCCGCAGCCAGACACTGTGCCCTAAATCCTGACTGACCGCAGGTTTTTTCCCATGAGGGTCTCTGTTCACACTTCATTGCTTGCAGCTGGTCCATTCTAATTGTCATTTGTCAAACGCACGGTCAGTTAATAAAACACAAGCTTATTCATGATTCATGTTTAGCTTTCATGGTCTTACCTTGTCACCTGGATGAGGTCTCATTACAGATACACGGTCATAGCCTTTTCTTAAAAGTACCCACAATGCTTCCAGTTTGCTCTATGGGAATGGAAATTAAAAACATTACTAAAACAAGAAATATTAGATACTAAAAGGAGGTCATTTCTGACATTTTAGTGAGAAGAAAAAAAACAACAACAAAAAAAACTGCTTTATGTTGTCCCCCTCCCCTTGCATTTTCAAATGCAGTTCTACATACATAACTCCAGCTGCAGTAAAATGAACCATTTTAACTCATTACTACAGCCATTTCAAATATTTCACATAACGAACATAAATTTCTTTTGTTAATTGTAAATTGACTCATCATAGTTTTTAACAACAGTAAATACTTTGAGGATAAGAGCAGAAAAGAAACAGCTGTTTTTCCTCACAAACTGCTGGCTGTGCAGCCCGACTCCCAGGAGGTCAGTCTAACAGGAGTCTGGCTTCTATTAAAAATCCCCCACTGACTGGAAGGCTTTTCTCCTTTAACCCAATGCTGGCCTTAGAGGAAGGTCCTGTGTACATTAGTACCTTATCACCTAAGCATTATTGCCTTAGCACATCTCCTGTCATTTTCAGTGCTAGATGTCAATAATACAATTGCCTACATATCCTTACTCAGGTTCGCATGAGGTCATTTACAACAGATGTTGTACATTATCCAGCACACATGAAAACAACTGAAAAAAAACTTTGTTCCTGCATAGCTATTTCACAGCCATGAATGCTTTTGATAATTAAGTAATATTTGAGGCATATTCACAAATTTCTTGAGCAAATAACTCCAAAATTCTCCACGAGTTTTGATGTTCATATTCAAGAAGTCATTGTTTCTTAATGTTATGCTGTTTTTTACTTGCAGTTAACAAAGCATGTGCAGGTTAATCCCATTCCCCAAACAATTTGCTCTTGGCTGTTCGCTCTGGTACCTTGATGGGTGAGTACCACTTGCGTGGCTCTGGGGGTTTGTGCATGCCATTGTTGAGAACCCGAGACAGAGGCAATACAAATTCCTGCTCAGGCATCTTTACTTTGGCATTTTTAGCCTTCTCCAGCTTTGCTCCTTCTTCAGTGGAGCCTTTCTCACCCCAGCGGACCTAAAAACATAAGTAAGTCAGTTTAATAGTACTGGAAAATGGGGCTTTTAGTGAGACCTTTCCAACAATGCCAGTGGTAAATGTCTTACATCTTAGCAGCAACTCACCTCCATCCTTTTGATTCCCCCCACTCCTCTTCCTCCATAGTAAGAGGCATCAACAGTTGGCCATTTTTTCTTAGGAACTTCAAATTCCTCTTCATCCTGAGGGAGAAGGTTTTACGCATTTTAATAATATATTATCTACATATTTTTTCAAATAAATGTCAAATCCTCAAAAGAAAATTTGGCAATTAATTTAAAGTAAACATCTCTCCGTGTGTCTTTCTCACTCCACCTATTGGCCCTCTTTTGGTCCCCACTGCTGGGGTTGTACTATCAGAGGAAATTACTAAACCCACTGGCCAGACTTGTGATGTTTCAACTCTTAATACAGCCTGTCTGACTTTTAATCCACCAGGATGTCATACGGCAGAAAAAGTAATTAAGTCTGAAAGTTGTCTTTGAGGCCTTGCAACCTAATTTTCTGTTTAATTTAGTGCAAATAAATGCAGCATATGTCCCACAGCCTTGGATGGACTTCATGCTTTTTATGTGTTGGGGAAAGTAAACAAAAATGGACCTAAATTATTTTAATTTTGTCATCAGATTTCATAAATCTTATTTAACCATATAATTTTCACATTACATTAAAGCTCCAAGGATCCACAAGTTTAAAAACATAATAAATTTTCAACTGAAAAAATGAGGAGGAAAATACTGTAAAAGGGCGTTAACTCACACCACATTTCGATTAATTACCAAATGAGTGAGGAGAGTTTTAAGCCAGGGGCTGAGTGAATGATGCTGGATGGTCATTTAGGTTTAAACTGTCAAAGCAAACTCAGCAATTACACGACTTAAACTCTGGCAGCTGCTGAAATCCTAAATCATGAGCACTCTCTCTTTTTTTTTTTAAGTCGTAAGACACAGATAGCATGTGCAACTCCTACCGAACTATCCTCCACAGCTGGGGGTGGGGGCTCATGGATGATCTGTGGAAGACAAAAGTGTTGTTGCACATCAGAAGAAGACAGGACTGATAAGCACATTTCTCAAAGGTATTTTTTAAATATAACATGCATGTCAGAGCTTTGGGTCCTTTATGTGCAACAAGATGCTTATACAACAACACATGGGTGAGGAGTTGTTTTTTCCTCTTAGTCTCAACCACTTACAAGAGCAATGCACTGACCTAGAAACCTGCTATCCAGATTTTCAGCTCCAAAGTTGTTCATTAGGAGGAGAGAAGACTTGGAGGCTCATAAATACAGTATTATGGGCCTTTATATCTACGATGGAACTATGTCACCCATAAAATTCTAGCAAAGCTTTACCTTTTGGTTCTCCTAATTGTCTGCTACAAATGTTTCATCCATATAGCTCCATGAACATAAACTATTACCATGTTTTATCCAGTGTAGAAGCAGTCATTATCTAACCAAATGCAGTTAAATGAACCAAATTCTTTTTTCTGATTATTTTTTTTCCTTATTCTTCTTTTTTTTCCCCAAACCCTGGATCACATAGTGATTCTCTTTAGTAACCTAGCATCATTTTCCCAAACAAACTTGCTGTATAGAGCTGAATTTAGAACGTAATGGGAAAGAACAAGAACAGTGACAGGAGAGAAAACCATTTTGTAAAAGCTGACATTTGTCAATTCTGAATGTTCCTGTTTGCAGTACTGAACACATTGAACTGCATTTTGAGGAGGAATCATGCTCTTTTTTTCTTTTTTCTTTTTTTAAGAAGAGGAAGACAGATTTTGACTGTGCTTCTTGTCTTAGCTCCTAAGAAGGAGGTAAAACTAGGAGGTCACCTGCTGTGACCTTTGAAACCCAAATTACTTCAACAGCAGCATAATTACTTCAACAACTGTTCTCCTGTTGACCATGACCTCTAGCTGACAACTAAATTCAGCTTCTAGAACCCTTATGGAGCCACAGACCCACACCTTCTAACCACGGGAGAGTTGTTAAAGTCCATAAAATGCCTGAAGGGAAATTGCTCCAACAATACGAATCTGAAAAAGATGTTTTTCTGCAGTACAGTTTGCAAGCAACATCACTAAAAGTGTGTGAAGCATCTAAATGCTGAAAAGAGTGGATAAGAATCAATCTGTAAAACAGCATGTGAATGCTTCCTATGATACACATTAAAAGAAAATATCCAGAATACATATTCATTTGTTCATTGTCCGATATTTATTTCATTGGACATTTATTCAGATCGCCTTACAGTAATGTGATCATTGCTTATTCGCTTTAAGACCTTTAATCAGAGAAATGATTGCCCAGATGTAAGTAACAAGGTTGTTGTTCATGTCTAATTCATGCCTGAGTGGTATTATATTTTAGGTCTTCCTATTTTTGGAATTTATAGAATTATTAAAAAGAAATAGCCAAAATCCTGTCTTGTCACAACCTTTGATTCAAGAATATAAAAATATTTTGCAATACATTTTGGTTTGGTTTTAACCCATGGTCAGATTACTTTTCTGGGAATTCACGCAAACTGTACAACAAGGAAAAGAAGGGGGAAAAAAGATCCTTTAGAGAACTCACCACGGTGCAGCAAAGTGGCCAGAACCACCAGAGGAGAGCCAAGACCAGGAGCAGCATGAGGATGAGCAGAGCTATGGCCAGGATGGTCCCATCAGACTTTAACAAAGACAGATTGATTAACACAGACCCTGAATATGTAGGAAGCTAAATGTAAACCACTTCTCTTGGATTCATTTTTTACTGGGAAGAAGCTTTTTTAAGTTTTATCTTCCATGGAGTTGGTACTTCAAAGCTGTGATTCTGCTGAAATACTTGAACTCATTTGCAACAATCACTTCAACTTCTTAATCACTGTTTGGATTTGTGGTTCTTCATGTTTTTTTCCTTCTTTAAAAAAAGCTGCTTAGTTGTTGTTTTAGGTTTGAATATACCACAGTACCCAGCCCCGTCATGCTGCTTCAACATATTGTACTCACACAGCTCACAGTGGTGATGGTGACCGAACTAGAGATGAAACTGAGACCTTCATTCATACTGACGAAGAGGTTTGCTGCCCTAGAAAAAAAGAAAAAGATCTTTACTTTCATTTACAGTAAGTGGTCATTTTGGAAAGCAAAGTTGGTAAATAAATGAGAAACCTCATATGTACTTAGATAAATGCAAGGACTTACATCCCCTCATCCTGAAGCACTGGTGCAGGGCAGAGAAGGTAAGTATCTTCCACAATCAAAGGCTTCATCACTAGAGAAGTGGAATGAAAGGGGTTAACAAACTCTCTGAGAAGAAGGAGCTTTGTTGTTTCTCATCTGAGGGCATCTGTATCCCTCTTGGGAACAGTTTTACAAACCATTTCACCACAGTTTTTGTTTTTCAGGCAATATGTAGGTTTTCTCCAAGTCCAGCTGGCTGTTGGAACGGTGGCTCTAAGCTTTGTTACTTAAGGCCAGTGCTTATCCTGGCAGGAGGAAAGCATACCCCAGAACTTAGGAAATCAGCACAAGTGGCGGCTCTTTACTAGAGGAATAAAATGGAGGGGAGAGGGATGGAGGTGGCCAGCGATGCCAAAAAATACCTACACCTTACAAAAAACAAAGCCTAATATCAGAGTGTGTCTCTGCACCCACCATTCTCCCCAAATACCCATTCAAAGCACAGGACAAACTGGAGAAAAGCCCAGTAAAGAATGGGAGGGACCTAAAGTGCTGCATATTTCCACTAGATCCCTTGAGTATACAGATACTGACAAATGTCCGAAGTCCATGTCATGTTATTTTATGGAACTGTTTATTCCTCAACCAACAAGAGATGTTATGTTTTACTTTGAGCAGCAGATAAGTACCCAGAGGTTTGCTTCAACAAGTGACTTAATTGGAATATTGATACAAAAGGAGGCAAATATACAAACTTTGAGAGACTACTGGGATGTGCCATAAGCAAGTTCCAAGTAAAATAGATTCTGGAGAAACTGTAGTATGTTGACTCACAGAGACACTTTCCATTTCAAACTTAAAGCAAACATGAAATAACATAACAATTACCTAAGTTATAAAGGTTTTGACGTTCAAATTCATTATGTAATCAAAAGAGTCTCGGTATTATCATCTTATGGACCTTAAGGCTTGCCCTGCAGGAATAACAGAGTTGTCCACGGCAACATCTGTCACATAACAGCAAATAGCTAAGGACAAGACCTGCCAACTCCCTGTGCGCCTGAATGTATTTGCAGCTACTTTTTCCTGGAGACACAAACTCAAACATTGATTCATCTGCTTAACACATGTACTTGCATCAGGCTGCTTTCCTTTTTACCTTTTGACCGTGTCTGCAAAGTGTGTGTGGGGCTGTAGCGGAGGAGTGGGCTTGGGCAGATAAGAATGCATAATGAAAAAAAGAGTTTTTCTCCATAGACAATCACATGTTCATCACCAGGCAACCTAAAGATGGCCCAGTTATTTTCAGTTAAAGCATACTCTTAATGAGAAGTAAAAGTTTCCAGAGGATTGTGTGTAGATAGTGAGGCGAAGGGACCAAACCTGGAGCAGGATGCATATAATGAGCCTGACAGTTTTACTAAAATTGCTTCCATGTCCACTCTGCTGGAAGTTGAAATTGTATTGAAAAGAATCGATTATGAAACAGAAATTGATCCCAAATGAGGAAAAACTTGTTTCAAGAATTACATTTGTGCAGCTTAACAGCATGTCCTGAGTACATATGAAGAAAATGAAGGGAATCACCTCCCTGGACATCACAATCACATATTTAAACACACACATAAATGTGGATTGAAAACCTGAGACACTAGACCCAGTTTTTTGTTGATAGAATTGCTGGTATCAGGACTAACATAACTCTCCCTACCCCTTCTAATTCCACTATTTTCTATGTCTCTCGTTTCATTTTCTGTTTTGGCTGAAGTGGGCAGCCATCTGAGGCCCAGTATGCGCCCCCCTGAAACATTATTCCTTTTAAACTTTAAAGTGCTTTTTGATACTGTTTTACCCCATGTGCTGTCCATCACATCAGTCTACTCACTGGGACTGTTCCAGCTGATTTTGAATATGCCATAGTGCATTTAACAGCCTTGATCTACCTGTTCTGTCTAATTTTAGACCTATCTCTAAACTGCCTTTTTTCCTCCAAGGTGCTGGAGAAAGTTGTTTTTCACCAGCTCCAGAGCTTCCTGAACATAAATTGTTGTCACTGAAATATTTCAGTCTGGTTATAAAGCACATCATTGCACAAAATCGGCACATTTAAAACTTTTGAATGGTCTTTGGTTAACTGCAGACTCAGGGGATTCAGTGCTGCATCTGAGATGATGGACCATGGTATCAGAGTCTCTCAATTGGTGCTTTGTGTAGGCATTAAAAGAATTTTATCTTGACTTGGTTTAGTCTCACCTGCCTGAGGACATACAATTGTAGAAGGTGCAAGTTTTTTAAAACCTGAATGATAAGAAAACATTTCCAGAGAACTTTTTTTGTTGGATTTTTCCATATTAATCTAGTCACTTTGGTCAATGATGGGACATGGTGATAAACATTCAGAGAAAATCTCATTCTCAAGATAAAAAAAAGATACACTCCAAATTTGGCTCACTGAGACAAAATAAGGTTAAAAAACAAACATCCCTTTTCATTTTACTTCAGAGAAGACATTTTATTGTGCCTTGGTGCTGGTAAGTATCTTACTTTATACCTTCTGCAGCCTCTGAAGTTGTATAGTGGGAATAATTTTTTTACTATTACAGTGAGATGCTTGTAAAGAGCAGAGGGAATCTGGCTTGGTTCTTAAGAACTTTTATCTCTCCCCGCCTTGTGTGTGGTGCTGCCTTTCTTTTATCTCTTCCTTTTGCCCTTTTTTAAGGCTATAAAAGGATACAATGTGTGGTTTTAAAAAAAACCACGATACCAGCAGCATGTTTGATGAAAGAAGATTCCTGCTGTGTAGCTGACGCCTTTCACTCAACCAGTTATCCAGACAATTTCATTCTAGAATAACAGTTATTGACTCAGTGTGTACTGAGCTAAAATGTTGATCCCTTCATAAATATTGTGTCAGTTTGATGTTCACTTACTCTTAGTTAAGGTGTCATTGATTCGGTAGCTGCACAAGACTTTGTCAACATTTCGGGCGTGGAGGAATCCATTTCCCCTCACTACAACCTGGAAGGACTCTGGATGGAGAAAGACAAACATATACACTGCATGTCACCTTGATATCTACATGTAAGGTTATTTTGAGGTTTTTCTTTCCAAAGTAACACAGCCCACCCCAAAGCAAAACTCACCCACCCAACTTTAGTCAATTTGATTTTTTTAATACAGAATTTAAGAACAACAACTGATAAGCTTATTGAAATCATCGATAGGCTGGTAAATATTGCTATAGGTAATACATCTTTTACAAGCTCTGTATTAATAACTCACCAATGCTCTAACAGAATGCTGTAATTAACCAAAAAAGGAGTTTGATCTAACTTTAGGATCAATTAGACCTTTGTGGTTTTATTGATACATGGATGACATGAGTCCATTTGCTGAATCATATTCCCCGCGCCCGGAGGAACATTGATTATGTCCTTTCTTGATCTTGTAGGGTTAGGGTTAACTTAAAGTTATTTTGGAACCTATGACAACCCAAACAACAAACCTACAGGATCAGATTACGAGAAATGTAGGAGTAACAGCTTTAAGGTGCTGAATTTGAATAAAGTCTTTGATTAAAAAAAAAAGTCTAGATATGTCACAAAAAAATCTATCAAGTTATATCAGTTAAGTTGTGTCAAATTCTGGTGATTGAGCAGCCCGAGGAAGTTGAACAAAAGGGAAATCGTTCTTGTTGTACCTCCTGCACAGATGCTGGAGGGCTCTGCTGCCAGGATCTCGATACAGGACTTCTTTAGGATCTGAGGAAACGATGAGTGAAGAGTCACTGTTGGTGTATGGGAATAACCTTGCCCTGTTAAACATTACAGTATGTGTGTTTGTCTGTTACACTATTTCATCCACTTTAAATAATCAGGATAAGCTATGATACATATTTATGTTTATCAATTAACGTTTAATCACGTAAAGATTTATTTCTATTTGCACTCTGCAAAAGTGCTGCACAGAGTATATGTTGCTGCCTAGGAACACACTTTTTGTGACCTCTAAAGAGGAGGAAGACTGATTCATGACCCACAACCACACTCACATGAGTAAGAGGCAACAGCTTTTAGTTTGCTCTTAATTTGTTCCAGATGCCAACGTTAACCTTTACCTCATATCCCTGAGCTCCATTTTGCCTTATTTCTTAACAAAAGCCATACAAGAAATATGGCAGTGCTCCACTTTCCACAATTTCTTGCATGGTTTTTGTTAAGCATTTCAATGGATTATTAAAATGAAAGAGAGACTGGAGATATCTTAAAGAAGTCATTTCGATCAAAATGACACCGGACCTTCCCATGGCAACATAATTTGTGCTGTGTAAATGTGTGTTGGTACAAATGAATGCTTACTGAATCGATGACCCCTTGCAAAGCCTCAAATCCATCATTTACAGGAAAGACGTGGTCTTTGCTATCAGCAATCTTTGCCAGCTAAAAAGAAATAAATTATTACAAGTGATAAATGGCACTAAAAAAGTGATAAGTTAAGCTGAACTAAATGACTAAATAACCTTGTTTTAAATGGAAAAGTTACAGTTGTAACACCAAACAAATACAAGAAATAAGCTGATTTGTTGATGGGACACAAACATACTACCAAACCTGAAAAAATTATGTGTATTAAAAAACCCAAAAATACATTTCAAATATTTGCTGGAAACTTGAATTCACACCAATACACCTTCATCTGCTGTCTGACAACAGAGTTAATTCAGTTTTCATTTCCAAAGCTGATTTACATTTAAAACTCTATATTTGCACTCAAGCTAAGGTGTCATGAGAATAAAACTTCAAAAACACCCACCTGTGTCTCATTGAAGTCCTTCACACCTACGCAGTAAACCGAGGCACCCAGACTTCTGGAGCGGTTGGCCTATCAGGTATGCACACAGATTCAAAGCAAAAAACAGGAAGAAGCTCAGCGCCTGTGTCCAATTATACCTCTGCCTTCCACAAACATCATCCAAAGCAAAAAAAGGAGCATGTTTGTCTGACCTCTGATGAGGTTTTACAAGAAGTTGGGCAACAATGCATTTTAAATGATTAATGTTATTCAGATGTTGTAAAACAATAGGATGTCACACAGATGTCTGAGTGCCAAACAGAATACACAAAATCTTCATTTCCAAGTTAACAATGCCCGTGGAGTATGTTGTTCACACTGAATGCCATAAGACCACACACATTTTCCAATATATCCAGCTACTGAGAACCTCAGCCCCACTTAATCTCTGCTGTCAACAAGTGTCTGAGGGCATTCGGAAGTGAGCATTCACTCCTTCACATGCAGCGCTTGAATTGTCAGGGGGGCAGATGAATTATTAGATTCCAGCAGCAGACGTTTTTCCTCTAAGATCAAAGTGATGATGTATGGCATGACAGCATTTCATCTGGCCCATCAGATGTTCAGGTGTGTTTCACCTGGTCATAGTCTCTGTTTTTAGTTTTTTTTACTCACCTCCCTCTCAGCATAGTAGAAGAGATCCTCATGCAGCTCTCCATCTGTCAAAGCTATGATAACACTGGCTGTGCGATAACCTACAGATGGAGGGAATTCGGTTATAACAGCAGCATTTTTACTCACTTATCTCCTGAATTCAACATAATCAAGAATATTGATATTTTGTGTTACATGATGCAAATCTTCCCATTCGGTTCTTCCCAGTATGACTGCAACACAAGCTCCAAGTATGATGAGTCCACCACCGTGTTTTGACAGTGGAAGATTTGAAGATTCTCTTTTTTCCTCCAAATATATGATCACTGAATGTGGACAAAAAGTTTTCTTTCAACATATCAATCCACATAAATTGTTTTCAAAAATGCATCAGGCTTGTTGTTTCTTTCTGATGACTTATCCATGAAAGCTATATATATGGAGGCATTGCTGCACAGTAAATCAGTAGACCACTTCTGCACTTTAGAGTTTGCTTAATCCTCCTGAAGACCAACTGCAGTCAAACATGGGTTTTAATTGGCTCTTCCAGAAATCTTAGAGGCTTGATTAACAAGCATCTTCTTAATTATGGGAAGTTTTCCTGGGCCTTTCAGACCTCAATTTTACCTCTGCTTTTCCTGCTCACTGCTGTTTGTTAACATGAACATTTGGGGAAATGGGTCACTTAAAATACTTCTACTTGTTCTAATAATTCTGCAGGGTGCAGTCACCGTAAGTAAAGAACTTGTTCTGCTTGTCAGGTGGTTTGATGTGGATAACTTCTTGACTCCACAAACAGAAAGAAAAGAAAGCTTCTTCATGCAGCTGAAATACAGTATTTTGCAAATCTTCCCACCCAAAACCTTGGCTGTCTTCTATAGCTAAGAGCCACTGATTTAAAGGCACAGTGGGAAAGAATTACTGACATCTAATGGTAAAGATGAGCATAGAAATAACTTCAGCTGCCAAGCACAGTTGTGAATGGACGGTGGCCATCAGTGGCCAAAATTCTTCCAGTCACAAACATGTTTTCATCTGTGAGTGGATCCGGTGGCCTCAAGTGCAGCGATGACTACACTACAGGGAACTTCTTCAGAATTGTGTACATGTGTACTGTCTTTTTCTATGTGCCTTTTAAGGCATTACCTATCCAAGATGGTACTGTGGCACCTATCAAACAAAGTCGGTACTACAGTTTTAAAGAGGGAACTAATTTCACACACACAGACTTGTTTGTACATTCAGAGACAATAGTAGATGGTCGCACAAATATGGCAGTTGCCATGTGTGTGGACCCACGGCAAGTAGATATAATTAGTTCACTCTAAGAAAATAAAAACAAAAAAGTTGTTTTAGTAAAGTTATTAGATACCAATAGAAACATTGTTTTTAATAATACATTACATTTTTCTGTCACTGCCCATTCATTTTGTTACATGTTATACCTTTAATGCAAAAACCCAGGTACAAACAAAATGCAGGTAATACACACCTTCTGTGTTTCCATAGTAAATCTGTTCACTAGCCTGTGAAGAAAAAATAACTGTATTGAAACATCAGCCCAGTGGCATGCAGTGAACGAAAAAATTCCTCTCTGCTTTAATACAACAATCATTTAATGCTCTGGATTGTGTGGTTCGTGTTCTGGAGCCAGAGCAGATAAAGCAGGTGCCAGCTTAGAGTCGGATGCTGTGGGCTTACCCTCTGGATGCCCTCATGCATGAAAGTGTCTCCTCCTGGACGAACTGCATAGAGCTCCTCCAAACCTTTACGAATACATTCCCTGTGCAGGCACAAAGAAGTGAAGTTTTGATAATGTTATCTGGTTGAATATTTACTTTGTCAGTTATATTTGTGAACACGTTTTTGTATCCAAAACACACCCACTGAGATGTGATAACAGAGTTATAGTTTCCATAAGAAAATGTAAGCAATGTGTAACAAATCAATACAATTAAACAGTTTTAAATTGCACTGCCTTGCAACACTGTCACACAGATAGGAAATTTGTAGAAAAACATGTGAAGGAAGCATTGAAAATGCAAAAAGATTTTTCTCAGGAAAGACAGTTCATCAAACTGCCCACAATATGTCAAAAAACTCATGATTAAGTAGTTGTCCAGACCGATGACACTATAGACAGATCACAGCAAGGGAAAGTATCTGTCTGGATATTCTTCTTTGCCATAAAAATTCTACATCATAACTGTGTGTGACCTCTGTCCAAATCTGCTATTACACTCATTTCTTTTCAGCTGTACGAGAGAAGCAAAGGATTAAATGCATTTTGAAAGGATCTGCATCCACCTGTCTTCTGTCAAGCTCATCAAGGTCTGTCCCTCAGTGGAGAATACTATGAAGGACATCCGCAACTGTGGGCTGGGGAAAAGAGAGAAAACAAATGCACTCTGTTAGATCAGTAATCAATATTTAATACATGATTTCCCACGGACATCTGGTGTTTACCTTATGAATTTTTGTGCTAGATGTTCAACAAAGTGGTAGATTTCATTCCAGTGGTTCTGTACGCTCCCAGATCTGAGAAGCGAAAGGAAAATTAAGGTAAGCATGGTTGTTTCAACCCCTGCTGTGTGTCTAAACTACACGAGCATGTTCAATGACAGAGGAGCACATGGAATGTAGTCTCCACCCCTTTTATATATGAGAAATCTGAAATAGACACAAAAAAGAACACACTCTCAGAAAGAAAAAGTACCTAATTGTACCTTTAGTTGTACAAAGGCTTATTACTGGGTAATACCCTCAAAGGTATTGTTGTTGCGCCCTCAACAGATGGTACTTATTTGTACCTTTGTAGTTTGTACCTTACAAAGACCAGTATTGTACCTCTGGTGACTGTCTTGTACCCTAATTTAAAAGTAGAACATTTCTCCCATCATGGCCGAAAAGAAAAATGATGCTTTTTTCTCTATTATACACACAAACATATACCAGTGAACACATCAGAGGTAATGTGGGGTTCAGTGTCTTGCCCAAGGAAACTTCAACATGTGAGGATTGGGGAAACCTGGGTTCAACCAACCTTCTGACTGGCAGACCACTGCACTTCCTTTTGAGCCACAGCCAGTCTGAATATAAAAAAGGAGGATAATGTAAAACCAGTTGGAAAATTAGCTAAGTGTGTGTGAAATCATTGTAAAAAAACAAAAAAACAATTGAAATGCACAAATCTAGATTTACATATAAACTTGTTGTTTTTTCCCAACACTGCACAACCACATAACCAGTGGTGGTTATAACCTTGAGGTCCAGTTATGAGCCCAAGTGGGTAAATAAGTCCAATGTCCCCAGGGGGACAGTTATGTACTCCTACTGTACCTCTGTTTCTGATTGCATAGTGGACAGCCGTGTTGGGTTATATTGCTTCGCAGGAGTTTATTTTATCTTATTTTTGTTTTTCTTTAACCAGGTAATTTAGTTGAGAACCATTTCTCATTTGCAACGACAACCTGGCCGAGAGGCAGCAGCAAAATGCAATTTATACAATGATACACTCACATAAAAAATTAGAAGCAGGAACACTGATCAGAAACATTGTTCGTGATACATTATTGAATGATTATTCATCACTGACCTACTTATCTAGTTTCGTTTTGTAGTCTTCACAGTTGGTTTACTCCAAGGTGTAGCAATGATGTCATACTCCTCGGATTACTGTTAATATTTTCTTAATGCACATGAAATAGTTCACGGTTATTGTAAACAGACTGTACTCTCATTAAACTTTCATGCAGCCAGCTGTGTAATCACTCCTCTGTCAGACTGGACATTAATTGACTCACACTCTTCCGTCTCACATTTTGCTTGTCACATTTTAACTTGACGTTTTACTCCGCTACATAGCAATAGTGACAAAGGTCACCGTTTCCTGCTCTGTTGGGAGAAAAACTGCAAACTTGCCTTTTGTGTGTCACTGCTGATTCTTATCTAAATGCCTTTCATTTAGACTGTTTTTATAAGTCTCTCATTTCTCAAACACATATTTTCCATTGTTACCATGACACAAGTCCAAGCACAAGCAGCTCAGCCAAGAAACATTGAAACATTGGAACATCTGGACCAAATGGAGAGAGGCAGTTCAGACATAAAGAGGCAAGGAAAGATCAGGAAGAGGACAGTGGGGACAGGTGAAGGACGTTGCAGCTAAAAGGCAAGGTAAAGTCCTCTCTGAAGAAAAAACAATACAATAAAGTAAAAGGAGCGGGTTGAGCAGTAAACTGATGCTTGATAATAAAGGCTGTCAGGACACATAAATCTGTGTCAAACACAGCTAATACAAACAGTTTCTCTATTACACAGATGTGCTTGATTATTCCTCCCCGAAACAGCAGTGTGCCCGCAGTTGGCACCGACATGTGCTGCATGACAACTGGAAAATTTACCTCCATCTCTGGATGTGCAAGCTCTCTAAACAGTTGAGCCATAGAAAAATCTTCCAATCACACCCCTAAAATCCCGGCAAAATTATGAATTTTATGAGCCGGAGAAATGATTTCATGATCTACTTGGCATATATTTTGGCTTAGAGTGAAAAATTACAAATTGTATTGGACTGTATTCATACAGCCCCTTATATAGTTTTGTTGACCACTCAAGAAAGTATTAAGCCTTATTCACCCAATCCACATACAAACTCACACAGCAATTCTTATTGATGGGCACGTCAAAGGGTTCACCAGCCTGCCCAAGGACACTTATATTAGTGGTCTGAGGAAGCCATGGATTGAACCACTGACCAGCTGACTGTAGTTCAAGAGGACTTTTACAAAAATATCAAAAGGTAAGTGTTCGGTCAAAAAACAAAAACCTGACTTTGCTCTTCAATACTGCATGAGGTTCTATAACAAGAGATTCTCACTTTTTGTTTTGTAGAGCATGAAAATTTTACTCTTAAATGTATTTTATATTCCCTGCTCAGACTTTCAAGGAAATTACAAACCATATTATACCCCATCCACACAGAAAATAACATCTTAACTCAGTCAAGTAAGCCCTGTAAACAAAGCAGTAGCCAACATTTGAACAATTGGTGATTCTGCATTGCCAAAAGAAAACAAAAAGATGATTCAACTCTAAATTGGATTTCTGGATG
>JBBBVU010000012.1:19829068-19842505 GCA_037177055.1 Atherinosoma microstoma | reverse complement strand
TGTAATAAAGTTCAGAATTTTTGCTTTATTTACCTTTTGCTATGTTCTGAGCAATGAAAAGAAACATACTGTGTGTGTGTGTGTGTGTGTGTGTGTGTGTGTGTGTGTGTGTGTGTGTGTGTGTATGTATATATATATAGTGTGTGTGCACATGCATATACACATACATGTACACTGCTAGCAAAAAGCTAAGGATTTTCTGCTTTTTTTTTACAATGTCAGAATGTACCTAAATGCACTATAACCTTTACAGGTGAACTAAATTTGACACGTGTGCCGGTTCAATGTTTAACTACTTATTGCATAAGGTGATAACATAAACAAACAAACAAGTGTCTGACCCATGAATTGACAACTTGTATGTTCTAGTTCAGACTGCTTGTATTTAAAAAGTCCTTTTCATCATATTGTTCACATTTTGAGAAAATGACACCAAACACATGACAAGTTGGTCACCAAACATGTTGGCATGTTGTGGCATACCCACAACTCAGGTTAGCTTTTCTGTTAATTGTTTGTGATGATGGAATTTAATAAATTTAGTTTAATAAATTTAACTGAAAAATACTTTTACTTTTGAAAATTGTTGTTGGTGTTACTATGAACCCTATTGTATTTAATATGAAATTTTAACATTTAAATTATTTTAGTCTTTAAATATATAGCCTATACTATATTTGTATACATTTCCCATAAGTTTAATAAAGTAAAAAAATAAACACCCAAATAAACAATAAACCATCGAAACACAATTGCCTAAAATCTCAAATTAGAAATAAAAAACTTGTGTTTATTTTGAAGTATTTCGTTGTGCAATGTTCCGCAAAACACCAACAGGTGTCGCACAAATCGCGTAAGTGTGCGCGTGACTCTTCTGTAAAGCTTGCGCTTGCAACGTAAGGTTAGGAAGCTTGCCCGCGTGCGTGAGAGTGGACCGCCGGAGTCCAGTGCGCACGTGTGAATAATGGCATGCGTGCGTAACGGGTGCGCGTCTTTGCTAAGCTGCGTTGTGAGCTTTATCCGCTGAAATAAACAAAGAAAGCGAAGCAGAGAATTCCCTCACAACTACAGTCCAAGTGTAACAAAGAGACTTAATGTATCATGTAGGTGCAGCCAAACTTTTGACTTTTACAGAGTTTAGAAGAGCCAAGGCGCTTTGTTTAAAGAAGCTTTTGTTCTTGATGGATAAATATAATATCTGTCTTTGGGGTGATTTATTATGAACTTAGGTATGTGGCAACAACTAAAGGTTTCTACAGGCAGCGCAGAGAAGCTCTTATCATATATATGAATTCTCTACGAAGTTATAAAATCCAGTCACCCGAATTTCAGTCGTTTAAGCGCTCTTCAAGGATAACTGACTGACCGACAAGGGCGCAATAAAAATGCACGCTGGCATCAGCGACTGAAAGGGCATTTTCACCGCCCCGATGGAGCTACAATATCATCAGAGTTTCTCAGGTAGTAACCCACTCTGTGCAAGCCCGGAGCTTCAGCTGGAGGAGAGAAACCACCCCAGCAGTGTTGCCAACTCTTCAGTAAGAAAAGTAGCTATTGGCTGTCCTAAAAGTCGGTAGAAGTCACTAGATGACGTCATCATCTAATTTGCATATTCAGCCTGGTGCATATTTTACGGGATGCTGCACACCTTAAATATGTTAATAGCAGCAAAAAATAAAGACTTTCTTCTATCAATATTTTCTTTATGTCGTTTAGATTAGTTAGGGGCCTACAACATGTTGCAATATTTTTACCTGTTTAAATGTTTTTGTCCTTACTCTTTATTAATAATCATTCATATCCAACAGTAAGCCAGGGCAGGATCAGCCACCAGCAGCTTTGCACGTTTCATTGTCAGTGTGAGACATGGAGGACAGGTGAACATCTCCTGCTCTGACTGCTGCGTGAGGAGGACTGAGCCTCCTGAGCGCTTATAGAAGAGGAGGGGGGGGGGCAGAACCCGCTGCTCACGGAGAAAAAAAAACAAACCATACATGCTTTCACGTCGATCTCCAGAAATCTCAGAAGTCTCCTGTACTTCCAGAAAAAGTCGCTAGATTTGTTTGTAGTCGCTTTTTTTGAAAAAAAAGTCGCTAGAGGGATGTGAAAACTCGCTAAATATAGCGACAAAGTCGCTAAGTTGGCAACACTGGCCCCCAGAGCAAAGAAGACACCGGAGAGAGGCTGGATTTAAAACCCGCCCTCCGGCGGGATCTCGTTCCCCCACAAAAAGAAAAAAGAAAAAGGAAGAAAAAAAACCTCCCATTTTCTCTCTCACTGTTTCTCCTTCTCACTCACTCTTCTCTCTGTGTCTTTCCCTCTGCCCCTCTCTCGTCCCTCTCTCTTCCTTTACCTTTATCCCTCGCCTTTCGCCGTCTCCCCCCACCACAAACATGGATTTCTCGGCGCGGTGTTTGTTTCTTCTATCATGTCTTGGCGTGATATTGGCGATCGATTTGGATGCAATTGATCCAGGCTACTATGTGGAGACCACTGCCACATCAGAGACGATCGACTACAAGGATCCCTGTAAAGCTGGTGAGATTCCCCCCCTTGTTTTTGTAGTACGCTGTGTGATTTACTTCATTTATGTGGAGGTAGAAACATGCCACGACTCAGCGCAGCTCTCACAGAGAGCAGAGAGGCGCTTTTACAGGGATGACAGCGCTGGATGTAGTTTTTAAAAGGCTTGAGAGAACATTGTGTGCAATTGTTTTGTAAGTGACATAGTTTCTGCAGTTTGAAACGTTTGAAGCACACACAGTCGCCTTGGACAACCTAGCTCGGTGATCGGCTGCAAGGATGAAAATGGGATGAGGAGGTTTCTAGATACAATTCTCCAGATATAAAAAGTTTGGACTTCAGGGCCAGTTGAGAATTTCCTGTCTACTTTTTTGTTTTTTCCCCCACACAAATTCAAGATTTGTAGATCCTGTGGGGTGTATCATTAAAAACTCTCAAGCTATTGTGAAAGTTAGGGATTTCTGTAGTTTTACATCAAGCTTTCTCCTTCCTTTCTGGCAATCACTGCACATAGTCTGTCCTTTTTTCTTTTCCCTTCACCGGCTGTTCACACGGCCACTAAAACAAAGTGGAGGAGGGGAGAGAAAGGAGTACAGTGGAGCTGAGAAATTATGCACTCATAATTCTGCTGGCTGATATGGGTCAAAGTGTGTGGTTTTTTGTTCTGCTGTGGCGAAATCTGCATTGTTTCCAGTTATTTGGCCAAAGACTATTTGAGTTGTCATTGTAAGCTTTAATCTGAACTCACTGTCTTGCCAAATCCCTTTGGGGGAATTTGAACAGATTGCGTTTTCCATCTGGTAAAAGTATTCAGGTTACAGATACAGAGAGCTGGCTTTAGTCAGAATGACCTCTAAAGTCCTGGAAGTGCTTCCCAGTTCGACATTTTCTGATGTGTCAGCCTGTTATAGATCATGTTTCAGTCCACCAGCTCTTTTACCCTACTGTCTCTTTTCCTCAGTGATTCCTGAAAACATAAAGCTTTCAGAGTGTTGTGACTATGTGTAAACATGACAAAGGTCAAGCTGCCGATGAGAAATGCGTCGTGTAGGAGGCCTTAAGATGTTGCTTCCGGTTTATTCTTTACTGTTTATGTTGAGTCATTCCAATGGTCACAGCACATCTCTTATGTTGACAGAGCGACTAACTTTACACTGGAGCGGACTAATAATTGATGATGCAAAGTGATTTGTCTGACGTGGTTTTCAAGAAATTGTTGATATTCAACAGTTATGTCTCAGCAGGGACATTCCTGCTTTATGATCATAAGGCGTAACTGGTGTTTATCTTGGACAGAATGTTATCGTTATTAGTAGGCAAGTTTGTCCAAACAGTCATCTCAGCAGAGTGCAGTTTAGTTTATGGCTTCCTTTGGGGGAGTTTGCAGACAGGTGGTTGGAAGATGGTCACTAAGCACAACCTTCCAACTTCCATTTCTTCCAAATCTCACCTGCCTTTGTCCTTTTGTCCTTCCTACTATGCAACAAAAATGTTGGTCTCCTTTTCCCTCCTGCTCCACTCAAGATGAGACACTTTTTTCCCACTGTAGTCACCTTCAGACCAGTGTCTGCAGGGACTACTGTACGGTCGATGATTCTTGAATTATTGATTTTCCTCTCCTTTCCCCCCCCATTTGTCAAGCATATCACTGCACTGAGCGTATTTGATCACTTTCTGTGCCTGGAGCTCAGCATTTTTATATCACACTACATCCGCTCAGGGAAAATGATTACAGCTTTTGTGGTAACAAATCCTATGATGTCCTGTGAGGAGAGCATTCTATGCTTGTTCTATGCTTGTCCTCTATTCGTCTGCCCTGATTTAACACACTTCTCCAGTATCTGGAATTTTGCCTATTGTACTGAAATCTTAATTATGGATTGTGTGTGTGAAATTGTATAGCTGTTGTCCTCTTAAAAGTGAGCATAATGGCTCATATTTAGGTGACAGCAAAAGCTGTCACCAAGCTTCAGTTAATGCCCTTAGTTTTCTCATATTATTTAAGTTCACTTGGTAGATTCCATACATGGAATAATCCCCATCGTTAAAACCAAAAAATACATATTTGCATTTACAAAGATTGAAATGAATAACTAAATCATACGTAATAGAGGTTTGCACTGATTGAAGCAAGAGGTGCAACCAGACTGAACTAATTAAATATTTTTGGGAGTTAACCGCTGCAAAATTCCTCAGTTTGCACAACTCCAAACTTGGCAGCTTCCCAGGAAGTCATTTAAGACTCTGACAAGCCTCGAAGATTAAACCCACTCATTTTCACAATGAAAAATGAATGAGAATCAGACATGCTCACTGTCTTCTCTGCTCAAATGATAATCACAAAAGTTGTCTCCAGTTTGACTTATGCCTCCATTCAAGGTGCAGACATCATAATCGACTTAAGACTCCTGTGATGATACTGCCTGACTGTGCTGTCTATTGTGCATGTGGAAGCTTTGAATACATGCTTGAGCTTTTCTGGCCCCAGTGGACAGGTCAACCTGTGAACCCCTCTCTTCTCTGATCCTCTTTTATGCAACTGGTTTCTGTACGAGGCTCAAATATTTCACACAGACTCAGTCATTCACCTTGTGCCAAGGGAATGCACGGCTAGAGGATCTGGGGCAGGCCAGTCACACATACTCCCGTGCCAGCTCAGGTGAGGTGAGTGCTGGCCATTCATGATGAAAAGTGGTAGTTTTAGCTACTGACTGCGGGTAGCTTCACTGTCAACAGGGTCCTATGTCATTCCTGTCACCTCTCACTCCTTGTCATTGACCACACTTTGGTTATTTAGGAATAGGTTTCTAAGCCTGTTGAAGTCTTTATATTAGTAAATGGCTAACCTACTACATTATAATTGCTAACCTGATTTATTTTAGCTGCACAAGTATTTATTAACGATTTTGTTTGATTGTGACATCTGATATTAAGATGGAAAACAAAACTAAAGATGGAAGAATAAAACTGAACATTTTTTTAACAGCTTGACTCAAGTATAACCTTCAGATCTTTGCTGAGATCCTGCATCCAAATCTTATGTGGTTTAGATATCTGTAGCTCAAAACAAATGCTGCTCATTATCCAGCTCCATCCCTCAATCCTGCTCTGGCAATGTGATTGGGCTGTGTGTTCAGGATTGGGCCTTTAAGCAACACTTAAGCAGATGCTTTTCTTTTATCATGGAATGTAGTCTGTGTAGCCGAACCCACACTGGGTGTTTTTTTTACATTACAGGACCCCTGCCACTTCTCTCTCTGCAGGGTTCTGCTGATTAGGGAGCTGATGTATTGGTATGATCTTGGTGCATTAGTGGGGGCAATATGTTTGTCGTCAGAGCTAAGTAACACCTAATCTTGCATTATATAAATACCAAGCGCGGGTATGGGGATGAAGTGATAACAAGTACTTTCAACCGTTTGTTAAAATGGCTCTAAGGATGCTTTGAATTGCAGCAATGATCACATTGACAGCATTTTTTTCTCACTGTTATTCATCTGTGCTGCTGCTGATGTGGAAAATGTATTCTTCTTTTCTCCACCTGTAGTTAATATTTAAGGTTTTTTTTCAGCTATTATTCGTGGAATGTTTTTTAGAGATGAAGATTACTTCCAGATTTATACTTTACATTGGACATCTGTTTGGAGAAAACTTGCTCTTTACTTGCATCAGACTGTGCAAATATGTGTCTACTTTCTCAATAAGAAAGTTTGAAAATGTGAAAATCCTTTCAGACTGTGTGACATTTAAACAAAAAGAAAAAAAAGAGACAAATGGTCGGTGAGCTGATGAATCATTAGAGGGAGATTGACTGGCAGTAGGATATATCAGTAATCATTGCCACGGATGAGCTGGGAAATCCAATCTGCTAATGGGCTTGATGGAGTGTGAAATGTTAAAGGTGATGCAGTCTCTTGCTGTGTGCCCTTTTGCAGCTAAAGTCACTCTCATTTTGTCAATAAAGATGGAAGCTGTGCTGTGGTGACAGTAACACGCTCTTGATCGCAGCTGTGGGTGATGAGATGTCAGGCTTTTATTGAAGAATAATTACTTCAGTCTCAAGCTGTTGTTTGTGACTTTGCCAGAACTTCTTTTCTAATTATACCATACTTACCTTTTTAAAATCAGCAGATATGCAGAGTTTTTTTTCCCTCTCAAGCCTGAGGCACAAGTTGCAGCGTTAGGAAATGCCAAGGTGAGCATTTGCTGAAAAAATAACAGCTGGTGTTGTTTTTACAAAGGAGCAAGGTACCATATTAACACAACAGTGTCCATGCATAATGCAATTCATCATTCCCAAGTTAGAATTATGCCCGTTTTGCTTCTTGGACAGTCTTTATATTCTTGCTGTGCAGGCTTTGCAGTTCTATTTGCTCAGTAGAGCTTTGCACATTATCCAAAGGGTCAGAAGCTGGAATTTGGCAGAAAGTACTCGTACCCCATGAAAACATAAGAAGAGATACTCTCACTGTCATTAGATGGTAATCACCTTAATGCAATACACTATTGGCCTCTATAGGAATTCAAATTGCAGCATTTGTTACCAAACATGGACTGTGAAAGGCGGTGCCAAGGGTACCTCTATTGTGATGCATCCCAGGCTTCCTTAGCAGCCAGGTTCTTTCATCCCTCATCATTAGGTCACATACAAGGGCTGTTAAAATGTCTCTGTAAGCACAGTGAGGAGTAAACTGTGGCCTCCCTGCAGAGCTTCCTGTCTAAATATAGGCTGATGTTTGTGTCTTCATAGGCTTAGTATTGATGTTGGTGCAAGTTTCAGTGGCAGATGTCATGGCCTGGGATTCACAGAAGGAGATTTATGGGAATTGTCCAGGCATATTTGAGACGGCAGAGGTCGAGACTAGGGCATTACACAAATCAATGGGATTAATATGATTGAGGTCTCATATTTAATCTGACTGGATATGGTTGACAGGGCCAGATTGGGATTAAAAGGATTATGATGGTTAACTTAAAAAATTAAAATAAAATCGTCCGTGAGGAACAAGTGTCAAATTTATTTAATCCAATATTTCAACAAAGGTCACAGTCATATTTTTTTTTTAGTAGATTGAATGGATTCAGGAAGAAAACTCACGTGGAGTTAATCCCTACATTTAGATAATTTCTCCATCTCTAAAAAGAGAAAAATGAACTTGGACTTAAACCTTTGTGCTGTTGCCTAACTATTCTGCACAGACATTATTATATCTGCAGCTGTTGTCATCTAGGTGATGAATAGTGCTTGGGAAGAGATACATCACTGCACTCTGTGGTGATCACTTGCCATCTGCCACATTTACTAGGCTATAATCTACTGTATAACACACCAGTGTCACTATGCTTGCACTTCACCTTATTACAGCACTCTGTGTCTAGTTTATCACTGTTCTCCACAGCCTGGCCTCAATCCCAGCCCTGTGTTGTATACAAAAGATGCTTAAAACTGTGTGTCTGTGGATAATTAAAGCCAGGAGACAAGGGGATTAATTCTAAATCCCTGTGAGTTTTTTCCATAAACCTGCAATAGTGTCTCCAGGACGACTGCTGCGCCTGGGGGAAATGGGTCCTAATGCCATTGGGCTGTGCATTTGCTCACTTCAGCCTCAACTGTTGTCTGAGAACAATGACACTACGGATTAAGCAGCCTCTCTCTGGAACAGTGGTGGAGAGAGCGCAGCCCTCTATGGACCTCATGGGGATGAGAGAAAGCCTGCACCTCGTTATTTAGTTACGGCTTGCACAAAATGCTGCTGATATGCAGAAACATTTCATTTGAAAAGACACACCCTCCAGTTGTTTAATTGTGCTCAGTTAACATGTAGGGAAGATGTTTTCAAAGAAGCATTTTGCATTTAGGACTATTCCTCAGCACAGACAGTTCGAGTGCTGTCTGTTCTTTTAAGCACTTCTAGGAATCAAATAAAAGTGAGAAGATAAAAGCAAAAAATGTCATTCCATAGTGAGTCTGTCCATCACATACAGAACAACATCTGGTAACTTCTCCATGTCAGTAATGTTTTTGCCAATTGCTGTCAGTATGTGTGCTGGCTGCAAGAAGTCTGTTTTGTGTCTCAGGTTTGTTCAAAGTCAGTGTTTATGCAAGCACAAATTACAGGATCTGTATGACCTCTGGAATTTAAACCTGTCGTCAGTGCGTGCCCGGTCTTGCCAGCACTGATCTACACCTTTTCTTATTGCTGTCATTAGCCTCTAATCTGGTCATTCTGCTTTGCATCCTCTTCGACCTGCTGGGAGGGAAACTGGCCTGCATTTAACCAAAGCCAGCTCCAGAATGTTTTAATCATACTCCTCTGGAGAACGGGGGCCTGAGCCAATTTTTTTTCTTTGTTTCTACTGGGCTTTTCATCCCTTTCTTTTTTGTCATAGACCTCTGTGAAACTTTTATGCAAGTGCAGAGAATAAGAGAACGTTGCTGGGTATGTTTTTGTTGTTGCTTAAAAGGAGACAAAATATATGAGCTGCCTCAAAACTAATTAAACAAAATTAACTTGGTACATGATTTGTTGTAAGGACGGCTTGAGGCAGGGTCACACACTGAAAATGATGAACACAGCCTCTGTGAGGCACCTCATTATCCCACATTTTACTAGCTCCCCTGGCTTCTTGGCCTGCCCCCTGTCCACCACACTAAGCTACAAAACACACATGCAGAGGGCTGTCATTTTCCTCCTGCACATCTGCCTTCCCTATTGTGAACTGCGACGTGTGCAGAGGGGATGTGTCTCCTTCCTCTCTTGTTGTCATCTGCTGTTCAGGGATGAATTACAGTGTCACCTCTTTGCCTTTCCCTCCCTATCCCCTGTTTCTTCAGAAACACCCCCACCCCCCTCGAACTCCTGCATGCAAGCTGGGCTGTAAATTCTAGAAACGTGCTGGTGTTAAAAGCCTGTAAAACTGAGCACCCTGTCTCTGCAGGGAATACTTCTAGCAAAGGGGCATTTAGTCAGAAATCTAATAAAGCACATTCCTCATAAAGTGGGACTGTTTGGTTATTTTCCGTCTCCTTGGCCTCATTAAAGGGCTATTACTTGTTCAAGGTGCCCCATATTACTCCTCGAAGTCGGTGTCAGCATCTCATTATGTCATATCTGATAGTTCTCATTTGGCATCCAAAGGCATTAAAACACATCATGTGGGTTTTATTGTTGGAGCTTTTCTTATTTGCTTAATGTCTCTTAAGCTTTAATTAATTATGGCTACAGTTTGCTAATGTGATCCAGTATCAGCATTGCATGGACCCCCAGAGGCCATATGTAATGCGGTTTCTGTCTTTTCTATCATATAACTGGATTAAGACATGGCTAGCATGTAAACCAAACTGACATACTTGTGCTCCGCAGCTCTATTTTTATTTCACTGCATGGAAAGGGTAAACGGAGCAGAGTCAAATAAAGGAGAGTATATACTTTCATATATGTGTTACACACTCAAGACCTGCCCCAAGTGCTTTGATGGGCCTCTGTGCAGCCTACTCTGTCTGAGAACCAGGAAAGGCTTGAGGCTACAGTGCAGAGCAAAGTGATGCTTCATACTGTTGAACTGCTGTGGATGCTGTCTGACATGTGCTCTTTCTGTTTGTCTCTCTCAGTTGCCTTTCTGGGAGACATTGCTCTGGATGAGGAGGACCTTCGATTCTTTAAAGTGGACAGAATAATAGATTTGGCTCAGAGAACTGTCCAGACTATAAATCACACCAATACAGGTAACAGTAACAGAAACTACTGCTCCAAAGGTACCAAGCTAAGGTAACTATTTATCATGAAAGCACAAAGGCAGGGTGTTTTGGATTGTTGCGTTAGATGAAATTACATCTAATGATTCCCATATAATTGTTTTTTGTCACTTTAATTGTTACACACAACGGCATTATATACACCACAGAGCCGTCGCATGGACTGTGCGAACTGTGCAACTGCACAGGGCCTCGCGCCACTAGGGGGCCTCGCTTCTGAAATCCGACTGGGGTTGTTTTATTCTTATTATTTTAAATAAATCAAATATATATATGCATGTGTGTATGTATGTTTGTACATGTATATAAACAAATGAAGTGGGTTTTTCATTGCCACTGTGTCATTTGGCCTCACTGAGGAAGGAAGAAGGGGAAAACTAAAATGTCAAGAGAACACTACTGATTTCGTAAGCATGAATAAGCTTGTGAGAAAAAAGAAAAAAAAGAAGGAAGAATTTAGTAAGACACTGTGTGAATCGCTGGATAAATATATCAGCACTTCCAGAGATGAGGTGGCTGAGCAGATGCCCACAAATAGCGGGTCCAGGGGTCGCGTTAACTACATTACAGATTACAGGGTAGCTAAGGGGAGCTCGGCTCCCCTGAAAAGCAGAGCAGCTCCCCTAAAGACATTCATCTGATACTCTAAGGGGGAGTCCTAAAAATGGTCCACTTTCAGGTTAGATTTAATTTTTCATACGGTTCGAGATGGGTAAGAATAGCATTTATTTGTTTGATCATTTATTTAATTTGATTAATTAGATCCTCCAAACAATGCAGGTGATCCGTTCAGCACCGTGGACAGCAGCATTGTTTCGTTTAATGCCACGAGCGTCCATAGCGACCACCTGATCTGCTTCTTAACCTTGTTAATGAACTCTGTCCCTTTTCTGATTAAACAAGCAGCATGTAGTAGCAGAAAGTTTTTTGCTGTTTATAATATTTTTGGCCATACTACATGTAATAATATGCATGCAAGTGCACGTAACTTGCAAAGTCACGGCGCACGCCCGAAGATAAGGCTCCCCCAAAAGCCCCTATATAACGGTCAAATAGCATGTGAGATATATGTGAGACTACGTGTATGTCTGTTTTATTTTAAAACATATTGCAACATGAGTATGAGTGCAGTAAACTAGCATATCTGTGTCCATGTGACTGTTATTCATGCGTAATTGCGCATCCATGTAAAAGAGCAGGGCCTCGCATTTCAAGTTGGCACAGGGCCTCGCACCCTCCCTGCGACGGCCCTGATACACCACAACTGTGAAACCACTCACTTCTTCTCCACCTGGGAATCAAATGACAGCTTTGTGATTTTCATGATCCCTCTTTAAATGCGTATATCTACGACTCTGTTATCAGTACACGTTGCTACAACTGTAATGCCGTGTTTGACAATAATTGCTGGGCTTTGTCAAGCTTAATGTTGCTCTCAAATTCAAAAGCACTGTTTAACCAACAGCTGTGAGTCAGCAGGGACGAATAGCCTCACAATCCTGGAAATTATAGGGGAGCAGAAACCAACAAGTGTATACATGTAGCTGCCAGGGAGCATCTCCTTTTGATTCAGTTAATAAACTCATAATAGAAAAGAAACATTGCGGAAATTTAAAAACAAACATTGGAGGTGCTTAAAACATCCACTGTATTGATTTTTCAGACTATATGGGGATCTCTTAGGTATGTGTTTGCAACAGAGACTGTATGTACACACATTCACCTTTGGATATCTACTTGAACAAGTTAGTCACAGCACATTTAATTGTAATGTAGTGGGAAAGATACTCCAGCATGGTATCAGCAGTGGTATTGCATAAGACTACTTTATAAAATAAATCAAGCCTGAATGCAGTATTTATTCACAGTCATTTTTTTGTGCCTCAGAAGGTCTTTATTAGTGATCCTCTTTTATAATGCAGGGAAGAATAGAAATTTTGGTTAATGTGTATTGTATCAATGAACTAATCCAAACATTTCAGCACAACTTCAGTGTGTTGGCTCTTCTCCGCAAAAATCAAACTTGCTCACTTACCACAAACTTAGCCGCTGCAAGTGCAGGTTAGGTCATACCTTCATATCCACTCCATAGCCTCACATGCAGAAAAAGGCAGGGACCTTTGGTTGGTTAAATATGTACTGCAATCAGAGTAAATAGTGACAAGTGATAGTCTTTAAAAAAGAAAAGAAAAAAAGAACCCTGTCTGTCAATGAGTGAATATGGTAGATTTAATCATACTCTTGTAATTAACATATATTCTTTGAGTTTTGTCTCTCCAGCACTTCTTATCAATTTACTGAGCCGATTTGGCTGTTATCAGCATTTTTCCACAACACATGCACAAGTGTACGTGCGAATTGTTCTCGCCAGGCTGCTAACATTTACTCCTGCAGACTGATTTTCAACAGAACACATCACACAGCAAAATTCGGCCCCTTTCTGCAAACTGCATTTTAATGAAATTCTTTTTTTCTTTTTTTTTAACTTAAAAGCTCACAGTTACTGCTTTAAGTCTTATTATGATATTTATTTTTGACGTCTTCCTACAGGTTGAAAGTAGTTGAAGTGGTGCCAGAAATTCCCACTTTACTGTTCCTACAGCAAACACAATCATTAGCGCTGAATTAATGTTACAAGATAAATCCTGAAATGAGATATGCATCAGTATATTATGGTGATTATGCAGGTTTTAATTAAAGGGGAAAAAAAGCACTGACAGACTTCTTTGCACATATTATATTAAAAAAAAATGAATAAAGTCAAACAGTGGTCATATCCAAGCCCTCTATAATTCAATAAAGCCAACAATCACCATATCAGATTGTTGGAGTGATCGGGGAAAAATATGTAAGGACAAAATTGCAGTATAACTTTAAAATTATGTTTTCTTCCCACCACTGAATTCACACACTCCAGAGATGTCACTCTTCCTCAGCAGTTTCTCAGTCTTGTTCACAGACTGCTGAAGTTTTTCCCACCTACACAGATTTACTGATACTCCTGATAAGGAAAGATTTCACATCTGTTATCTCAAAAATATATTTTGTCTGAAATTGAAATGCACCGTGTGTTGTCTAAGGTCACAATTCCTCAGATCTACAAAAATGGAGTTTGTACATGCAAACATTAAAGTCATAGTCATGGGTACTACATTAGA
>JBBBVU010000012.1:19768422-19814785 GCA_037177055.1 Atherinosoma microstoma | reverse complement strand
GACATTGTTATTGAATTGTGGTTCAATAGAAATATTTTTAATAAACGAGCAAAAAATATGAGAAATTAATATATGTTGCGTCACTCATAAGCTAATATTTTGTTGAGCAATCCTTTGAGGTAATCAATGCAATCAGTTGTTTTCTGTAATTCTCAGTCAGACTTGTACACCTGTCGACAGGTAATTTGGCCCACTGCTCATCAGCAAAGTGTTCTCATTGGTCCAGGACCGTATTGTTTGTTTGTTTTTGATTGTTTTTCCAGCTCAAATATATTCAAAAACAATGTCTTATTTCACTAAATTATAATTTTGCGAATTTATATTTATTATTATTTTTATCAGAGTCCAGTTATTTGAATTACTATTAAGAATTTTGTCTGGAAGGGTATGAATAATTTTGTGCACGACTGTGTATATATACGTGTCCAATCATTTGAACATATCAGTGATTCAACTGGGACGCTTTTTTCAGAGACGTGTACTGATGATATTGCTACACTGGCAACTCAGTGTTATTTTTAATTGTTTTTACTATCTCGTGCAGCCATCTGCGGTGGGGAGGTGAAAAAGGACAATGGTCAGATTCAGTCTCCCAACTACCCTGATGACTACAGACCCAACAAAGTATGCATATGGAAGATTTCTGTTACTCAGGGCTACCATGTGGGCCTTACCTTCCAGTCTTTTGAGGTATGACACTATCTTATTCGTTCATTCATTTTCTTATTCGATTTACTCAAATCATGTTTGTTTCCTTTTTTTGGAAATTTTTCCATTTGTCTTTAATTCCAAACCCTTTGTCTTCCTTCAGATTGAGAGGCATGACAGTTGTGCATATGACTACTTAGAGGTGCGTGATGGGATCTCCGAAAACAGCCCTCTGCTAGGACGCTTCTGTGGCTACGACAAGCCAGATGACATTAAAACCAGCTCCAACCATCTGTGGATGAAATTTGTTTCAGATGGATCAGTCAACAAAGCTGGTTTTGCTGCCAACTTCTTCAAAGGTGAGAGGGGAAGGGCTGTAAACTTCTAGGAGAAATGTCAGCATGTGTATATCTGACATACCATGAATCACATACTTGTTCTGCTTGCACCTTTGGGTTCTGTGTGACAAGCTTTGCCTGACTCTGCGGTTGCTTTGGAGGGTTTCTCTTGTAAGCTATTGAGCCAGGGGGCCTACTAAAAGGGCCCTAACATATCTTTGTGTTTTCAGAGATGGATGAGTGCTCCAAGCCGGACAACGGTCGCTGTGAGCAACGCTGTGTCAACACACTAGGCAGCTACAAGTGTGCTTGTGACCCAGGCTATGAGCTGGCTGCTGACAAGCGCAGCTGTGAGGGTAAGTACAGGGAGGACAGTCAGCAACCCTGCTCACCATGTCATTTACATCCTAAAGCACTTTACACAGTTAGCCACCCAAATACAATAAATATAGTCATTCATAAAAGCCTGAAAAGATGCCAACATAGATGGCTGTGCTGGCCAGGCACTGTCTTTTAGAGATTTGTGTCAGAACAACGCAAGCTTTATTTTTGTCTCAAATTATAGGTTGTCATTTAAGACCTAAATGCTAGTTTACAAGATGGGTCATATAACCGCTTAGCCCATGTCTGCCCCTAGAGGATGCCACATATCACTCTATTTTTGGTGTAGATATAAGTTTGAAAATTTGAAATGGTAAAAGAGTCCCAGGACAGGCTTAAAATGTTCAACCGTGTCATCTTTTTGATAATAAGAATAATAAACACTCACTCAATTTGATCATAGCATGCAGTACCAGTCAAAAGTTAGGATGCACTTTCCCATTAAAACGACTGGGAAAGTGTGTCCAAACTTTTGACTGGTACTGTAGGTAATCACACAGAATGGCAGTTTGCATCTTCATAAATGTTTTACATACTAAAGGTTATAGTATCTATATAGTAAATTTTAAATACTTCTCATTAACATAATTTTTAAAAATTCAGAACTGTTTACATGCATTAGAAAATAAAATGGGTAAAAATGCAGTGCCTTACATAAGTTAAAAATAGCTAGATATTGGGGTTTTTATGACTCCAGCATTTCACCACTGTGCACATGTAATAAACTGAGTCTGTTTATCAACACAGCATTTGCTGCAGTTGCTACGGATCAACAGAGCACATTTATTTCCACTAAGATTAGTCAGGTGAGGGACTGTAGTGCCAGTACTTCACAACATAGCGTGCATTGTGTAACTGATGAAAAGCTCACCTAAGTCCTCAGCTGGAAGGTCAGGCAGTCATCAGTTTAAGTTTGTTGTTTTCAGGATACAGAAAGTATATTTCAGAGGGCAATATAACATTTGGAATGTCCTGTTGAAACATGGGTGAATATCTTTTTTTTATGCGTACATCTGTATCTCTAGCTAACTGTTTGTCCTTGTTTCCACTCATCTTGCGTCTTCTGCCCAGCTGCTTGTGGAGGCTTCATTACCAAGCTGAATGGCTCCATCACCAGTCCAGGGTGGCCCAGAGAGTACCCTCCAAATAAAAACTGCATTTGGCAGCTGGTTGCCCCCACACAGTACCGCATCACTCTGCTCTTTGACGTCTTCGAGACTGAGGGCAATGACGTGAGCATTGGGGTTATTATGAGTCGACACGGGGTGGGTTTGTTCTGTGCTCTCTGTCGTTCGACCACATCTCTCTCCTGTCATAACAAATAACTTTCCTCTCCGCCTTGTGCTTTATAATTAAAACCAAACAAAAGGTTGCAGCTTCTTCACATGCTTTTTTTATTTGCACAGGTTTGTAAGTATGACTATGTAGAGGTACGCAGCGGACTTTCAGCGGACTCGAGGCTACATGGGAAGTTCTGTGGAGCAGAGAAACCAGAAGCTATTACTTCTCAGTACAACAACATGCGCATTGAGTTCAAATCAGACAATACAGTATCCAAAAAGGGTTTCAAAGCACAATTCTTCTCAGGTGAGTCCCACCTGGCAGTATTATTTTCTCTCTGTACCTTTGAGCTGCAGTCTGAGTTTTCACTCTGAAAACTCACGTTGTGTCCTCTGTTTCTTCCTCAGACAAAGATGAGTGCTCTAAGGAGAACGGCGGCTGTCAGCATGAGTGTGTCAACACCTTCGGGAGCTACAGCTGTCAGTGTAGGAGTGGATTTGTGCTTCATGAGAACAAACACGACTGTAAAGAAGGTATTCCACTACAGATTTTTATTTCTTTGATATGATGAAATTTGAGCTCAATCTGAATGTTGGGCTATTTAATATTAGCGTGATGCAGAGCAGTGTTGACTCAGTGACTAACCTTTTTCTTTTTTTCTTTTTTTAAACAGCCGGCTGTGATCACACTGTGAATAGTGTGAGCGGTATCATTACCAGTCCAAATTGGCCGGATAAATATCCTAGCAAGAAAACCTGCACCTGGGCCCTCACCACCACTCCAGGCCACCGTATCAAAATCGTATGTGCCACTTCCTCCTACTCTCATAATTAATTTCACTCGCCTTTATTTATGTGTGGCTCATCAGTGTAATTGAAGTGTTAAATTTACTGGGGACATCTGTGTTGACTGCACTCATGTCAGACACTGTTATAATAATCCTAATGATGATGTGTGGCTCCCCCTTCTGTTATCGTTTGCATTTTTGTTCTCTCTACTACAGATATAGATTAGATATCTTGTTAACAAACAAGTAATGCAAATATGACTGACAATGCAAAATTATCAAAAAATCAAATTATTCTTTTTTCCCCCTACATTGTCAATATGACATTACAACCAAACTAATATCGGATCTGAAAAGAAAACCTCTAGAATACTTTATTATCCATCCATTTAATTTAATCTCACTCATCATCTTGTTTTGTGACAGGCCTTCAATGAGATTGACATGGAGGCCCACCTGGAATGTGCTTATGACCACATAGAGATTTATGACGGGCGAGATGCAAAAGCAACCTCCCTCGGCCGCTTCTGTGGCACCAAGAAACCCCCTCCCATCATATCAAACAGCAACAAGTTGTTTATCCGGTTTTTCTCTGATAGCTCTGTGCAGAAAAAAGGCTTTGAGGCTTCTCACTCGGCAGGTAAGAATATTGAACACACACATTTTAAGGTCTTGAGTGAGCCTTATTTAATGTCAGTGTATGTTCAAGAATACTATATATCTGTTAGATTGCAGACTAACACATGATCCTTTTTCTTTTAAACTACCTCTAATTGGACACTTTTTTGCTGTCCAGAGTGCGGAGGTCGTCTAAAGGCTGAGGTCAAAACAAAGGACCTGTTCTCCCATGCCCAGTTTGGGGACAATAACTATCCTGGGGCCTCCGACTGCCAGTGGGTGATTTCAGCGGAGAAAGGCTACGGCGTGGAGCTCATCTTCCAAACGTTTGAGATCGAGGAGGAAGCAGACTGCGGCTATGATTACATGGAGCTCTTTGATGGAGCTGACACAAAGTCTCCACGGCTGGGACGTTACTGTGGCTCAGGGGTAAAAATCATTTTCTTTGAATCGCTGTTCTCTACATTACATACAGTCAACTAATCGCAGCCCTTTATTTGTTTATACAGTGTCACAGGAGTGTTCAGATGATAGTTTTGGAATTAGGGCTCCTCTTGAGTAACTTGTCCCAGTAGATTGTAGTTGTGGGGCTTTGTGAACCACCCTAGAGCTTTTGATTCCAGTCCATCTGGAGTTTAATCGCTTAAAGTTTCTCTGAGTTTGGAAGTGTTGGGTTGGAAATGGTTGTAGGTCAACACAAGCAGTAACTCCCTTGGTTTGGATATACTGTCAGAAATTGGATAACAGCAAAACAGTCAGCCAGTGCTGTTACTGCAGCTGGAGTCTAGAACAATGGGGCCGACAGGGATTAGAAACACAAGTATCATCAGGTCAGAGAACAGCTTGATTTCATTTTCAAACTTTAATAACTCAATCTGGCCTCTCACTCATGCCTCTTGAATCATCCACTGGAGATATAGCACCCTCAATGCCCTGGAGAGCAGCTCCTCAATCAAGTTTCCTTTTATAAAACAGGTTGAAATAAACTGTCACTGTTAGTCCAAAGTAGGGTGAAAACTCATTATGGTGGCGGGGAAGCTTTAGCCTGAGGGCTTTTCTCAGTAAAATAGGAAACTGTTTCTGGGTCTACAATAACACTTGGCTGCTTTCTTTGTGTCTAGTAAATCCCTTTGCCAAGAGTTGTGGGCCATTGTAGATACAGTATATCATTCATTATGAATGGCAGCTTTAATCAGCGGTCAGATATTTTTATAGCAGCTTTTTCCTGCTCTGACTTTGCGGTGCTCATCTTTGTCACAGCCACAGCACAGCTCCCTGAGCACCTTAACCAATTCAGCATTTTTCAAAGTGATGTTTTCAATTAATATTCATGCTGTATTCTGACAGAGGAAGTTCAAGTTGGATATTTTTCATTTACACATAAAGCAGTTAACTCCCCTTTTGTTTCCCTGGAAACAATTTGGCTGACATTATGGAGATAGTGTTGAAATATACGAGGTGCTGTGTGTTATGGGGCTCTGCTCAGAGCTCTCTGCAGTGATACACCTGGCCCCAATCATTGTGGTATTTTTTATTTTTTTTATACTCACTTGAATATCAGCCAAATCCTGACTCAGAGTAAAGCTGTAAAGATGCGAGTCGGAACGTTGACCCCTACATGGCTCTGGCTGTGACAAAACAAGCTGTCAGAGGCCAGTCCTCAGAGTTTGACCTCAGCATGTGAGAAGAGTTAAATTTTAATTGAACGGATGTCAAAGAAGCAGAAAGCCACAACCACCCCTGACTGTTCTGTTTTGTCCCTTCCCATAGCCACCAGAGGAGATCTACTCGGCCGGTGACTCCATTGTGATTAAGTTTCGCTCTGATGACACAATCAACAAAAAAGGTTTTCATGTCCGTTACACCAGCACCAAGTTCCAGGACACACTGCACTCACGCAAGTGACCAGCGGGGGCCGGAAGGCGCCGTGCAGGGCTAAGGGACAAGCGGAGGGGTCCCCAGGGGAGGCGCCAGCCAGACGCTCGGAAACCTTCGGCCACCAAGATGAATCAGACACGACAGAACAGCCGCAAGACCACCAACCGCACCTCAGCTCCTAGGGGCTCTAGCTCCCCCCACAGACTGTGAGGAGTAAAGCCATTCTGCAGTACACCTTGTTTTTACCTTTTTATGGTTAGGATTGGGGTGGGAGGGTGAACGTCAGCTTTAGGCAGACTGTAGGGGAAAATTTATTGACCCAGTCCCCTCCAGATGTTTTTTTTTTTTTAATTGATTCTTCCTTCTTTTTTTTAAACATACCTCTTAATGAGAGGTACAAAGGAAAACAGTGGATTCTCAGGACCTGTAGGAAGGCAGGCATCAGCTGGACAGATCCCTGCTTTTGTCAGGCCAGCCCACCACATCTAGGGGGAGGAGAGGAAGAGGAGGAGGAGTAAAGCAGCATCTCCTGCACTCCTCAATAATTGCTCTCCTCTCCTCATACTCTCATCCCTTCGGTTCAAGGATTCCTGTCCGTAAGAGGATTAAAAGGACTCGACTTGAGATTTTGATAGTGTATGTCAGTCAATTGCATGTAATTACAAGGAAAGAAGGAAAACTGTACAGTGACAACACCAGCATTTGTAATTGGCATTGTCTTGGCAACCAATGGCAAGATTCCCGTTGTTACCATTAACAAGAAAATTAAGGAAGCAGTTATCTTATTAAAGGACTAATAAATGAAATGTGGTCCATGTCTTCTGGTTGGTAATTGCTCGCCTGATGACTGGCTATTACTGTACCTCCATGTATAAAGTAATGTGTTTGATCTTTCAAAGGGAACATGTGCTTTTCTCAGCTCGAACCAGTTAGCACTTTACAGTGAATTGTTCCAAAATCATGAGCTTATGAAATTTTGTGAAATGCAATGCCAGTTCACTTATTTTTAAATGCATTTTATCTCTCTTATTCTTTTTTTTTTTATCAATCCATATAGTTCCTCAGGCATACTTGAACATTGTGTGTGCCCTGTAACATGGGGTAAAATAAAGATATGACATGTTTCAGTGTTGATTTACAGCTCTGATGTACAGTAATTTCTCTCCAGAGAAAATGCCTTTTCTTGGTAAAATGAAGTATTTCTCAAGAACCAAATGAGCCTGGGTATTTATTGTTTTAGTGATTTCATATACAGTATAATGTAAAGGTGGAAAGGTACTGTTGAAATTAGCCCTATAATTGCCTTCTAATGTGTAGCCACTGGTCTATGTTGAATATACTTTGTTGCTCACTCACTCCTTTTCTCCATTCATTTATTTATTATTTGACACTGCTTTGTGTAAACTTTCAGTCTGACACACTGGTCTGATGTCTGACTTTTATTCACAGGACTAATTCAGATCTGCACACGTCTTCAGTGCCACTGTACGGAAACTATTCTCTGGAAGTGAACTGATTTTCTAACTGAGTGAAATCAAAGACAGGTGAGATAGTAAGAGAATTTGAATAGTCGCTCGGCCAGCCCAGAAAACTGCTGCAAGGCTGACACTGGGACCTTAACTTCTCTAGATGTGCTGCAATGTAAATCATGCTTTCACAAGGCTGCAGCCTGTGTAAGACCGAGTGAGTAAATTTAATTTTTAGAAGGAATTCTAGACATATTTTATATTCCTAAATAAGTGATTTCAACTTCTGAAAGATGCAGGTACATTGCACTTTGTTTCCAGAAGAGATGTGCGTACTTATTTGTAATCTGCATATAAGATATAATTCTGTAACAAAGACACACCTTCACATTTATACAAACTAACAACTGACATTCAAATTTAATTTAGAAAATGGCTGTTCTTTTTCTGCTGCTGCACAATCTGTTTGCTTTGGGATGCTTCATAACAATACTCCATCAAGCCTTTCTATCATCATGAGCAGAAATGACACTTTCTAAAGAACATCTTCACAGCCTTTTGTTTAACCAACATGAAACATTTATGCGCTGCAATTCACAGTTAAATCACATGAATAGTTAATAGCTACCCAGAGATCGGCCATTGTAGCTCTCCCAGTAATTATGTGAGTGTAAGCAAACAGTGACAGCTCTTCATTCTGCTCCGCTGCTCTGTTACGTAACAATGCAGAAGAAAAAGCTTGCTGAGCTTTCACAAAATAGAAGACCAACGGCTTACTGCACCTGCTTTATTTGACATTAACAAATAACACACATATAAAACAGAAATTTACTGATCTTGCTGCCATTAAGTCTGTCCCTCCCCCAACCATTATTGTGTGATGAGGTTTGACAAATGGCCCTCACCTTCACTGCTGGGCAGTCCAGAGCCGCAATTGACTGATGTTTGAGTGGTGCTTTAAATCGTGAGTGCAGTGTGTGTTACAGTTAGTGCTCTAAAGTGTGGCAGAGTGTACACCTGAGGAGGTGACAAGAGGTTTCTTTCAGTTTGTGGTGATTACAAAACCAGAAACCCTTAAAGTTAAAAATCTTAGCAATAACCTTAATATCCCGGGTGGGCGGGGGGGATTTCAACTTGTGCAAAGTAGTGGCATTCACAGGTTTTAGAATGTGTGCTGGTAGCATCCGAAAATTCAGCTCAAACATTTACACTTTACATTTAACAAAACAGTATAAATTTGATTCAAACGACTTTTAATCCGGCAAAGCAGGACATCTTAATCTGTCATGGTTGGGAAAATCACATTCAGTGCACAATAAAGAGAACACAAAGTATTAAACATGATGTTTCACAAGATGACCATGAAATTGTGAGAACCAGCAACACTAAATCATCACGGACATCAGAGCACTGCGTCCAGTCAGTGTTCACAACAACAGATCACAGAACAGTCAGCAGCTCTTCACAACTCAATAAGTTATACTGATGAAAGCTGTGGCTCAGCCACTGTTTCTGAGTGATTACCATCAAGGCTGAAGGTAAAACCATATTAAAAAAGAAATAAATAAATCATTTCAACCCACTAATATGTCACATAGTTACACTTTATTTTAGAGGAAATATCCAGCAGGTGTGGATTTGATCCCCATGCTCACAATCCACTGATCAATAAAAGTAAATTAAATGTATTCCCATATGACATCATTATGCTATGAAGTACAAGATCACTTCCCCCTGAACAGTTCTCAGAGTTTGCATACAGAGGATCACCTCCGTGTGACATCAGTGTGAGTTGACGGACAGCAGTGTTTCTGTGCTGATTGACTGCCAGGTTGACAATCCCAGCTGTCTTCCCAACCAGCACAGAGCTGCTCCCAAGGCTGCAGCTGCCATCACTGCCAAGCCGGCCTTTAGCACAGCGCCAGGGCGTCTGCTAAAGCGGGCAGGGGCCATGCAGGCCAGCAAGGCCACCGTCACCGTCAGGGTGAACAAAATGGAGACGGCTGTGTTAATGGCAACGATCTGGCCAAACTTGGCAAAAGGCACAATGACACAGAAGAAAAGAGGGACTGTGGAGATTACTGTGGTGACAGCACTGGACACTATGGCAACGCCCACATGGTTCACTGCCTCCAGAGTTCGTCTCTGCCTCTCAGCTGGAGGCTCCTGAAAACAAAACACAGATTAATGGTTGATATAAAACCTATTAATCGACCACCAACGTTCACTCTCAATTAATATTGTTTATTCATGAGACTTGAAGGAGCTTTCTATCTTTTAAAATCCAAATTCATAATAATTAACTAGAAAAAATTATTCTGGAGAAGTTGATCAGAACTGTTAGTGGGAAAAATTGACACCCCCTTACTAAGTTATGACCAGGTGTAGAAGGAGTGGTCTCCCTAGCCAGCAGGTATCCCTCCACCAAGTGTAGACAGTAATCCACTGACGATCCAACGAGTATCGACAGAGAAATCGCCTCCACTGCTCCCATCTCCCAACCCAGCCAATACATGACAGCCACGACCAGACAGATCACCCCTGTTAAAAACAAAAACCCAGACCTAAATATAACCACACACACAACTCTTCCAAACCTGGATATACATTTTTCATCCCTCACCTATAATGGTAATGAGCACTGGTAGCAGCAGCAGAGGATGTGCAGTGAACACAGACACAGCTGCCACACAGATGGCCAGTGACAGTAGAAGACTCCAGAGGGCACTCTCCACACCTACAAAACATCAGATTTCATTACATTTATGCTCTCATTCCCTGCTGTTTCACATCCATTCCACCTCTCACTTGCCTATGATTTCCATGAAGATCTGTTTCCAGTGCTCACATGTCTGGAAACCTCGCTGCAGAGCAGAAGACCGTGGAAGGCTGGCGAGTTGCTCCTGGATAAAGTTCTCCCATTGAAGGAAGTCGGAATAGGTCTGGAAGGAAGATTTCCCTTTGTATGTGGTCTTGGGAGGGGAGAAGTGGAGCATTAGGCATGGCTGGATGAACAGCATTGGGTACACAAAGATGAAAAGCTAAAAGATGAAGGTACGTACAGATTCAAAGGCCATGGAAAGCCAGCGGACCTTGCCTCCATGCATTCCCACTGCTCCATGGGAGAGCTGCCCTGGGAGCAGGTTGGGTTCAGGCAGGGAGTAACAATCAGAGTGGAAAAGAGGCAGAAAAGAAGACAACTTGTTGCCTGAAGGAAACAAAAGAAAGAACATTGCCCTTTTGATGCACATTCTCCTACATTTATGAGACTTTTAGCCCGTAGTTAAGAGTTGTGTCCTTTTTGTTGTTAAGCACTTTTTGATTGTTTTATGTTAATCAAGGTTTAGGGCTGAACATTTGCACAAAAGTTGAAAATACATACAAATTTCCAAACACCAAACTGGTCTGATGATTTGTACAAACAAATATTTTCTGAGCTGCTCTGAAAAATTCTGTTCCGATGACACTTGCATTTAGGAAGTTTGTGGAGACTCCATTAGCTAAATGATTGTTACCTGAAGGCAAGCACTGAGCTCCTCCTGGCTTCACAAGTTGTCTGTTTGCACCAACAGCTTTACAGATTTTGCAGAGATGCCCCATCTCCTGGAAAATATCAAAGTCGGGATCCAATATAATGCTGCCCTGGAAAGAAAATGAAATATGTTAACATTAACAAAGAATCACAAAAAAAAAAAATTCAGCTAATTTTAATGAAATAATAAATAGTCTGGATTTTTTTCCCCTATTACTTTTCATTTTTATTTGACCACACAAATTACTTTCCATTTCGAATCACATTCATCCTCTCAAAACACCACAGCACATCACAGGAAGTATCTGGTAGTATACTGATGTACATGATAAGTGACTCTTACCATATCTCCAATTACATGATTGTCCTTGTGTTCAGTTCGGTTGATTCCCAGGATCCCAAACACAACAAAAACCATGGCCCCAGTGTCAACCAGAGGACGCACCGCTGGGTGGCCGCACACACCGCCACTGCACGGGTTAAAGCCAGACGTTTTTGATGGTTTTGTCTTGGCAGCAGATGAGGGATCTTTAAAAATATAACAAGAGTGACATGACTGATCTGTGTTTGCTTATACAGAGTAAAAATATCTGTACAACTGAAGAACTGTGGAAAAAAATCCTTCAGTGGGTTCACAGAGTGCCACTTTAAAAAAAAAACTATTTTTGGAGAGGCTGTCATATCACAGCAATCTCTCTGTTGGAAAGATTTACTCTAAGAATAAATGGCATAAAAAAGACATTAGGTGTGACACTTTTCCTGATGGACAAACCATCTTTATGTTGTTTTTTTGCTCACCAAATGGAAGAGGGGTATAAAAGGTTCCCTGTGAAGGTCCATCAGACCCAGAACTGAAGCCACAACCAGGAGGACTAACACATACTCGGCTAGCATGAGGTCTCAGGCGGCACTGAGAAAAGTACAGCCTCCTAAGGGGAGAGAGAAGAGCTGAAATAACAGATTTGCCACTAAAACCACACGAGACTCTATATTTGAGCTCCAACTTTATTCTTTCCATTATCATTTCACCTGCTGTCCTGCTGTGGAGACACTGCTACATAAAAGGAAAACTCTGGCGTCCAGCCATGATGGGGATCACATGAGCTGGATGTGATCATCCAGCTGGGGTACGGTCGATACACACGGGAAACACAAACCATCATTCTGGCCGTGTAATTGGCATGGGGCTGAGCGAAAGCCTATTTTGATAAAACATCATCAGTTTCATGCTGTTTCACTGCCACATGTCACAGAGCAAATTCAAAAAATAAATAAATAAATATCAAATTGGCTTCTTCCACTCCCCAACCTGAAATGATGACAGCTCCTCATGCTCTGTGCTGCACATTTTCCACGGAGATGGGATGCTGTTGTTGAGTGAGAAACGATATATTGATGTAGAGGCTTCATGGTCCAACTTTGATATGTACACTGTGAGCAAGGGACCTAAAAACCAAAGCCATATACATCACAGTTATGACATATAGGTCCTAAATAAGCAGAAGGAAGATTCTTGTGCTGATCCTTTACCTGTTTGGTTGGTGCTTGAGTTTGGTTTTACTGAGCTCTGAGAAGTGGTGGAGGTTGTTGCCCTCGAGCTGTGCTGATGCGTAGAAAACCTAAAACCTGAGGAGGAAGTGTGTGTGTACAATGGGTGGGGTTTTTCCATGAAAACACCTGCAAGATAAAACATGCCTTTGAGAAATTTGTCTCTAATCTTTGAGGTTAAATGCATGTTTCTCTCAATGCTGCAGTCTTACCTGAACACATGGGGCAGGAAATGCCTTGGCCACTGAGATTGCTCCGTAGAGCCAGCAAAGTCTGGAGGTTTGTGTCTTGGCGGAATAGAAGAGGGGCATGAGTGGCTGGTCTCAGGAGACAGCAGCAGCCAGCAGATAAGACAAGAACCAGGAGAAAGACACCTGGGTTGGCAGGAAGACAATGATAAACAATAGCAGAGAGGAGAATCTGATGGAGTAGATAAAGCAGGTGAAGGTTACATCAGGAGGAATGATCCTGATGAGTGTGAGTAAAAACTCTGTGAGAGATGCTGGTATTTCCTCAGTCAGGATCAAGATAAACAAAAATTGCAGTATTTCTTAACATGAAACCAAGACAAAGAGCTCTGCACACTGGGAAGAAAAATTACAGAATTACCCCTTGATCATTTTTAATTTATTGGAGTCTATAAAATCATCTTAGCTGTGTATAAAATCTAAATGAGTTCATTATAAAACTCACCTAGAACAGCTTTTCGTCGCTTCACTACTGGTTCAGCCAGTAGATGCTTCAAGGCCCACTGGAGTTTAGTGCTCACCACACCCACGTGCTGTTGCCCTTGAGGGGACAAAGGTGTCTCCACTGACAGGGACAGAATGGCTGTATCGCTTTCTGTGTCACAGGAGCCTGGCCATAACAAAGAAAATGGCCTTAGTGGTGCCGGAACAGCCGCTTTTTACAGCCTGGACTCATTCCTTTCCAATTCTCTTCCCTGTCATCCATTCAAGGCAAAGAGATAATATCTCACCTGCTTCCATCTCCACGGATAGAAGTGCCACATCATCATCCTCATCTGACAAAGGGCTGTGGTTTGCAGACAGGCCCGAAAACAACTTCACGCTTCAGAGGGAGAAGAGTTTATGGTGAGAGACAGCTGGAGGGATTACATGTCAACTGAGCTGTTGCACAGTCCTCCAATAACAACTCACAAAACGTAAGGAAATGAAAAAGCTCACCAATTCAACCAGGCGTGCTCGTGAGGCTCCACATGCTGAGTCCAGATACACAGGGCGGCTGGCATCAGGACAGACACCCAAAGCCAGCAACAGCTGACAATTAGGGCCATGAATAGGCCAAAGTCATGCACGGCTGGGATCTGAGTGTCAATTAAATGTAGCACAGTGTAAAGGTCCTTAAAACATTCAATTTGTGCTTATCGTGTGAAAATAGCTGTCTGCTGAGAGAGGCACTTCTATTCATCCGCAGCAAAGGAACCATTTACACTTCTTGCACAGATCCTGTTATATGCTATGTTTCTTTCATTATTACCTGGGAGAAGGTGTTAGCGGCATAGGCAGCTGCAGTTGTAAAGGAGGTGAGAAATGTAGCCCTGCCAGCTGTTTTTATTGTGTAGATCATTCGCTCTTGTGACTGACGCAGATGAGAGGCTTGCCTGAAGGTGCTGATGAACACAAACACATCATCCACCCCTGAGAGATAAAAAATAGACAAGAAAAGTGTCTAAGCCCATCCAGTTATTAATAGACTGTAAAAATATGTGGACTTTTTTCAACCATAAAAAACTCTTTTGTATTCTAATTTCCTTGCTCAGCGTTAAAAGAAAAGAAAAATCTCAGCACTAATCATTTTCACCAAACAGATTAGCTTAGCATAAAGCCTGGATTCAGAACCCACTAGACAGGCTCTGTCTGAGGCAAAGAGAAAAGAAAAACAAACACAAGCAAGGCAGCATCATAAGTTTACCCTTAAAGCTGTGTCCTGGACCAAATCCCTTTTTCACTCTGATCCAGTAAAGGTTACCGGTTTTGTCAGATTTTGGTTGATTTGGTTGTATTAGGGCCAATTTTACATTATATGTGTTGGCCTGAATTTGGACAAGTTACAGATCTGATTCAGTTTCAGCACCTGGACTCTGGTGCATTTCGACCGATTCTGGGCCATCATTCATACCTGTCTGTGGCCTAGATACTTCTGGTCTGGTGGATCTGGACCATAATAGGGCCAAACTAATTATGGATCATGGGACGCTACATTCCATCACCTTTAAAGAATATTATATGTTGGTGTTGTAGGGAATTACATGTCCTGGTATTTCTTTGCCTGGTGCAGCATTTTACCTCACAGACAACACCAGAAACTTAAGTTAGCGATCCACCCAAGAAGTAACAGTAAGTGGTTGCACATAACTAGATATGTAAACATATTCATGTATGGCCTACATATAAACATTTCATTATGCCTTAAACAAACATCATTTTGCATGTTGTTTAAAAGTCTTAAGAAAAGTTTACAGCTGTGTACAGTCATGTTAACGTTTTCCCTTTCAGTCCTGCCTTCATTCTCAACTAAAGCCCCTTTTCCACTTGTACTTACCCTACTCTACTCTACTCTACTCTACTCTACCCTACTCTACTCTACTCTACTCTACTCTACTCTACTCTACTCTACTCTACTCTACTCTACTCTACTCTACCCTACTCTACTCTACTTTTCTGATGATTAGTAAACAACTATGTAATAATAACACTGTGACCTTTTTAGTCAATGGTAAAGTCACAAACAACAATCACACAGCCACTGTTACCGGTGGTCTTTAAAAACAGGGTTGAGAGTCGCTATCTAGTGACTTCACAACATTAGGCTAATCACTGGCCTCACTCTACCTGCTTGGAACCTCAATGGAGTAGGTACCTACCTCAACTCAAAGTACCTACTCTGCCCCACTCGGCCTGAGAAACCGCTAGTGGAAACACCCTGAAACCTTGTAGAGTAGAGTAGAGTAGAGTAGAGTAGAGTAGAGTAGAGTAGAGTAGAGTAGAGTAGAGTAGAGCAGAGCAGAGTAGAGTAGAGTAGAGTAGAGTAGAGTAGAGTAGAGTAGAGCAGAGTAGAGCAGAGCAGAGCAGAGCAGAGCAGAGCAGAGCAGAGTAGAGTAGAGTAGAGCAGAGTAGAGTAGAGCAGAGTAGAGTAGGGACAAGTGGAAAGGGGGCTTAAGCAAACATATTTTCACTAGCTTCATATCTTTTGTACAAACCTGAGAGATATTAATCCTCTTTACTATGTCTCCACAAGAAACCTAAATAAATACTGTGCTATGCCTTTAATAACTTACCGATGCCAATAATAACAAACGCTGCCACTCCATTGAGAATGCCCAGGTACCTCACACCGAAGACAACGTGGTATAAGAAAAGAGCCATTAAACAGCTTAGTCCGATGCCAGCGAGTCCAAAGAAAGTCAGAAAGACTTCAAAGAGACAAGAAAAGAGCCTGTTAACATTCATGTGCGTCCAAACTCATTTTGAGATTTCAAAAAAGACATTTGTACACACCAGGGAAAGAGAAATAGGGAACAGGTCATAATGTACCAGAAAAGGAGGTGAGGATGAAGACGAGCACAGTGATGCAGGCTCCACTGATGACCGCCAGCATCATATCATTGTAGAAGGTTTTCCTGACTTCATTATCAAACAGCTCTGTTCCCCCATATAGCACCTTCACCTGACTAACACACAAGATGCAGATACAAACCATTAAACCATGTAACAATGTGCAGTGGCAGTAAATACTCTCCAGTAAAATAGTTGCCTAAAATGAAGAAGACTGCAGTGCAATAAAGGGCTGATGTTGTGCCTGACCTGGTGGATTGCTTTGCCAGTATGTCTGCATACTGAACCACAAAGTTTTTGAAGCGAGTTCTTTGCTCATCTCCTCTGTCCTGCAGAGAATAGTAAGATGGCAGAGGAGCTCCGAAGTGTATCTCACTGCGTAGGAGAGAGGAGGAGAGATGCTCGGGGGACAAACTCTCATCCACATACCAGTAGAACTGTGGGTGGGTGATGGCCAGTCTCAGAGAACCTGCAAAGCAACATATAACAGGTCAAATCAGCCAGCTGGGTCAGACTGTCACAGAAAGTCGCTGATGCTTGAATTGTAATATCTGTGGACCTGCCTTGGATATCAGCTAGGTCAGGGCCCATGCCATCGTAGTATATCTTCCCCCCTCTCTCGCTGGGGTAAAGGTAAGACAGAAGTGAGCTTGGTGGGGAGCAGTAAGACGGCCCCAGTGGCAGATCCCTCAATATTTCCAGAGGTTTCCAGCAGAACTGATGAAACTGTGGGTGCTGCATGAGCAGACGCTCCACATGGTGAATTGTTTGCAGACGCTCTGGGGAGAAGATGTTGCGATCGCCTTGCCCCTGAGCCACAAACACCAGCTCAATCCTCCACTGAGACTGGCTCTGCATGTAGTAATTAGGAGCAAACCTGCGCCTCCTAATGAGTGAAAAAGTGGAATTTTTATCCCATAATCTCCCCTCTTCCTCCCCTGTTCTGGGATTTGAGCTGTTGTGCTTCCTCATTTCCTCCTGACTGAAATCAGGTTCTGTCCTTGCATCTCCACGTGTTGCAACTCTGCTCTGAACATCTCTTTGTAAAACACTGTTTTGTGAAGTGGAGGATCTCATCCTCTCACTGTCTGTCCAGTTGAACACTCCCTTTCTGCCCAGTTTATCGAGAAGAATCTCCTGCAGTGCCTCAGCCTCATCATTACCTATGTCACGCCTACGTCTGTCCCAGGACCCCAGCTGAGTTTTTACAGCAATAGCGAGGGCGTCAAAGCGCTCAGCTGAGAAGTGACTGTGAACCTCAAAGGCACTGTAGGAGAGGTCTATGTCCAGAGGAGGGCAGTAGAGCAGCATGTAAGCAAACAGGGCACATGGCAGCAGAAAAGCTACCCCTAAAACCACTCCACTCGCCCAGGGCTGTGTGTAAACCCACCCTAGTGTCCTCCACACCCCACAAACCCCTGCATTCCCAGAGCAGCAGCTCTGCCCTACGGTGTGGGCCACTCCATCTTCTTCCTCTTCTTCTTCCTCCTCCTCCTCACCATCCCAGCTGGTGTGAAACAGCAGTGGCTCATCCTCCACATCCATGCTGGCACCTGTCAGCAACAGATGAAACAACTTGATCATAACTCATCCAAAGCTCTGCCTTTTCTTTCCTCATAGGCACAAAATAGATGTTTGAACAACCAGCAGACACAAGCCTTGGACAAAATGAAGGACAAGTTAACTTCCAAAGTTGCACAGAGCAAGCAAGGGGCAGGAGAGAATTAAGTCTGTCCTCAAGCAGCTGTTGACCAAGGCCCTCTACTGGCAGGGTTATATGGAGAAAATTAAAAGGAAGGGGGTTTCAAGGGCTTCTAAGAGAAAATGCTTAGCAGGCTCCTGCTTTGAGATGCTGCTCACAGGGGCTTGGGGTGAGACAGGCTAAAAGCTGTAATTCTGTTCTTCTCTCTGTCAGCCATTATCACCTGGAAAGAGTCCGCCGGTGGCTGTCGACACATCAGGCGTCAAGGTGCAGCTTTATCTGTATTGCACCATATTAAATCATCTTGCTTGTCTAATTACAGACAAGAAGCGCGAGTGGGGTATTAGACAGAGTTAGAGAATAAGTTTATCTCCTGTGATGGGCAGACATTTGCTAATAGTATCAATAGGTGCTACTTTTTGTACACTATTCCATACACAGGATCCTGCAAACAGTTTGCATTCAAGTAGTAGTGAGCATGCCAACTGCAGCAATTTATCTAGTCTCTTTAGAATAGAGCTTTAAGGTCAGCCAGGTAAGACACTGAATCATGATTATGTATGAAAGATAGTTGCACTCAGATCTATAGCTGAAGCAAAAAAAATCAGCACAAAAAAATAGAATTTGTGATTTACACTGTTCAATCAATATTTTAAAAATAATTAAAACTTCTCCCTTTAGAAAGTAGAGACTCTTGAGAGACAAACCCCGAAGCAAAAAACGAATAGCAGGATTTATGGATTTTAAGTTAATGCTGCTACACCTCAGTGAGATTTATGGTATTGAAGCAATGTACTCAAGTTTGCAGCAGTGAGTCAAAGAGTGTGGTTACTGTGCAAGAGTCACACTGCAGTTCACAGATAATGAAGCAGCTCGTGGATGTGTGTAATGAGTCCACCATTAAAAGCCTTTACACTTCACTTCCCGGGAGAAACTTTATGACAAATGTCCATAAAGATTAAGATGTGCTTGTGCTGTTTTATGCTGGATTTTTCCCATCCAAATGCATAATATTAAAGCCTATGGAGCTCCACACCTAATTTAATTTCTCAAAAGAAGGCAAATTGTGGACCATTTTAAGTCTGTGGAATGTTTAGTTTTACTTATGAGCATGTCATCCATGCAAAGGCTGGGACACCGACACAGTTTAAAACAGAGCAGCAGTCCAGTAGCAGTATGAATGTGATCTACCTGAACCCTAAGAGGACAAATTTGTTAAACATGCTGGTAGTTTGCTTTTAAATTGTGAAAACAAATAACAAAAAATGCAATTATTCAATTACCCATCCATTTATTTTTAGCAACCACTGCATTTCACCACCATTCGAATACATAATCCAATTTGCTGGAAACAGTTGAAGGCAGTATTATTTCACTGCAACCATCAAGACATATCTTTTTAAATGCCGCAGTACAAAAAGCTCTTTCAAGTGTCTCTGTCCACGTAACAGAAAAGATCAATGATGTGACCTATCTTGAAAAAATATGCTATATTTACAGTCAACGAAACAGAGTACAGTTGCTGGTTTCAGTAATTAGATTTCTTTAATCTCGTGCTGTTTCGTCTCTGCCTTGTTTCGGTAATGGAACTCTCATCAGTAGAAGATGAGAGAAGCATACAGATGTGCAGCAACATGATGAGAGGAGTGGAAGGGAAAGAGGGGAACAGAAAAAAGCTTCGGCAATGGCTGAAAATATTGTACACACACATCACAGCCATTATTAATACAAACAAGCAACCTGCAACACAAACATCAGTGGAAGAACTTGTGCTTTTCTGCTGTTCTGTATTAATCAAGTGAAAATTAAATTAGAGGACTTCAGGTACATCTTCACTGCTGTAGTTCTGTCCCCACTTACACATCAAAATAGGCTGAATGGTGGTGCAGATCTCAAAACTGACTACTCAAATAACTCAGTAAAGACCGAAGGGCAGATATAGTGCTTATTAGTCATTAGTCACAGCTCTTGTCTGTTTGTGTGTTTCTTTGAATTGACGGCTTGCAGGTACAGTGGAGCAGAGGTAACTACAATGATGCATGACCTCAGGGACACATCTTTCCTCTCTTCTTGATAACTATGATGCTCTTTCGCATTCAAGAACATTACATCTCATGCACAATAATTATCATAGCTGCAAAGCACCGCAAGCAGTGCAGAGCCTGGTATAACAAATTTGTTTACTAGCCACCTGACTTGTTCAACATTGCTATTTTTCTGTGCTGATTAGGAGAACACGGTTGATTCAATTCTTGTACATGTGTACATTTCAAAATGGAGTGTAATTTGACTTCCTGTATTGTGTATTTTTTGGAATAAATATTATCTACCATATGGCTTGGCCTGTTCTAAATCTGCATTGCTATTATCAACAAAGCCCTTTTATTGCTTATAATACAGTTAGATACTCAAGAATTAGACCAACATGCAGAAAGTGGGCAGGACTGAATCTGTGGCAGGTTCTGAAATATGAAAACTTGTGAACCTGCTCTTGTATAATGTATAGCGTTTAGCATTGCCTTGCCCCATGTTGGATTCAGTTAGGAATTTTCACTGTAGCATCATTTCCTTATTCATATATCAATCAAACTAGCGCAGCTCAGATGGTTATGCTCTACCCGCCTGCTTGTAGGAAGAACAGCAGCTGTATGTGATGGGATGCATGTTGTGCAGAATGGAGCTGTACTTAGGTCCAATATGTACAGTCCTGGACAAATGTTTACATTCACTCATAACAAACATGAACATTGTGTTTTGTTTAGTTTTTCCTTGAGCTGTTCTATATTCGGGGGGAGCTGACATTACTTAAAGTTTTGAAAGAGGACCTAAGTTATCACCTTTTGCTGGTAGAAAATTGATTTGGATAAGCAGGAACAACCTAGCAACATCCTCAGTATCACAGAATATCATCGTCACTTTCTACAGTCAGGGAAGTTTTAGTTGCCATGGACTGAGAGACTGCTGATCAAAAACACTCCAAATCAACACCTTCAAGTTTAGTTACAATTCACAGCTGACCACAAGGAAAAAAGGAAAAAAGAATGAAGTTTATTGATCAGACAAAGATTGTGAAAAGATGTGTGTTTTGAGTAGTAAAGTTGGGACATTCAGCATTATAGACTGTACTAAATATGAAGCAAGGTGGTGGTAGCATTATCCGTATTTTACTGCCACTTGAATTGGTAGATCACACAATTATATATAAAAAAGGAGTCTACTTCAGAATTCTTCAGTATGATGTTTAGGTAAACGTCTGACACCTGGACTCTGGTGTTCCAACAGGACAATGTACTTAACCGCTGGTTATGAACTGAAGAAGCAGACAAGAATAATGATTTTGGAACGCCTTTCCTCAAGTCTTGATCTCAACTTTATCAAAAATATGTTAAATGTGATTAAATTAAGCCTTCTATTAGTGTCAAGAAAAATAGACAAATATTCATCAAAATGTAGCCAGAAGCTTGTTGATGGCTGAACTTCTGGTCAAGCTACTAATGTCTAATCAACCAAGAATTTCTTGATGCTATACTGATTTAAAATACACATACACACACACACAAAAACCACTAGCCTGAAAAAAGACATTCTTACACAAAACTGGTGTAATGATGCATTTTGTATGATTGTTTTGCCTCAGAAACAGTCATTGAAACCCAACATTTCTATTACATCTATGTACACGATGACTGAAAACATAATTGTTACACACACATAACAACAAAGAAAACACAAAGGAGTCAGCCTTTGTTATTCTTGTGATTACCCTCCCATTTGTCTTAAAGTTAATATATTGTAGGTGGGGTGGGAGCTCGAACCTTTCACCCATCATGGTTCCTCTCAGCATCTTTGTCAGCCCTCCATTTGCTCTCCATCTCACTCTCTCACCCTTTTCCACCCTTTCAATCTTGCTACCTTTTCTCTGCATCTCTATCTTTTCCACTAAGGTGAGAGATTTGTAACCTTCGCTACTGACAGCAGCTAAAAATAACCCCCTCCAACCTTTGTCAGTTTATCTCCTCTCCATCTCATCCAATATGTATATCACATGCTGCCTTCTGCCCCACACACACTCAGTCTGATGTAAACTCAGCTAGAATAGCACCCCATTTAAAGGGGCATTGATTTCACCACCAGTGCACTATGAATATATTTCCTATGCCTGAATATCCAGCACGATGTTCATAGTGGATGAGCCTTAGATTCTTTCCACTCTATGAATCTATGGTTCATGTCAAACTCTTAAGATCCAATTACACCTAACAGAGGCGTTCATTTTTCTTATTTTTGATTAATTCTCGCTTCCACTGGAGGAACAGCACAGTTCTCTGCACAGTGAGTGAAGCATGCTGGCAATATAGCAGCATTAATTTGTCTCATTGTCCTGAAAAAAATGGAGCAATATATATATATATATATAAAAGCCTCTAATAGATAAAAGGAGTTACATTTTTTTTCTTTGTTTTGGCAGCATGAATCCAAATTTTGAAACTTTTCCATTTATTTAACAATTTGGGTAATTTCTTTTTGAAGATAACGGCATAATTGAATTCCTCCAGTAATCAGTACATTTAATCAATAAAACAAAATCACCCCCTGTCAAATCATATGCAATATTGAGGCAAGACTTACCTGCAGCTGATGAAACAAGAATCACAGGTGGAGCGTTCAGGCCTGTTTATTCCACTTCAGCTGTGCTGAACTTGTACTCTGCAGTTTCATCTGCTCCGTGCACTGATGTGAGAGAAAATATAATCAGTTACTGCTTTGTTGTCATAGTTAATAAGTCATCAGGTGAGAGATACACCAAGGGAGCCCTCACATGAGAATGACAGAAAAAAAAAAATCAAATCCACTTTCCTTTCTCACCCTGCAGGAATCCTCTAAACTCAGCAGTCCATATTGTGTTGTTTTGCTCTTTATGTTCCCCAGTCTTTTCTCTTCCTCTCTGATGCTCCCTCCCTTCCTTTCTTACCCGGTTGTCGAGGCGACAGAGTCAGTGAGAGACATGTCTTCCCTGAAGCTCCCCTCACTCTCTCTCTCTCTCTCCCGTGGCTTTGTTCAGCCTGCTTGGCTGAATGGTTCAATAGTGTATGAAAAGCAAGGAGGGAAACGGAGCTCCAAATCCTATGCACACCAGGTTCGTCAGGCCAAGGCACAAGGATGGATTATATACCTTCATAGAAATGTCATTAAGAGGGAATCTGTCATCATCTAGTTCATTATAGATGATCAAAATGATACAGTTATATTAAGGCTGCTGCTGAGCCCCCTCCAATTTTTTGGGGAGTTGGTATGGTCTAGTCCAGTCTCAGTTGGTGGGGTGTGTTATAAGAGGGTGATCAGAATAAGTGGCTACAGTGGGAGAAAAAAAAGTGCAAGCAATTTAAAAATGATAACCTCATATGAGTTTATTAGCTTTCATTTCATATTCACTTTGGTCTCTGGCATCAGATGAAATGAAGCTGCTCCATCTGCTCCTCTGCTGTAAATGCTTTTTGACTGCTGTATGTGCAGCACCACTAATAACATTATGGGGGCTGTAAATTCAGGACTGATTTGACTCGTCATGTTTGCTTTGCTGTGCCAAAATATGCATTCTCCTGGACTACTGTGGCTTTGCTCATTCACTCTCATCTCGTATTAATGAGCACTTCTACTCCTTCTGTTACACGTCCATCATGTCACTTCTCAACCTCCGTTCATGCTTTACTTGGATTGTCTCAACATCAAAAGGTAATAATCGATCATCTAATTCAGAGTGGATAACTCATAAGGGAGGCTTCAGGCTTCAATGTTTCTGCAGCAGTTAGTGCAGCAATCGAGTCCAATGAGAACAAAACACAGGTTTGAATCCCGGTGCTTGTGACCCTGAGAATTTTTCTTTTTGGCCTGTTAATCCCCTTGAGGACACTCAGTCTTCATCCTGATAGACTAGTAATCAATCAATTGAGCATCATCACATCTATTGTTTCTCCAATATAGGTAAAAAAAAAAGACCAAAAAAAAGGAAGAATTTTATGAATATTGACCAAGTCTTACAGCCACATTTTAAATAACACCCAAACACACTCTTGACTTTATAGCATCCTTGGTTTAAGTTTAATGAGTCTCTGATCTCAACAGACTTCATCAACAAATATGTATCACAAATATTGGCAGGCAAGAACTTAGAGGCAGTTTACACATGATAATAGATATTTAAATAATACAAAATATACAGCAGATTCCTTCACACCTCAACACATGCATACTGAACACACATGAAACCTTAAACAGGGTTTTTAGAGAGACAAACTGACTGAGGACAGAAAACATCAGAGCTCTTTGATGGTCCCGTAAAAACAGGTCTTCCTGAGAAAGCCTAATTCTTAAGATTATTACTTAATATGGACATGAGAAGCAATTAAGCCAGGAATAACAGATGGAAAGATGGATACAGATGCAGATTTTTACACATTAAGCAACATAAAAATCAGAAAATGACTAGCACGGTGGCAAATAATTCTGGCTAAGTTAAAACACTGATTTAGAGCTAGGAATACAAAATCAAAAACTGCATGCAGAAAGTACCTACATACTGAATCTGGCATTCCTATGGGGCAGCTTGTATGACTGAACAGGGACAACATTGGAAAAACTTACATCTTTTAACCATTTACAACTGACACAACTGGATAAGTGAAAAAAAATAATCTGGATTTAAAATAAAACAGGCACATTTCTATATTTCTATTTTTTTAAAGACATTTCAGCCCAAACAATTCACTAATCCTCTATTTACATATAGCTAACTATCTCAGTGCAAGTCTTCTAAGTGTCTGGTCCTCTTGTAAATGACTACACTATAAGCACAATGCTATGCAACAGTAAAAATGAAGTTATATGCAAAAGTGACTCGAAAATAAACCTGAGAGTGATCAGCACTACAGAGCCGGAAGTCATCCAGTAATATCAGAAAATAACTGCGATGTGTCTTGAGTGTTACTCCGATGTCAGCACTGAGAGCTGTGCTTTGACTTTTCTTCTGTCCCTGCTAACAAAATAAAATTAAAGTAGAAATTGAATCCAACATGACTTCAGCACCTGCTAAAAAGAGGCTTGGAGGAAGCCCAGTTTTTGGAACATCTTGAACTGTACAGTGTGAACACATGTTGAACAAAAAGACCCTGCGAGACTGATTAAATAATCCATATGATATACAATAAATTCACAATTATAGCAAAAATCTTATGATCCAACAAAGACTTTCTCACAACATTATGCAAAAAGATTTTGTTCTCGGCTGCATTTTTTCACATTTTTAGCTTTGCAACACTTTTCGTCTAAGTGTCTGATTAATCTTTCTCACTACACGACATTCACAGTGAAATGCAACAGCCCCGGTGTGCTGAGCAGGGCAACAGCTGACAGGAGATCTAAATGTGCTATGGTCATTGGTCCATGAGAAAACTGTGGTACTGCCACACACACTTCCTCTACAGTAAACACATATACACTCTCATACTCTCAAAGCTGTTTTCTGACTAAAATACGTGGATATTTCCTCTGGCTACCACAGATGGGTCTCCCGGATCTCAGAGATGATGTTATTGGCTTTTTTAAGTGCCTAAGGAGAGGAAAACAAATGGTTATATTGCTGGACTCAAACTGGTAGATAAAAGCAAAAGAGACGGAACTTGCTGTTCATGATCTCAGAGAAAAAAAAAAGCCTCATCCAGTTTTACCTCGAGCATCTGAGCAACCTCAGTTCGTTGCTGTGCAGTGTCCTGTGACTCGATGAGCAGCTCCCGCAGCAGTGGCTGCTTGTAGAGCTGGCCCACCAGCTCACTCTGCAGATGCTCCTTTACAAAGTTCACCAGGAAATGCATCACTGTCTTGGGCACACTGTGGACACACATATTCAAGAATGTTCCAAAAATGATGATCAATAACAGGATAATTCAGAAAAAAAAGACACAGGGGGAGAATGATTTCCCTCTGGTGCTCTGGATTTCTTCTTGTTAAATCAAACCTGTCTTGGATGCTCTTGCGGACAATGAGGAAGTAGCACTTGATTAAACGCTGGATGACCTCACAGTCCCTCTGCTCCCTGGCGCTCAGCTTACGGGATGTGGGCACTGCCTGGCACAAAGTCAAATTTTGACAGTCTGGAATGAGTTCACTCCTAAATGTTTTGTTCTCCCAGTAATCCTATCACTTACTGTGTCAAGGAGGTTAATGGCCTGGCATTTGCTTGGACTGCCAAACCCTGTGGCCGGTGTTTTCTCTTCTGTGACCTTCTCATTTTTCGGGCGCTTCCCTCCATCAAGGGCCTCTGCCTGAAAGCAAGAAATCCAAGGAGGTTTGAGGGGAAAGAAATTTTGCCTGATGGGGCCATTCTACTTGACCTGTTGTAATGCCTAGATCTGAAACTTGTTCAGGCTTTACAGAGCACAACTTATGAGGTTTATTCTGGCAAAATCAATTACAGACATAAGAATTTGCTGTAGGACCAAACTACAAACACCCCCTACCCAACCCTACCTGCTGACTGTTGACAGAAGCAGACACCTGTGCAGCATCTGTGAAGTCTGGATGTTTTGTGTTGATGTAGGCGAGTTCTATTGCTACTAAATTGTGCACCTAAGGCAAAAAAGGCAGAAAGAAATGATCCCAGATACGTCATAGGACTAGTGCTATTAGTTATTATAAAACATGATGGATTATTTTTCATCAAAGCTCTGGGTTACCATTTCATTAGTAATCGGCAGGCGCTTCCTCAATAATCCAGTCACGACTTCCACAATGGAATCGTGCAATTTGGGAAATCGCAGAAGCTCCTTAAAACCACAAAGACATACATCCTTAGTATGGTGCTGTCAGAAAAAATGATGCACTGCTTTCACCATCTCTTGGTTTACCTGTGTGCTAAAAGAGGAGCAATGCTGGATGATCCTCTGTAGCTCTTCATGAACAAGCTCCACACAGCGCAGACTGGGCTCTTCTAGGCGCTTAATTTGCCGCTTCACCAGCAACTCAAAGGAAACCTCGGGCACAAAAAGTGCTGGACGTGGACCCTGTAGACCAATCACACATGCAAATAAAGACATACACATGCCAGTTCCATCATTTCCTTGCCATTCCCGCAAATGAGCAAGCTTGATCACACCTGACAATGCTCACAAACACAAGTGAGAAGCTCACCGTGGCATTGCGGATGGCAGTGAGGATATCCAGATCAGTTAGTCCTCCCAGGGGGTCAATAGACTGAAGGGTGCGTCCGAAAGTCTCATGGAATATGTAACAGATCCGAGCACCCCCACAGCTGCAGAGCACATAGGTTCAGCTGTGACACCAATGCTGTTTTTCAGTGCTGTGTGTCAGCAGTATCAATTTAGCCCAAATTAAACGCAATGAACCAAAAAAGGTCAATATTTGCTCCCGACATATTCTAATGAATTAATCTCATGGTGATAAGAGAGATAAGGAGATGAAGGTGCCAACAAAAGATGCTGATACAACTTCAATTTACAGTTACACTACCCTGAGGTCATTACATCCACATCACTGTGCACCAAGCAAGTAAAATGCTGACTTATGCAAACACTATCAACCGACTTCCAAAATAGTGGGGATGCATTGTGAAATGTAAATGAAACCAAAACTTAATTTTTTGCAAATAATTCTAAATTCAAATTTAGTTGAAAGTATCATATTAAAAAAGCATCACATCATATGTTGAAACTAACAAGTTTTCATTGTTCTTTGAAAATTAATTGCTCTTCTGAATTTGAAGTAACACATTTCAAAAAGGTTGGAACAGAGGCATGTTTACCATCATCTTCATCTCTACTGACGGCACTTAAAGAGATGTGAGACATCAAGAACCAAGGAGACTAACTGATGTAGTTTGGAAAGCAAAATATTTTCCCATTGTTGGTTAATACAGAATTTCAGCTGTTCAGGGCCATTTCTTAATATTCTTTTTTTTTCCTTTTATCTAATTGTTGTGCTGTTCTAATATGTGAAGAATGTGACTTTGTTTTGGTGAAATAAGAAAGAATTCACTTGGGGGGAAAAAACAACAAAACATGGATCCAAAATCTGTGTATATTGTTTTAGTTACATTCACAGATGGGCTACTTATCCATGCAGTGTGCTCTTAATGCACCCCAACACAATCATGGATGCTAATTTTTGATCTGTGCATATATGACAAGTAGTCCCTTCTCCTCTTTAGCCCCAGTGTCTGCGACTTCGAAAAAGAAAAAAAAAACATTTAGGGTTTTCATAAATGAGACCAAATCCAGTTTTCCGCTTCACATCAGTATATCATAAAAGGGCTTGGGCCAAGAAAAGGGAGACATGTCACAGAATCTTGCTTATAACTGGGTTTTTCTTTGTATGGTATGGTACAGAATGAACTGACAATGGTTTTCAGAGCATTCCTGAGCTTACTCAGCATTTTCCAAAACAAAATTGCATGTTGAGCCTGACAATCACCACAGTTTATTGTTATGTTTCAGTCCCGTCCTCTGAGAACCGAGACCAAGCAACAATTTCTCAGCTTAAGAATTATATTTTGTACTCTAGCAGACGAAATACCAAAATTCTTTGCAAATACATTGAGAGATATCCTTCTTAAGTGGTGAAACTTCTCTTCTGGACATTGAAAGATCTAGTCTCTCTTTCTGTTATTGGCCTGTTTCAATTTAATCTAATTCATTTCGATATGTTGCAACTGTTTTTTTTCTACCCCTGAATTTATTTAAATGTTTTTCTGACATCAAATCATAATAAATACATTTTTCTATTACATTAAAGATTTTAAAGGGTGGAAATTGACCTTTTTCTTTTTTTTTGGAAATAGGATATAAGAACAGCCTGGGAAATCTAAGACAAAACATGACAAACCCCGCACATTAAAACATAAAAACATAGTTTTTAACGTAGGAGCTACAAGAGTGATGTATACTCACAGCTCTGATGTCTGTATGTATCTGGCTGTTCCCTCTATGGTGTTGCAATAATCGCTAGCAAACTTCGTGACGATCTGCAGCAGAGTGGCGCTGTGATCCTCCACCGGCTGACCATAGCTGTTGAGCTGTGTCTGGTACTGGGACATGACCACAGTCACTCTGGTTTTGAGTTCTGGCAGGCAGTCCCGGATGTGATGCATGAGCAGTCTACTCAGAGTTTTGGCCAGATAGCGTGAGCCAGCACGGGATGCAAGCGAGGGGTAGTGGCGTTGCAAAAAGGCATGCTCATCCTTCGTTGAGTCCTCCAGGGTCTTCTGGGTGTTGATATCATGCTGGCTCCTACAAGGAACAAAAAGAGCAGCAGGTAAGGAGGATTATCACAATAATGATGACATTAAACAGGTATAACTGATGAACAAAGAAAGACTAAACTTAGATAATTACAAATAAGTTTATGTTTTCAAACCTGTTAACCACCCCGATAATCCCAAGTCTGACAGGAATGACTCGACCGAGAAGGACTTCCAATGCGTCAGTTCCTGCATCCATCAGGTCCAGCTTACTGACCACAAGTAGTGTTCGACGACCTGACAAAAACACACAGAATTCACAGATCATAGCCTGAAGGACAAAATGCACAACAGAAATTTCTAAACCATTCTGCCAGCCTCCAATATAATATACACAGGCGCTGTCTAATTATGGATTCATTTACTCCTCTGAATGCACCATGACAGCAACATTAATTTTGTAAGCAACATCTTACTCTAAATAAATTGAATATAATACATTCTTCTTGCACAATCAATAATTTCAAATACATTTCAATTTGAAGCACAATGTGTAATCAACACCAACAGACAGAAAAGAAAAATTAAGATGAAATCCGATGAGAGAAAAATGCCTGTATACAAAATATCCTACCATCTGGATCAACCTCACGAGCCAATTTCAGAGCATCAGAGGTGGCCAAGTCAGAGTTGGCAGGGGACACTGCGAGGATGAGAGAGTTTGGATTGGAGATGAAGGACAAAATCATCTCTTGCACTTGAGCCTCGATGTCCTCTGGCTGGTCGCCAACAGGAACCTGAGGCGACAACAATGATCAGCCAATATTATAGCAACTACAGCACAGATGTTGTGCTGCTGTGAATCTTTGACAATTATATATAAAAACATATTCAATCATCATTAAGTTTCTACTGCCATGGTATTTACACAAAATGAGACAAAACTCTGCATCCTTTTCAAGCAGATGAGTTTACCTTGGTAATTCCAGGTAAATCAACCAGAGTAAGATTTAGGACTTTGGGGGAGAAAATCTTCAGATATATGGGCTCAGGACTGATTCCCTAGAAAACATTAAACAAGGAGAAAAAGAAAAAGAAAAATGACATTGGTCAATTTAAAAATCTAAACTTACAGCATCAGTAAGTTCACATAGAAGCATTTTACATACCTTGTTGTCACCTGAACTGCGCTCAGTCTCTGCTTCAATTTCCTGACGGATTTCCACAAATTCTGTGAAGATCTGTCAAACAGATGAGAGAATGACACATAACCTAAACTCAACCCATAAAACATGACAAAGGAAGAGTACAGAATTTGACTCTCCAAGATAAAATGTACCTGGTTTTTGCAGTGCAAGAATGTACCCCATTCTTCAGCTTTGACACCTGAACAAACAAGGGTGAGTGTAAGGTCTTTTGCAAAAAACAAAAAGGTAATAAAGTGAGCTTTTTGGAGATGATATGGGAGGATTGCACATTTGTTGCTTAAACCAGGCTAAACATATGAAATCAGAAAACACAAAAGAAGCAATAGGGTTCACAAGAAAGTATGAGATTGAACAAAGGTGAGTCCATGCAGATCAAATATATAGAGACCTGGGTAGCTGTTTTGGGCATTGTGTTTAACCCCATTTCCTATAAAGTAGGCAAGAAGAAGAGGAAGAAAGATGTTGTTAGTAAAGAGAGATCCAAAGATCTACAGAAAATATGTAGCAGTCTTAATTAGAAAAATGAGAAAATGAAAAACACATAAACAAGCTTTCAGTCCTTGACAGAAATTAAAAAGGTTATTTAATCTTAAATCCACTTATCTGTGGATAACTTAACTTCCAAAGCTTTATAGTGTTTTTCAAAGTATAAAATACAACTTCACTCTGATATGCATAAAGTATCAAAGAGGTTTATATTTAGGTACCATTCTCAGTGCTCAATCTCTCCTTCAGAGGGGCAACATGAACAAGTTGCAACACCAGGGGTCGTCTTGTGACTATTCCTGATCCCCGAGGCAAGAAATCCCGCCCAACCAGGCTCTCCAACACAGAGCTTTTTCCACTGCTCTATTATGGCACACAATGAGAGCAATTCACCTCAGATCAGGTCATGTGACAACTTTGTCATATCAGTGTTTTTATTGTATGAACTTGCACTTCATAATGCTAACAAAGTATCATATCAACATGATGTTATCTTTATTTTGGACATATAGAGAGCTTAAGAATTTCAGTGACATCATTCAGCAAAATCTGAACAAAGGTAAAGAGGAAAGTGAAGGCATTAAATTTTATTAAATAAAAAAATAAAAATGTTATTTTGTTTTCCCCTGACTGACCTGAGATCCAACCACGACTATCTGAGGTAGTTGTATGATCTCTGCTCCAACAGTCAAAAAGACCTCCTGCAGGCGGTTTATTGTGGGAATTAGAGACTCCATCCGTTCAATGGCCTGGGTACCCCTGCTGAAGTAATACAACCTTTATGGACCGATAGAAAGTATAGCAAAGCAACTCAGGCTACTCCATATATCTAACGCTGACAAAATACTGTCCAATTAAAATGAAATGTATACTCTAAGCAGGTATGTCAATAGCGCTGTTGCACAAGTGCAATTGTAGCTGACATTATCATAAAATATAACAAATTAGTTATTTGCTTTTAAACTCGGTGTTGCTTTGCCACAGGGAAGCAATAAGGAGAAGTGGTCCTGATGAGAGGTGTAACGCCCAAGCCTCAGTTAGATCACCATCATGCACCATGGCTTACTGTAGGACTCCAAAATTAAAACTGGTTACTGGTTATCTGTAATGGCCACTCGATTATATTACAAGTCAATAAATCATAGCAGCACAGGCCGAAGCTCCCAATATGATCTGCTAACGTCAGTTGGCTAACAGGAAGTAACAGCTTTATGCTATGGCTAGCTTAGCTGCCAAGACAACCAATGCTCCATACTGACCTTGCCGATGTTCAACAAACTCTTCTTTTATTTAACTTCCCTATTCCTCAAACCTTGAAGAAAAGAAGCCATGTGTCAAAAACACTGCATTTTCTTAAACTAATATTCAATATTGGCAGATAGAATTAGACCGTCTGTCTACAACAGAAGCGGTACTATCATTCTGCGTCAATCTGATTGGTTAGAAAATATGACTCATGAGCTTTCCTGACAGCTGATTGGCTGATATCAGCACACTATATTGCGCCGCCTTACGAAGTCCCTGTCAAACACTTCATTCTTCCAGTCTCTTATTTTCAAATATTAAATTCAATGTTTCACAAAACACAAACACATAGGTAACCTTTAACACTTCTGAAGAATTTTAAAAAGCCTCTAAGAGATCAGCACAAAACAAAAAAAGAGAGAAGCATTTGTCTGTATTTTAATGTCGGTATATAAACAAGATATTTACAAATCAAACAATCATCATAAGTAAGTTAAGGGATAAAACATGTATTACTTTCTCACAGATGTTTAACAGAAAACACCCAGTTATCATTCAACACAGACATGACTAATAAATACCCTCCAGTACAAGTTAGTGTCCCCTAGGATTTGTAGCAGCCAGAGATCACGTGAAAACAAGAGAAAAGGATTCCTTTGCATTTAGATATTGTGTGATCAGATCTTGAGTCATTACTGAATCATAAATGACCAGGGCCAATGGAAAATGTGGCCATGTTCTCTTACACAAGTCCTTTGGAGGTGAATAAGAAAGCTCCATTGCTGAGATAGCCAACGGTCAGTATAATCCATGTTCACTCAGCCACTGATTAGGCACACACCATGGGGGGGGGGGGGGATCTCTGCAACTGAAAAGTGATACTGTGTTTTTCCACAGCTTCACACTCTAAACATTGCCTGCATCTCCAAAAAAAGGAGTTCTGCATTCTTAGTCCATGTATGAGGTATCCATGGCCTCGCCATCCGGGTGAAGCAACCTTCCTGCCAAGCGCTCAATGTCATCAAGGCTAAGCTGGCGAAGTGATCGTTCATAGTCCTTAAAGAAGAAATTTTGGGGGGGGAGAAAGGTACCAGCATGTTAAATCATTTTAAACAAGGTATGTGTGAAAAGAAAACATTCTTACTGTGGTAAGCATTCAGAATAATCCTCACGAGTTCCCCCTACACAATCAATACCAGCCTGAAGCTAAACATGGGGCCTGTTCCAGAAAGCAGGTTATGTAGAAAACTATGACTTTTCCGTTCCAGAAAGCGAGGTTTAGTCTTACCCCGAGTCTGTTACCATGGTAACTGACTCCATGAAGTAAACCTCCTCTCTAGCAGGTTCATGAGGAAAGTCCTCACACATGTCTGAAATCATAATTCCATAATGTGTGATAGAGATCTACTGTCAGTCTCCTCACCATCCTCTTCCTCCTCACATGAAGGAGCTTAATCTTAGTCCATAGCTATATCTAAAATAGAAAATACGGATAATAGATGAGGACATGTACTGCATCAGTTAAAACAGCATCTGTTGGGGGTTTAAATCACTAGACTGAATATTTATTTTGTATATCAGTATGAAACAGATAAAAATGTTATAATTATGGTCTAAAAGCTATTGCCTAATATAATGCTTTCATAAAAGATATTTTTTTACTTCATTTTCTGTTGCCTCTATGCCTTTTTCACCCTTAGCATTGAACCTACATAAAACTGAGATTGTTCTATCCACCAATATTTTAACCCTCATCCTCCAGTTTTGCTAAAGTTAAATATCCAGTCAGTGGACCAGTGGACTCCAAATTCCACATGGACTCGGGCAGCAGTTGTTTCCTATGCTGCTTCTCTCCTTAGCAACAGCAATTCTCCTTTTTTAACAAAATACCTCTTTATATTGCTCAAAAAACTTCAACAAGAACCTCTGCACCAATCAGGTTAAAAAATTAGCTTTTCGTCAGCGGTTGCCATGGTGAATCCAGGTATCGGGGCTCCATTGATGATGGCTTTTTGTGGTGGTTCCCAGCTCTCGGTAAAGATACTCAGAGTTGACTGAACCAACTCAAAGCCGCTGTTCTGGAACTTAAAACTCAGAGTTGCTCAGCTCAAAGTAAGTTGACCCAGAGTTTCTTTTTAAACTCAGTTAGTTGAACCTCCTTTCTGGAAAAGGCCCCTGGTTGTTTTCCTTGTTTAGAATAACTACTGACAGCACAGGCACTTCAAATGAAATCAATAATACTTTATTAATCCCCATAGTTAAATTGAATTGTTGCAATAGATATCATTGTTTAAAAAAAATCAACTAAAGCAGAAGTAAAAAAATGATTTAAAAAACTTTCCAACCAGCCCAGATTTTTCTATTTTTTAGCCCAATTTACAGGTTGTTTTAGTCACTGACTGATGCTACTGCCCCAACAGATGACTACATAAAACTAAACTCCTCACAAGAATTAGGAGACATAAAACAACTTGCTGTAAATACTGAAGGAATTCAACTCTATCTTGTAAAATGTCCAGATGAGAGTGGCCCAATGAAGAAGACAGATGCTATCTTCAGCAAACTGAAGTGGATCTTGAAAGGTGCTCACCTACTAACTAAAATTGACATGAAGAATACATAGATCACTGCTGAAATATTTGACAAAAACTGTTTTTACAATGTTAGTTTCCGGTTTCAGAATTTTACGAGCCAGCCTGAATATCATTAAATCACTAACATGGTGGATTATGGAAAAGATTTTATTACAGATTTTCAAAGGATACATTTATCATTTCCTCTAAATTCATTTTATTTTATTTATTTTATTAAATTGATGTCTTGGGGAAAAAATAGCTTAGAAAAAGGCAAGAGGAAGTAGTTGTTGAATGAAGGTGAAGTTTATGTTCAGTGTGCACTTTACTTTTTTACTGAACTTACAAGTTTTACACAATGATTTTGGAAAGGGAAATCTATAAACTTAATAGTATCAGAAGCATGGTGTATGTTTTAATTCTCACCAGAGGATAAATCCCCAAGATGTTGCCTTTACATTACATATACTATTTACCAAAGATGTTTATCTTCTCTGCATTAATCTGATACGTGCCTTGTTACAAAATGTGGGGAAGAGGAAATGAAACCACATGTCAGACAGCCCTTCAGGCTCAGCAGAAGGGGAGGAGAAAGAGAAGCTAAGGTTCTGTAAAAAAAAAAACCTGTCATGGAGGATTTTGGGCTTCACAGAGTGACTTCATGTAATAACTTGTCAAGAGTTTCTGTCTGTAAAAAGGCAACCATATTTTCTCTGAAATAAAGGTTAAAAAACTTGAGAGTTCACACTAAATCCAAATTTAGGCATAGAAGCAAGATTTAAGTTGAAAAATAACACAAAATACTAACATCCAGATATTAAATCATATTTTCCTCACATCCACAAAATCCTTACTTATCCATAACCCAGACAAAAACCCCTTCAACCTTCACTGATGCTGCCATAAATATTTTTAGGCTCCATCTTCCACAAGTAGTAAAGCCCAAAATCTTTCTGCTAATCAAAAACTGTAAATATCCATACCAGTCTACATGTATGGATGGAAAGACAAAAAATGTTGCTTTAACAGATTACCATGTCTACCATTAAAAGTAATACATTTCAATACCTTAATAAGCTGTTCATGTACTTTTGCTGCATCTGCTGGACTGAAGTGTCTTGCAAGTATAGTGGACAGAGTCTGCCAAACTCCTCCCTGGGTGCTAATGCTGCTGCTGCTACTGCCGGCAGCCACCCCAGAGACTGCAGTTTTCTCCCCCACGGGACGGATAACCAGATTCAATTTAGCCTCAGGTCCGATGGAGTAATCACTTAATCTGTGTTCATCTAGGGGGTATAGAAAAATAATATTCTATTAAGAAAATTGAAGATTAATGCAAATACAAAAGAATTGACTATGCAGCAATTATTTTTTGGAAATCTACCTGCAAGTGCTTTCCCTTTGTAGAGTAACCGCTGCTGGTTTGCCGGTATGTTCAGTCGCTCAGACACTAGTTTCTTCACTGTAGACACCTTTTCGTCCTCAGTCACCTACAAAATCATTCAAACAAAAATATAGTGACAGGGTCTTTTTTTATTTTCCCTCTTTATCCCAACATGCCTGTTATTCAGACTCTTGAGAAGAGTCATTATTCCTAAAATATGCAGATTATAGGAGGTGAGGAGGCTTGCCAACGACAAAAAGAGTGAGAATGCACAGACACATCCCTCATGAAAGTCTTTCTGCACATATGGCATCTAAAAATGTGACACATTATTCACTTACAAAAACTGAATACAAATATGTGGTCTTGGGTATTCTTGTGCACTTTGGGGAAAAAAAAATAAATCTGGGGCACCCTCAGCTATAGATGTGTAACTGTGTCGTAACTTTTAATGAAGGATTCAGGCAGCATTGCGCCACGCTATAGTTCAATATTTACAGAGCACAGATTGGGGAAAAAAACTACATGAACAGAGTTTTAAAACATATCTGCTGAATACACAATTTAGTCCAGCTATAGAGACACATCTCCATGTCATCAAATACTTTGCATTGCCTGTTGTAGGGATTAATGTTCTATCTATCTATCTATCTATCTATCTATCTATCTATCTATCTATCTATCTATCTAACCTTCGGCACATGAAATAAGCACCATGGTTAAATACAAAACAATGCTATAGTGTCATTATTTTTAATGGACCATATTTTCCTGCTGTAGAGCGTCTTTGTGAGTGTCCTAAAAAGTGCTATATAAATAAATGTATCATTATTATTATCCCAACATTCACCTTCCACAGTGACGAAGTTGATGATTATAGTATATAATGGGCAAAAGGGTTGATTCCTGTACATCTTAGGCTAGTTCTAACCTCAGATGGTGCCTCATTTAACAAAACTACCAGATCAAAACACGACAGGAACAAGTCCATCCCATAGTTAACAAAAGGACCTACAAACTGATGATGGCACAACAAACGCTTTGATAAGACACACTGCACGTGCCAAACTAAAGCGTTAAAGCTACACCTATACTCACGCATAACCCCGGTGATTTCCTTTTTATTCAAAAGCACCAAGTAAGGTGTGTGTGAGCTCCCACTCAGCTACGGTGTATGGCCTCACTGAGAAGGAACGGGACAGAAACTGATAACATTTCGTTCAAGTTGTGCTTCTCCAGGATGTGGCTAGCAGACTAGCTACTGTAATGTTAACGCGTAACTGGAAGCCTATGAATGTTCAATCGCCCTACTTAACCTAAATCGCACATAGTAACTTAACCCATTCTCTGACTCACGAATCATATGTATGGTTGCTTTAATTGTAGGTACTTCAGCAATTGTTAAAAACCAACGCTGCCGGCTAAATTGTTAGCTTACATAGCTAGCTAATTGTGTGAATTAGCATTAAGCAGTACGTTAGCTCGGCTGTGTTTAAACTTACCTTAACACTGCACTCCTTTCCTTGGAGTGGTTTCACTGTAAGAATCATTTTTGAATACCAGGAGGAACAGAGCAAAACCACGCAGAAATACGATTCAATCTCAATTAACTAAATTTGCCCAAGTAATGTTACTTTGTTAGTTCGTAATAACCACAGATTTCCTCTGTCAGCAGCCCATCTTCTTCTCCTGTGGTTCGTGCTGCCTGTTCAGTGATAATATCTATTACTGCCGCTTATTGGATGGAGGGTGGTACTGCAACTAAAGGGAGGAGAACACTTTCAGAAAATAAGAAAAAATTGGGCCACTTGTATGGACAAACAAAACCTCTTTAAAGTCTACTTACGGGCCAGGTATTGTCATTTATTACAAAACACGCGAAGGTTTTGCATAAACATTGGCATTCAGTCTAAAAACTGCACGCAGGCACAACATTAAATCTGGCAATGTGGCAGCTTCTTTGCTTTCAGGTGTAAAAAAATCGAATAATCTTTTGTGTTTTATTTAAATTTCTTCTTTGTTCTCTTGTCACAGTTATCTCTAATTGTCCTAATTTTATCTTCAGCTGGTGCAGTCAGTAGCAGGGGAATAGATCAGAAATAATTGATTTGTGGATATTTTAGAGATACCAATTGGTGTAAGAAAAAAACCTGCTGTACTGCCCTGTCTTGTCTGTTACATTCAAATTGAAAGAATGAGTTAGAAAGTACAAAATCTAATATGCAACACCTTTTTTTTCAAGGCCCAAGAAGTGACAATTGTTTAAACTAACTAAATAAATTATGTAAATGTTCAATCATCATAATTGTTATTTTTAATGGTTAACTTTTTCCCTTAATATAGATTAACATAAACTCTTTAACATATGTTCCAATATAACGAACAAATAGCACAGGACCTATAGTTCACTTTCCTTTATGAAATTAATAACAGTTCGTGTAATCTGTTACACGCACTTGTATTAGATAAAAGCCGCAATTTCACTGAAATGTAGTTTAGCCCACAAATAGATATGTGCAGGTATCAAAGAGAGAGAGAGATTAAACCTGTGGTCATTGTACACAGCCAGCCTTGCAACTCTATCGGGAGCAAAATGATTAATGTTCTCTCAGTTCGTCGGATACTCCCGTGGGCTCTGATATACTCTAAGGACCCCCTGACCCATTTCGGATCCAGTCCATGCATTTGTCATTACCCCCTCCCGGATGGTCTCCGCGGTCTTGGTCATGTGATTGCCTGTCTGTGCTGTCTGTGCAGCCCTGGCCAGCGGGAGAGGAGCATCTTTCACTTGGGCAGTTTCAGAAAGGATGCGCACCTTTCGGATGGGCTGTCCGCTGCCAAACCAGCACAAACCCACTCGAGACAAGTGAGAAAGACTCCTAAAACGCGTGAGGTAAGTCATCAAATCATAATACAGTGGGTTATTATTAGTTTAGCTGACAAACATGACAGTCAGTTATCATTGTATATTAAGGAGATGCAAAACAACCCTCCCCCCCCACACACACCTATTTGGACTTTTGTGTAGGGCTGTGCATGACCATATAATACTGTGCTGTGCATGACCTGAATAATAATAGTAATATATTATTTGTCTTTTTTTTCTTAAACATTGATGCTTAAGAAAAAAACTGAAAATATGAAGATGATTGGAAAACTTCACGTGTAATGCAGTAACTAATGGACTGGAAAAAAGATGGCATCACTAGTCAATCATAGATTATTTTTTTTTTGTTCCACTTTTTTAAATGGACCTTTTTCAAAAAATCTATCAATCTATGTATTACCTAATGTCTGCAGGTATGGGTACACTTCGAGACCTGCAGTTTGCCCTGCAACTAAAGATTGAGGAGCTCCGCCAGAGGGACACACTAATAGATGAATTAGAGCTGGAGTTAGATACAAAGGATGAACTCATTCGGAGACTGCAAGAAGAACTGGATCGCCATAGAACCACTGTGTCCCTCCCAGGACCCTCTGCAGCCAATGCAGATACAGAGCATGGTGCTTTTATGTGTCATATTTAAGAAAGCCCCTACAGGTAGTACACCCTTAAACTTGACCTAGAATTCTGACATATTGTGTGTCTTTTCTGTAGCTGCTTCGGCTCAAATCGAGGACAAGCAGCGAGCTGTAAGGCAGACAGTCATTTCAGAGCCTTTCAGTCTGGACCCTGTGACTCTCGCCATGGTTTCACACAAAAGCTGTGACAAAAGCCAGAAGTAAGAGCACACAGTGTTCCCTCAGCTCACAATAGCTCCAAGTGAAAAATCTGACTAAAATCTTTAAGCCTCATGGATTGCAAATCAACAAGTATTTTTGATAATTTTCTAACAATGTTGCTCATTCAAAGTGAGTGATAACATGTCCCTTAGTGTTTTATTAGTAACATGTCTTCATGTCCTCAGATCTTGGAGGCTGATCAAGGGAGCATTTTTGAAAAATGACTTGTTGAAGAACCTTAATGAAGAAGAAGTGAGAGCCATCGCAGCTTGTATGTATCACACCATCATCAATCAAGGCTGCTTTGTCCTACAAGAGGGAACCATCGGGGATCGGGCTTATGTTTTAGAAGGTAAACCATTTTCTTCTTCACCTGCTAACATTCATCACACTTTAGGATGGATATCTTTTTGGAGTTGCTTGAGATAACAAGTGCTTACGAACAGTTCAATATGTTCAAACTAATTAATTCATTACATCATTATATTTCCATTTTCTTAAGTTGGCTCAGTATTTGATTAGATCTGTTGCTTTTAGTAAGCACAATAATTAGGCAAATGCATGTTTGATAAATAAAATTGGGAACACTTGGGGTATAACAAGTGACTCACTCTGATATCAAGAGTGAAAATGAATGAATGAATGAATTATACTTTATTGATCCCCGAGGGGAAATTGAATCCCCGAGAGAAAATTCTAACATAAATAGCAGGAGAGGAAAAAAGAGCTCCTGCTTTGCTCTGGATGTAAGCTCATCAGAAAGGAATCTTGGCTGTGTTTGTTAAGTGACATCTAATGGAAAGTGGCTGCTCCCTGCTTTTACAGTTGTCATCTAAACCATCTGTTGTTTGTACAGTACATTTTTTGCAGTGGAATATTCTTGACATACACTCTACATTCAAGAACACACACCAAATGTTCCTGCTGCTTTTCCTTTCTTCACTGACTACGTGTTGTTCACAGAAGGGAAGCTGGATGTAACAAAAGACGGAGAGAAGATGCTCAGTGTTGAGCCAGAGGACATGTTTGGAGAGCTAGCTCTCCTCTACGACTGCACCCACACCTATTCTGTCTCAGGTAAGCGCTGTACTGACTAACCGGAGAGCAGTCAGGTGGAAATATAGAGTGTGGCTTTGATTAATTGTGAGTTAGAGGAGATAGAGATAATGCTTCTTTGAGAAGCCATTATAAGCAGACACATTTCTGTCTGTGGTGTTGGACAGAAAACATTTCTTGAATTTTAAATCAAAACCTGCTGGAAATCTTAGAAAACACAGCAGCTTTAAGTGGTTATCTCAGAGATGAGGGGAATCTAAAACATGTTCTGCTTTACCACATGGCCCGACTGTCTGAGTGCCACATCTCCTCCCTGTAATTCTACATGCATTAACTGAAACATCTTCAAATACGTTTTCAGAAACCATGTGAATGTAATGATCCCTGTGATAACAACCTATCACGTCCACATTTACAAAAGTATGGGCTGTTTCTTTTAAAACACGAGGTGTACAATCATTTCCACTTAGCATCTAATCACACAGCCCTGTGGAAAAAAACCCTTCTCAGCCATCACCACAGGCATCTGACCTGGTTTCACAGATAAATATATATGCTGTAACTAAATAGGCTGTAGGAGTGGCCAGGGTCAGTTTACATTTTTAAAAAAGCATCAAATGGTCCAATTCTTTTCTTAAACTGCTTGCTTTATCTTGTAACAAGACAGCCTTTTCAATTTACTGCCCAGCACAATCTGTTTGCTCTCGCCTAAGCTCAGATCATGTTGACGACCTGTTATCCTTTGTTCTGTGTCTGTATCTGTCTGCCTGTAGTGAAGTCAGTTTCCAATGACCAGGTAGGCACAGCACCTGTTCAATTTGCTCTTTATTAATCGCCAACCAAGTGTCTTACACGAACACGAACTACACACACTGACCTCACTGGTACGCTGCTGCTCTCAGCCACTGGTCTCACCCGTAGGACCCATCTGGCTGGCAGCCTCAGTGCCTGACTTAAAATGTGACTCTTAACCACTTGAACTTAACATCATAACACTGCCCGTCCCCTTGGATCTGCTCAGGGCCCAGTGAATTTATTTCCCTCCAGACCAGAAAATACTTTTTTTTTCCTTCATGCGGTTATTTGTGAGGCTTTTGTTCATGTTGTCTCTCTCACTGTGACAGCAATTTGGGAGCAGGTGGTCCCACGCAGTCATCATCAGGTCCGAGTTTAGCTTGATAGATGATCTACGAGAGATAATGCCCAAACATTGAGCTTAGAAAGAGGGATTTTAACTATCCAACCTATCTGGCACTATAGATGGAAATAAAAATAGGTGACTGCACATGACATGTCATGTAAAGTGGGGTATATCCAAATGGGGCGATTGAGATAGGGCTGCACTGTATAATTAGATGTTGGATGTAATTAGTCTGTCTCGAGGACATTTACTTCCGTTTGCAGGAAGCCTCTGTGAATCAATCAATATAGGTCATTATTAATTTACACCACTTTCAAGTTCTGTTATAAAGAAAGTGGGTATTTATGGCTAAGGGAATTACATTAGATTTATATTCAATGTCCACTGTGAGGAGGGATCCAGCATTTCTTATGCAGCCATGATATCAGCTGCCGGCTCTTTAGCCAGCAGCTTAGTACACCCACAACCACTGCAGGCAACATGTGTCTTTGAGATTCTCAATAATATTTCCACCTAAGCAGCGTCGCTGAGACAACCTCTATCACCTCCTCCGCCTTTGTCTTTTGATCTGCAGCACAAACAGACAGCAAGCTTTGGGTTATTGACCGCAAGAGCTACCAGACTGTACTCATGCAATGTGGGCTCAGCCGTCGAGCTCATTCAGTGGAGCTGCTGAGAAGGTGAGCATCACACTGATTCATTTGATTTGAAACAAATAAGAAAGGCTTATTTGGTTTGAGAGATATCTCTTATTATGCCCATACACCTAGAAGCAGTGGGAGAATGATACAGTTTCAAACCTACCATTTTGGATACTTCTTAAAGGGCCTTCTTTTCTGTCTGTGTGCAGCCTTTCCTTCCTGCAGTCATTACCAGAGGATGTTATCATGAAAATGTGTGATCACATGAAAGAGGTACAGATTAAGTTCTTCAAATGTGTGTAACCATCACTCATTCACCAAACAGAATCCAGTCAATAAATGATGTGTTCTTTCTCTGTGTTAACAAGTAGGCACAACGATTACTTCAATGGCAGTTATTGTCTTTCCAATTGCTCTTCTATCTGTCAATTTTTCTTTCACAGACTAATTACACAGACGGCAAATACATTATTCAACAAGGAGCCACAGGAGATACCTTTTACATCATTAGCAAAGGCCAGGTAAAGCTACATGCCCTCTGCCAGCTGCTTGGTTGAAATAGGGCTTTTAGAGAAAAGATTTGGACTGTGGAGGTGATATGTCAGAGCAGCTCCAGAAAGGACTCTATGATGATGATAATTGACTGTGGCCCTTTTTTCTGCAGTGTTCATCACCATTCCTGATTTTTTTATTACTTCTGTGTTTGTATTTTGCTAGGTGACTGTGACAGAGAATAAGCCGGGCCATGAAGAGCAGATAGTCCTGTCCGAGCTCTGTGAAAGACAGTGGTTTGGAGAGAAAGCTCTGTGGGGGTAAAAAGGGAACAATACAGTTTTGATAGCAAGTTTTTCTTGTTTCTATATTTACAACATATTTAGTTTACAGTGATGATAGAATGATTTTCTATATTTTTCGTGTCTCTTTGTTTAGAGATGACATTCGGACCATGAATGTGATAGCTGTTGGTGAAGTGACATGCTTGATAATAGACAGAGAGTAAGTTGATATTTTGTGTTAAAATGAAGTTCATTGACTTGTAACATATTCACTTGGTGTCCATACACTTATCAGCTTTTCCAGAAATATGCTAATTGCTCAGATACTTTTGTTTTTCAGGACCTTCAAAGGTATTATTGATGGGTTGGTATCTGACAGCTGTCAACAGGAGCAGAGGAGCAATGCATCCAAAGTCAAGTGGGGAGCAATGTAACACTTTGCTTTATTTTTGCACTTATAGAAAACATAAAACAGCATCTCACCCCTGTTTTCCTCTTGATCAGGCCAAATGAGGATCCTGCCCTTCTGGCATCTTCCACTTTAAGGGATTTTCAGATTATTCATACTCTGGAAGTTGGGGAGTTTGGTCACATTGACTTGGTAAGGGCTGATCTAGAAGCAGCTCACACACAATCACACAGATCTTTGTGCTGCTACAAAGTAATGTATTGATGTTTCCTACTGACAGGTGCAACTAAAGAGCAACATCGAGCATATTTTTGCTATGAGGGTTCTTATAAAGAAGCTCATCTTCAACAACAGTCAGCGCGAGCACATCCGGAGAGAAGGCAGCATCCTAATGGAGGCTTGTAGTCCCTTCATAGTCAGGTGTATCCCATTCAGCACCTATCTAAATTCAATTGTATTGGTGACACGATCGAAAAAAGGTCTAACTTGTTTTATTTGTATATTGATCCCAGGCTACATAAAGTCTTTGGAGATGTTGAACATCTGTACATGTTGACAGAAGCGTGTCTATGTGGGGATTTATCTGACCTGCTGAAGGACAAGTGAGTATCTTCCACTACAGGGAATGAACATTTATGTGTTCTCAGCCAATATGACAGTGTGTGTGTGTATACGTGTGTGTTCTAAACTGTGATACTTTAATCATCACTTCTTAATGTTTCAGAGGAAATTTAGATGAGTGCAGCACCAGGTTCTACACAGCATGTGTTGTTGAAGCTTTGGCTTTCCTTCACTGTCAAGGAGTCGTTTATAGAGACATAAAGCCTGAAAATGTCATCTTGGATGAGCATGGTCATGCCAAACTGGTACTACAGTTACTCTTAGCTCCCTAACTTGTCTATAAAGTTAAACCAGACGTAACCTTGACTATACTGCTGTCTGCTTCTTGTAGATTGGCTCCAAATGTATGAAAAAGGTTGAGGTGGGTGAGAGAACATGGACATTTAGTGGTACAGTTGGCTACATGGCACCAGAAATCATCTTAAACAAAGGCCACAGTATAAGTGCGGATTTCTGGTCCCTGGGTGTTTTTGTGTTTGAACTTCTGAGTGGTGGGTAAGCTTAAAATCTTTGCGAGACCATACCTCAAACATATTTACTCAGGTATATATTTTAGTTTTTGTGATTGGATCATATTTTCTTCTTCAGGCTACCATTTGATGACTCTGATCAGATGAAGATTCTCACTGCAACTATTCACGGCATTGATCAGATCAAATTCCCAGAAATCATCAGCAAAGATGCCTGCGCTCTCATAAATAAACTGTGCAGGTGCAAATATGATACGTTAAACATTATACACATAAAGCTTTTTGAAAACAGTTTCAATTTCTTTTTAGTATTTCCTCTCCTGTGTTGCAATTCCACTTCTCAAGGAAGAACCCGATTATTAATTCATCGTTGGTTTATTGGTGTGCTCTTGTTTGCTTTCCAGGAGCAACCCCTTGGAGAGACTGGGCAGTCAGAGAAATGGAGCCAAGGACATTCAGAAGCACAAGTAAGAGGATGGATTTATTGCATTATAAAAACATTTTGGTCTGTGCTTGGAAACATGGTGGTACAGGTTATGATACTCTGTTTTTATTTAGATGGTTTGAAGGATTCAATTGGGACAGGCTTTGCAAAAAAACATTAACTCCCCCAGTTATTCCCAAAGTAAGACATGCTCTGCTTGGCCTTTTTTTTAATGATCATTTTGTGAAAACTGTATTCACATTTCCATTCCTGTTACACTGTCTTGTAGGTACAGCATCCCCTGGAAAGCAGTGCATGTGCTCTTTATAGTGAGGGCTCAGTGAAGCAGTGCACAAACTGGGATGATTTCTGACGGACTTCTGGGACCAAAAAGCTGTCATCACTTTCAGGCTTACTCTGTGTCAATAATGATCTGCTTCCAGTCCTTCTGTCAGCAAGAATTAAGTATATTTTTAGATGAATGAAATATATTACAATGAAATATATTTTCCGGACATTTTATTTCAGACATGAACCTGCTGGCTATTGTGTTGAGCTTTTACTGTTTTTAAAGTTTACAGTTTTCAGACATAAGAAATCAGTGGCACCACTGCTCTCCCATGTATTTCAATAAACAAACTCATTTTTATCACACTCTGCTTCTTCTTTTTTATCTACATTTGCGCAACAATATTCACTTTTACTGAAGCCTGAAGCAGGTCCTCTTTGTCACACCCCTTCTCACCCTGAAATGCATTGATGTTCTTGAAGAGTGACGTCAGCCCAAGCTTGCGATATTTAAAAAAACGTCAATTGCTGTAAAGAGAGCGATATAAACAGGAAGTTGTTTTACTTGAACGTCCAAATAAGTAAAGAAAGTATTAGTCTATCAAGCAAAATATGTTGGCTATCTTTAAATGGGAAGGCGACAGACATTCTTTCTCAATGATTTGTTGTAAAATAATTAGGCCCGAGCACCGAAGGCGGTGCGAAGGCCTATTGAAATGCAAGTGTTTATTATTAGGCCCGAGCACCGAAGGCGGTGCGAAGGCCTATTGAAATGCAAGTGTTTATTAGGCCCGAGCACCGAAGGCGGTGCGAAGGCCTATTGTATTGCAAGTGTTTCTCTTTTTAGGCCCGAGCACCGAAGGCGGTGCGAAGGCCTATTGTATTGCAAGTGTTTATTCTTTTCCTCGTTTTT
>JBBBVU010000012.1:19716616-19757302 GCA_037177055.1 Atherinosoma microstoma | reverse complement strand
GAATCAATGTATGACAATCAGATTGGCTCAAACTGATTGTCTGTGAAGCACCCTGAGATGACATTGTTGTGAATTGGTGCCATACAAATAAAGCTGAATTGAATTGAATTGAATGTATTGAGGGTAACAGAGATGTGAGGTTTTGATGTGGGAGGAGAATGAAAAACATAAAATCTTTTGTTCTCTTCAGAGTGTTACAATATTAAAGCAGTGATACAGTAAACCATATAAGCTTACCTTATTTTACAGTATTGATACAGTAGGAGTGTTATCACATTTTTTTATTGAATCTACAATCCTGAAATTAAGCATTTGCAGCTGATTTTTCTTCATTGTATTTCTTAAAATAGACTCAAGCAGAAATGTGTGAAAAAGTTAAATTGGCTATTAAGCAATCTTTTAATTTATGAGAAAAGCTGCATGGATGAAGGAAGAAAGCATTCAAATTTCATGTGGGTGCATAGAGCACCGTAGCGCCATCAGTGTGTAAAAGTAAGAGTTGAGTTATGTGTTAAACTTTTGATCGCGACCCTTTGGGCTCATTTTCAATCAGACTGGATTTTCTACCACATCAGATTTTAAGAAGAAGTTTGACAAAATTCTTTATCATTTTCTAAATTCTTTTAAAGCCTTTGTAACTTTATGCAGGCTGAACAAGCTCTGAATAAACAGGAAGGAAAAAGGGATTTAACAAGATTCATCCTGAATTAAAGTAATCATTAGTTGCAGCTCAGAATGATAGTGTCTGTCAATGACTGTGTGCTACAGAATGAACTTACAAAAAGGATTACACAAAAATACACAAAATGGCAACACAAAAGCAACAGTGTCGCCAACAAATGACACAGATGAATAAAATCAAGTGGAAAAAACGCATGGAAACAGTTTGCTACATATTTGTTGTGTTCTTACAACATTTTTTTTAAATCGCAGCACACTTCTGTTTGTCTTCTCATGGTATTATTTCCTTTCCTCTTCTCTCAGCTATGCATTTCCAGGAATGGCTGCAGTCGCTGCACTCCTACACAGGACTTAAAGGATCTGAATCTGAGGACCTCTGGAGACTTCTGCCATCTCTGCCATCCTTCTCTCTGTCCTCCCTCTCTCTTTCTACCTCCTCTCTGCTCGGTTTAGGAGCCCTGGCTTCCCTCACTGCATACTGGCTGGTGACCCGTCCTCGACCCATTCATCCTCCCTGTGATCTGAAGGCTCAGTCTGCTGCCATCAATGTGAGTGGATCATGGCTGATCACGGCATCAAAGTATTTGGACATAATGTAATGGATATTAATGTTATGATCATAGGAGTGTATTGAGTTGTAAGTTAAGATTTTGTTTGCATGCAGGGAGATCCCAACTGCAGGCGATCTGCAATTCTAAAAGATGACAATCTGCTGGAGTTTTACTATGATGACATTAGGACAGCTTACGACATGTTCCAGAGGGGCGTTAAAATCACAGGTGATGCACACCAGACATAAGCGTTTAAACCTTATTGTGAAATGCATTGCAGAAAGAGCAAGGCAAACACAATCAGAAGGAAAAGCAAGTTGTTTTCTGGGCAAAACTGTTATTTAGCAAGATGCAACCACCTTGACCTACAGTTAGTGGGTGAAAAACAAACCTCAAATAATAGTTTAATTATTGAAATGAAGCTTACATCATCAGCAGACATCTGATGGACAGTATCAGATTGGTAGTTAAAGTGTTAAAGATTGATGTTACAAATGGCATTCTACCACAGCTGCATATGTCTGAACTGACATGACATAACTGGCTTGTACTATTTAGGAAATGGCCCGTGCCTTGGCTTCAGGAAGCCGGGCCAGCCCTACGAGTGGATCTCCTACACTGAGGTATGACACATTTGCAGATGGAGTATCACTCCTGTGTTAATGTGTTACTCTTTACTGTATGCTGACTGTGCATCTCCAACCTTTCAGGTGTCTCAGAAGGCACAGTGGCTTGGCTGTGGCCTGATCGCTAAGGGCTGCCAGCCGAATTCGCAGCACTATGTTGGGATATTCGCGCAAAACAGGCCTGAGGTATTGACATTTGTGGTGTTTAGCTTTAAGATTGAGCTTAAGAAAACTTGCTGTTTAAACCTGTGAACTTAAAAAAAAAAACCTTCGATGACAGTCAGAGTTTTACCCATCTTAACAGGTCCATGGTGTGCTAAAAGAGTTAAATAAGTGGCTAGTACCCTTACATAGTATTTTTATTTAAGAATGCCAGCGATATTTTGAGATAGATTCAATCTTCAAAGTTTGGGAATGGGGAAAGAGCTGCATCATAACCGTTTAAGGCATTCAGGGGGTATTTTTGTGGGGAAGATGTAATTGGGATGAATGGATGAGTTTTCAGGAATTTAAAAAACATCTGGATGAATCTATATATTTTTTTGTTTTCCTTTATTCATATGAAAACAAGGTGCTGGTGGTTAGTGTAGGTCTGCAGAGCAGTTCATGCAGAAGTCTGTCTGCTTCCAAGCTTTTTTCCAAATATATCCATCAGGGAAGCCTATTTCTGTCATCCGTGTGTTGACTGGTATAATGAGAGGCTGATGGCTCTGATGGAGCAGAAAATTATCTCTCATTTTCAATCAATACACCCTGAGTGCTGTCTGTTTGGAAAATGGGTTTGTTTGTTATGTAAATAGGAAATGCATGGTGGAGTAGATCATTATATATAAGCTCTTAATGTGAGATATTTACCTCATGTACGCAGTAATAAATGAAGCCTGGGTGACGTTACTAATGCTTCTTTGTCTCTCTCTGCTGGTGACAGTGGGTCATCGCAGAGCAGGCCTGCTACACTTTCTCCATGGTGCTGGTCCCTCTATATGACACACTTGGGATGGAGGCAATGGTCCATATCACCAACCGTGGTGAGAAGCCCTGCATGTAGAAAGGCCCAAAACACAGCTCAGTCCGAGATGCAATTATAACTCTCAAAATGAATAAAGTGCCACATAGTAAGCCATTGAAAACTGAGAGCTTTTCAAACCGTGTATGAAGAAAATATGCAAGCGTAAGGAAATAAAGAAATGGTTGATGAAGAAGTAACAGAAGTCATTAAGAGTAACATTGGAAAATGAAATGATCTTAGGGAGTTGAAAGGAGCTCCCTTTCTGGTGATGTTTTATTATCACAGAAAATTTTAAACATGCCAAGAAGCCCTGGATCTTTGTAGGTAGACAGAAGCTGAAATAGACATTGTTTATTTTCTCATGTAAGATATAGAAAACTATTAAAAGATATAGATATGGAAGATGAAACATTGCATTTACACCTCAGTGGAAAACCTTTTTTTTTTTCATTTTTGTAAGTGTAGTCAGTTGAAAATAGTTACATTGGTTTTTACTTCAACTTTTAATTTATAATATCAAAGGTATGTTTGGTAGAAAAGCTGTGATTTTCTCTCTGATCAGAACATCGCTTCACACACTGTGTGTCTGTTTAGCTGAGTTATCAGTGGTGATTTGCGACCAGGAGGAGAGAGCGACATCTTTGCTTGAGCTCAAGGAAAAAGGTTTGACTCCAAAGATCACCTTCCTGGTTCTCTTTACCGACTTCAGCCAAGCCTTTGCGGATAGGGCGGTGAAGTGCGAGGTGGAGGTTTTGAAACTGGAACAACTCTTGGTGAGCGGGGTTAAAGCCCTAAATCACAATGCAACCCCTTTAATCAAGTAATTATCAAGGAAGTGTAGATTGATGCGACTGCTCGTCTTTGTGCACATCTTAGGACCTGGGAAGGCAGAACATCAGAGATCCTGTGGTGAGTTGATCATCTTTCAGCTGCAACATCACCACATCAAACTGGCTGATGTAAATAACTGATCTCCCTCTAAACACTTGCCTGACAGCTCTATCATTGCCCCTCTTCCATTAGATATCATTAGCACTCACATGTAAACAGGAATAGATTGAGAGTGGAGGAAGTTCCAAATCATATTCTCATATTATTATTTTATTTTATTTTATTCTATTTATTTATTTTTTTGCCTCCTGCTCCAGCCACCCCAGCCACAGGATCTGGCAGTGGTTTGTTTCACCAGTGGAACCACAGGTACCATCTGATCTCCAAAGTCTCTCCATAATTATACCTCACTCAAAACATAAGAGAATTGTCCCACTGTGCCCACTAACAACCTCTCTTCATGGCACCACTGTAGTTCCTTTTGCTTTGCAGCACTCTGCAATAATGTTTTGTTTATTTATCCAGGAAAGCCCAAAGGAGCCATGATCACCCACGGCAACATCGCCTCCAATGCTTCCTCTGTCATTAAGATCCTGGAGGTCTGTCTACACTTCCACCTCCTTGTGTAATTGAGAACAGCCTCGCAGCTACCATCACTTCCCATCTGCTTGTATCCCAAACTTATCCCCCTCCCTGCTGTGTCTTATGGTATGATTAATTGGGTGTTTGATTGCCCCTGTCGCTGCCAGGTACTTTAACTAATTGCCCCTGTCTGAAGATTCTTCTATCTAACTGCTGCTAAAAAAGCCATACAACATGTTTGATTGTCCGTGAGGCTTCGCTGTATGCGGCTGCCTGTGCATAATCTCTCCCTTGTGCTTTGCTCATTTTATTTCCTGTTTTCTCTCAGGGTTCGTTTACATTCCAACAAGGGGATGTGACGATCTCCTACCTGCCGCTTGCCCACATGCTTGAGAGGATGATTCAGGTAGATGCTCCTCTCCCCTAAAAGTTTTTTCTGTTGTTCAATTGTTTCTAAGTGTTCGTTTCTAAACCCTACATGAAATCTGCTTCCCTCAAAGCTGTCACTGTTCACCTTTGGAGCCCGAGTTGGATTCTTCCAAGGGGACATTAGTCTTCTTATGGATGACATGAAAACTCTTAAACCCACCTTCTTCCCCGTCGTGCCTCGTATTCTCAACCGTATCTATGATAAGGTTGGCAAATACGTTCAGATCTTGTGATTTTACTGCTGTATCTGTCAATGAGAAAGCTGCTAACATCATGTTTTCATCTTTTGTACACTTTTCATCAATTTTTATAAAGGTCCTGGGCTCTGTGAGCTCTCCGTTTGGACGGGCCCTGCTTCACTTTGCTGTAAGGAGAAAGCAGGCAGAGCTTCACCGTGGGATTATGCGGAACAACAGTCTGTGGGACAAACTGGTGTTCAAGAAGATCCAGGTTTGTTGCTGAAATCCCCACCTGGTCCTCAACTTGAATCATATGTACCTTTGCTGTGTAACTGTTCTTTTTGCTCAGTCATTAGATATACAACAGAAGTGAATAAACCTCTATGCAATATCATTATAAAGATGAAAGAAAGTATAAAAGAACATAAACATATATCCCCTCTCAGTCACAACAGCTGTGCCCGAGGGCTCTGTCCTGGGGCCCCTTCTCTTCATCACATACTTCCTTCCCCTTGGCCATATATTTCACAAATTTAACATTCATTTTCACTGCTTCGCGGATGACACCCAGCTCTACCTCTCCTGCAAACTCTACTCTGCACTCCCACCTTCCTCCCTCACGTCCTGTCTATCCGAAATAAAGACTTGGTTCACCTCAAACTTCTCCTTGTTCACAGGCTTGTTACCTCCCGTATTGACTATTGCAACTCCCTCCTCTTTGGCCTTCCTCAAAAATACCTCCATAAGCTTCAACTTGTCCAGAACTCTGCAGCTCGAATCATCACAAAAACACCCTCATATCATCATATCACACCCATTCTGCAGCAACTCCACTGGCTCCCAGTATTCTGAGGAATCTAGTTTAAAATACTTCTTTATACCTTCAAGGCCATCCATAACCTCACCCCCCCATATCTCTCTGACATTCTCCAGCCTTCAGCCGCTCTGCTCCCCAACTCTAGAACTCTCTTCCACCATATATCTACAACCTTGACAGTCTCCCCATCTTCAAATCCAGACTCAAAACTTTTCTGTTCAAAGCTGCGTATTCATTGTAATCATCTCACTGTAAACTTACCATTCATTCATTTTTATTGTCTTAATTGTATCCTTAGTATACTTGTATTATATTCTTATTTTTTATGTTGTATAGTGTCCTTTAGAGCCCTGAAAGGTGCTGACAAATAAAATGTATTATTATTATTATTATTATTATTATTATTATTATTATTATTATTATTATTATTATTATTATTATAGTAACTCCAATCACTAATATTACCAATATAGGCTCCAAAAGATGTTCTCTTTGATAGATGTTAGGTGACAGTTGAGAAAAATAATTTATGCTCCCTTTCATTTTGGAGGTTGTACAAGTTAGGACATTAATTTAAAAAAAAAAAGAAGGAGAAAAAAATGTGGTCATTACCAGGTTTTAAAACTGGGTAAATGCAACTTCAGATACAAAAGACATTGCATGTTCTTTCTTTAGCAGTGTGTGAAAAACCTAGGTGCATCCTTACTGCTTCCACAGGAATGAAAAGGAAAAGTAAGAGTCAGGTGCTGCTAATAAGATGTAATTAACTGATCACCAGCAAGTATGAGCGGCACCTCTTCATGAAGTAATTTCCAAACCATTTTTAGGTCCATCATAGTGGGAAAGATTATTCACAAGTGGAAAACATTCAGAACAGCTGTCAATCTTTTGAGGAGTGGGAGTTCATCCAAATGCCAGTGCTATAATCAAAGAAATGGTAAAAAATAAATAAACATAAATTAGATCCACTCATAGAGCGCAGAACTTCAGCAAGCCATTGTCTTTTTTTTTTTGCCAATGATTGTGGGCATTATTTTTGAGCTAGAAGCTCTAATGGCAAAATTTCCCAGTCTCCCCATAGTAAAGTATCCTTTAAAACATTCCTGAATCCAGGGGGTGAACCATATCACACCTTAAATCTAATCAGTTGTTCCTTTGTTCCATATCTGAGATTTCCTGAAAATTTCATCAAAATTCGTCCATAATTTTTTTAATTATTTTGGTAACAGATAGACGGATAGATAGACAGACAGACGGACAAACGTACGCCGCTGAAAACATAACCTCAGCATCTGACAATGCCTTAATGCAAAATGCTGTTTGGCTAAATGGTGGTAGGATGATAACTTAGTCTTGTTGTGAAGGCACAGGACCTGGGCACCTCGCATTTCAAAGAGGTCATCCTTATATCACTATATTTTAGAGTCAGATCTGAGGCCATCTGTCTGATAGCTGAAACTGATTATTACAATAGGACATTGATTTCAAGCACAGCAAAAAACTACAATTGGCTGAAGTAAAAAACAAAACAAACAATCAAGGTGTTGCAATGACCCAGTCATAGTCCAGACTTAAATCTGACTGTAATGCTGTGGTGTTACGTGAAGAACATGGTGTATAAGTAAATGTCTGCAAACCTTGAAATGCAGCAATGTAAGGAAGCCAAGTTCATCCTCATCGATGTGGGACACTGATAATACCACAGAATTGTTGCAGCTAAAGGTGGAAAGCAAAGGGGGATGCAAAGACAGGTTGATGGGGTTGGCAGGAACTGAAAAGCACACTGGGTGTTATATGGAGCTGACCAGTGGCAGTGCTCCTTCCTGCACTTGGGGTGTAGCTACCTTGCGCTGAAAGAGCTGCTCAAAGCCACTACAGCAGGATGAAATGGGTGGGTGGAGTTGTTCATGATGCCACCTCCTTGATGGAGTCCAGTAATCAGCCCAAGACCGATCCAGCTCTCTTAACAAGTTTAAGTCTCTTTCTGTCTCTGTCTGTGCTGCTGCCTCCCCAGCACACAATGGCATAAAAGACTGTAGAGGCCACTACGGTGTCATAAAATGTCTGGAGCAGAGCTCCATGTACACTGAAGGACGTCAGCCTTCTCAGCAAGTGGAGGCAACTCTGGCCCTTCCTGTACAGGCTGTCTGTGTTGTCCGTCCAATCCAGTTTTTTGATGAAGTGAACACCCAGATACCTAAATGAATCCATTATCTCAATGTGTGAGCCCTGGATGTTCACCACTGTGGGAGAGGTGGTTTCCTGCGGAAGTCAGCTACAAGCTCCTTGGGCTTGCTGGTATTTAGGAGCAGGTGATTTTGCTCACACCAGTCCACAAAATCAGCAATGACCCCTACCTGTACTTCTGTTTGTTCCCCTCTGACACAGCCAACAATGGAGGAGTCATCAGAGACTGTCAGATGTATGCATTTGCTGTAGTAATCTTTGGCTTATTAAATGTATTAACCTTTATAATGCCTAACCTGATACAACATCTGAGTGTGGCATAATTTGTGAAGTCTCTCAGTTGGATTTCTCTGTATCTCAAAGGATCATCTTCCATGTGGAGACATGATGCAGACATGAATAACAAGCTCTGGTGTTCATAGGTGGTTTAATCAACATGTAGCCGTTATGACTGGCTGGGGATGTCAGGTGTACAGCTTCTTCAGAAATCAGTCCATAAAACTTTTTTCGTCTGAAGTGACATCTGTTAATCACTGACTTTGCAGTTGCCACCGTCTTGATTTTGTACCCATCAGTGCAGTTATACATGTAAAGCATCAGACTGGCATATAGTTAACAAATCTTAATCCAAACTTTACAAGAGAAACACAACTGTTCCAGCAACCAATGCCAAAATCACCCACAGCATATTGGCCCTGTGGGAGGGCTTTGGAGAGGCATGCACGCAGGCAAACAAGAACAGAAGAATGAGAAGGATTTTAGGTTGGTGTGACAGTGCAGATGGGAAACTATGACTGAGGGTAAAAATGGTTCTTCTGCATGCTTCTTGTGTTTCAGACCAGTTTAGGAGGCAACCTAAGGATGGTCTTGACTGCCTCAGCACCCATCTCCTCCGCAGTGCTGTCCTTCCTCAGAGCCACATTGGGTTGTTTAATATTTGAAGGTTATGGTCAGACGGAGTGCACTGGAGGCTGCACTTTCTCTTTGCCAGGGGATTTTAGCACAGGTAAAACATTTTTTCCCCTTCATTTATTCTGTCTTTAGAGGTGGTTCTTGTGATTAGCAGGTATATGGATGCCTGTTTTCCAGGTCATGTTGGTGCTCCTTTACCCTGTGCCATGGTGAGGCTGGAAGACATACCGGATATGAACTACTTTGCTAAGAACAGACAGGGAGAGGTGAGCTATTGTAAAAGGTGCAATTGTGTTTTGCCATGTTCCCAGACAGTGTCAACACTTCATGCTGCTTTTTTCTCTTAGATCTGCATCCGTGGAACCAGTGTGTTCAAAGGCTATTTGCATGACCCACAGAGCACGGCTGAGGCCTTGGACAGCGATGGCTGGCTGCACACCGGGGATGTGGGACAATGGCTTCCAGTAAGATTACATAATAATCAGCCTGAGTGACATACATAGACAGAGACACACACACACACACACACACACACACACACACACACACACACACACACAGTATTGTCCTGTAAATTGGCAAATGTTTGTGTTAACACACGTGTTGTGTCAGAATGGTGCACTCCGCATCATTGACAGAAAGAAGAACATCTTCAAGTTGTCCCAGGGAGAGTACATCTCTCCTGAGAAGATAGAAAATATCTACGTGCGTTCTGTTCCTGTGTTCCAGGTGTTTGTGCACGGAGACAGTTTACAGGTACATTACATAAAATAATTTATATTCACCACATCTAAAAGCAAAATCTTAGTCTGGATGCCAGTTAGATATTTCACTCTTGTATTTTGTCACCAGTCTTATCTCATAGGGATAGTCGTGCCTGACGAAGAGGTGTTTGTAGACTGGGCTAAAGAGCAAGGTTTTGTGGGGTCCTACCGGGAGCTGTGCCAAAATCCTGTATGTAAAATTTCTTTTTTCTTAAAGACTTACTTTAATGTTACAGCTTAAAAAAAAAAAAGTATGCAAAAATTGCTTATTTGACTTCCAATAGGATGCAAAGAATGCAGTATTACAAGACATCAGAGCTGTTGGGAAAGAAGCAGGACTGAGGTCCTTTGAACAGGCGAGTGGTCTCCAATGACCCCTGTTTTAATTCAAATTTCCTAAACTAGAATATGGCCTCCAGAGTTATGCTAATATTTTGTGTCTTGGCTTTGAATCCACCTAGGTAAAGGACCTGTATTTGCATCCAGAGATGTTCAGCGTCGCCAACGGCCTACTCACGCCGACCCTGAAATCCAGACGTACCGACATCCAGAAAGTCTTTCAGCAGCAGCTATCTGGCATGTACAACAAGACTGCAACTTAACTTCAGACCACACTGAAGGATCAACAGTGTCCACAAAGAGAAAGCAAATTTCAGCCCTAAAATTCCCGCAGTGCCTCATGTAGAAATATACTTTGATGCATTATTCTGGTTTTAAGAACTTTGATTTTCTGTTCACATTAGGTCCCATTTTACAGATTTTATGTGTTAACTGGTCACTTGATAATATGTGAATGGATTCAAACGTTTTAAATTGATTATATAATGTCACTGCTACTGCTGTCAATAATTCAACCCTTTGATTTACCAGGGGATTTTTCTGAAACAAATTAACTATAGAAAGAAGTTAAATGAAAACCACTTTTAGACACATAGACATTTTATTTAGACTAAAAATCCTTAGGAAAATAGTGTAAAGGGATTCTTCAGTTTAAATGGTACATTGTTTCTCATAAAACCTGCATTATCTCTACATTTGCATTTTATAGTTGTTGGGTCCCTTTATCAACTTGACATAAGCTTTTAATAAACATTTTTTATCTTAGGTCAGTGGTCACACATGTCTCATTTTGAGTTAAACCATCAGGATTAATAAGCATTTAAGTATGCAATGATTTGTGAAAAATAAAGGATGATCTGTAAGAATTCGGGCAGTTTTCCTGAGAAGTATTCTGTGAATATCAACATCTAATACAGAAATAAAAATTAAAACATAACCTCTAAGCAAGAAGTCGCTGCTTTGGGCCTCGGCTGGGGAAGGGTTTGAAGAGTGGCCTTTCTAACAGGAGTTAGCATGTTCTCCCCATGTATGCGTGGGTTCTCTCTGGGTGATGTGGCTTCCTCCCATAGTCCAAAGACATGCATGATAGGTTAATTGGTCACTCTAAAATTCTCCCCAGGAGTGAATGCGTGCGTGAATGGTTGTTTGTCTCTCTGTGTTGGCCCTGCGATAAACTGGCGACCTGTCCTGGGCGTACCCTGCCTCTTGCCTGTTAATTACTCGGATAGGCTCCAGCCCCCTGCAACCCCAAATTGGACTAAGTGGTACAGAAAATGAATGAATGAATAAAAATTTTATTTATTCAAGATAATTTACTTCATGATTGGCCATTACAGCTAAAAACATACAACAGATTAACAAAAAACCACCTAAACTATACAATTACAAAAAATCTTTTAAAGAATTCTCTTGTGTTTAAAAAAAAAAACATTACTAGAACTAAAACTCTTGATAAGAGCACCTTCATTAATATACTTGTGTAACACAAACACCCCGCATTGCAGAACACAGAGACAGGCAAACTAAGCAACAAGTTTTTGAGACCCTTAAAAATGAACGAAAATGACAAGGATAAACAGTGTGTATATCAACATAGTGTATTTATCATACTGATAGAGGGAGGAAGCAAAGGAGTGCAATAGCAGTGTGATTTGGTCCAGGATAAAGTGAGACCAAAAAGAAAAACTCGCTTCCAACCCTTGTGTTGAGGGTGAAGAGAAAGGACTGTAGCATACTGAAGATGTGTGAGTTTGTTTGCAAACACACACTCAGACCAACAATAGAACAAAGGATGGATGATGTGAACAAAAGGAAACCATGTGTCGTATTCAGTATTTTCCACTAGGGGGAGTACAAACCTTTGTTTTTGGGCCAGAACATTGCTACGCTCCCAGCCTGAGTGGTCCATCTTTTAACATCACTGCACAGGTCTTATTTTGCACAAGTTTGTTTTCATGCTATTTCCAAAGACAGGCACATTATGCAAAGGTGTTGTAACAAATTTTCAAACACTAAAACCCCAATAATAACTCCTCACACAGCATGGCACAGAGCTAAAGTTACAGATAAATAATAGAGATCAAAATACAGAATTATACAGTTTATGCCAATAACCTGCAGTCCATAATTTAAGATTAAATCTGCACTGTTTTTGATTTCAGTTTTGGATGATAAAAACTTTGTCAGGCTGGTGGTAACATGATAAGTCTTATAAAAAACTGTCTCATACAATAGAAACAAATGCTTACAAATATTTCCAAAACTATGTAATGTGTAATTAGTTCTGAAAATACAGGTTTGATTCCTTTACAAGAAACAAAACAAAAAAAACCAACATATTGGCTTATAATGTCACACTTGACTGATGGCTTAGTTGATGTGGCATTCAGCTGCTTTGAGTTGCAGTGTCTTTGTACAGGGAATGAGACATCGGGGTGTAGAGCATAAGGAATGAGGGTGATGAGGCCGCAAGGACACAAACTGATAATCAAGTTAAGGCCATTGATGTCTGTTTGAACTCCAGAGGGGCTTGAGAAGACTGCAATCCATTCAGAGAGGCATGAAAAGAGCACTTTCCGATATTCAGCTTTTCTCCCTCAGTCATCGGCGACAATGGACAGAGCGCGCAACTCGTTGAGCTTGGCCTCAGTCTCCCTCTCCCTCTGCTCATCAGTCAACCCTGCCTGGTCGATCTGGTCCGTTAAATCGCTAAAGATATTGTACATTTCAGTAAAGTAGACAACCTGTTGGACAAGAAAGAAAATTAGTCATTGATGGCAGAAAAGATATAAATACACAATCCTTCCTTTCCTTGGAGAATTAAAAAATAATAAGAAAAAAAAAAGTCAGGGTCAATCCACACAATTTTCTTAAATGCCTCTCAGGAAAAACTCCAAATTAACGTCCGCACTCTGCTTGACTCGCACTTTTACAAACACACGTCTGAAGCTGCTGGTCTCATACCTCCTCAAGCTTCCTAATGAGAAGTGATTTGAGAAGAGAAGAAGGAACCCACAGGAATCAAATAACTCTGACAAAGCCCCAAAACCCGGCACTTCAGTGGGTAGTGACCCTGCTTTTCTCTCCCAATCTGAACAAGAGATAGAGTGTTCACTGAAAGCTTTCTTGACACTTCCCACCCCTGCTTCTTCCCCTTAGTTCATGAGTCAGGCTCCCTAGAGAGTTGCTTTGATGATTAATAGACTTTAATCACATTACAAGACTCCAGAAGAGTGGGCAGAGAATGAAAGTACTGGGAAATACAACCCCTTGAAACCCACACGCACATCTCAATATTTATTCAAGCAGCAACGCAAACGATGCCATGCTCTTAAGGGGGCAAAACTGGTGTCTCTGAAACTGCATACGTTTTCCATTGTAGGCAGGATCAACAAGACTAACCAAGATAGAGGAAAAAAGATTTAGTCATTCACTTTAAGCATTACAACAGAGTCAAATTCATTTGTTGGCTTAGAAATTTGTCCTAAGCAAAATAAATTGTCTGCTGAAAGGAATAAAGTCAAGTCTTGAAACCACCTTGCACAAGCTTAAGTGCTCAGTCTGAAAGATATTGTCTGTTTATACCAATATTTGCCACCTAAACCACATGAGTGGGCCATAAGTATTGGGTTACTGCTATTTGTAGGGGTAAAGCGGATACATTTTTTTCCCAAAAAGTGGCTTGTTGAAAGGGGCCATCGGAAATGTCCATATGACCTGTGATGATAATGTACACCAGATCAGCATTCCCTCTGTAGCAAAGGCTACTATTACAATTACTTGGGTCACCACAAGGAGTAAATGCAGCCTCACACAACTGTAACTACCTACAATGCAAAGATTAGCTGTTGGGTAGAGTTTTAATTTGCATGACCTTTGTCTGCGCATTTTTAACATACCAGACTCAGTTTAATACTGCTTCATATCTACACTGAGGTTACATTTTGACCTCTCTCAAAAGTACTGAATAATTCAAGTTTCACTCTTTGCAGCAAAACAATGAGATTTTCTTATGTGTCCACTGTTAGACAATTGATTGAGACCAGCATCTTTAAAGCATTTTGTTCAAATGAATATAACATTTCAACTTATTAGCATTTGTATAAGTGAATAGACCAGGTTTGCTCTCACACTAAAAATGACTATTACAGTAAAGTTGAAGGCTCACAACAAAAGCAGCATTTGCCCTTTTGTCCCTGCTGCTGGGAGAGGGGGAAGCCAAAAATGAAATTAAGCAGAAGACTCAAAGTCTTCTGAACCCCCACCCGCAACACACAACTTGTGGATGTGTATTGTGTGAGATTGTAGATATTCTTTAAGTAAAGATAAGATAGATAGAATAAAATATTAATCATCACTAAAAATGAATTCTTGCATGACACAGGTAAAAACTAGTGATTTAAAGCCTAGGTTGAGATTTTTATTTGGTGTTGTTGAATAGGGCATTTGCTAATTTCAAGTTCAAAGTGCATCACAGAACTACTTAATTGTCAGTAGATCTAGGATGATCTAATTTACTAATCAGGAGTTTGCCAGTGACTGTCCAAAGAGGGGAAATGAGATGATTTTGGGGGGGGTATGGCGACGCTGACTTCAGACACCCAGCTGCTTTAAGAAAAGCTTCAGGTTAGAAGGCGGCTAGCAGGACTGCAGTGGAGCCAGACAGATGAGGCCTTCCTCACAGCAGTGTGGGCCATCACTGGGGGTTAACCACATTAGGACTGTGTGCAGGGAGACAGGCTGCCTGGCTTATATACACCCTTCATCAGACACTTTATCCACTCTTAACAGCACACTGTTGGAAGGGTGTGTCTGTGCAACTGTGAAAGCCTCCTTGTGTCCGTTTTTAGCCAAACTTACTAACCTGTGCCCTGATGAGTGCTTCAAAGCTGGGCTGGAAGTAGTCGATGCGACTCTGGTAGAACTTGGGCATTTCGTCCAGCAGCTGCTTGTTCTTGGCCTCAAAGTCTTCCTTTACTGGTCGGAGCTCTTCCTTTGCCTGGAGTGGGCAGGAAAGGTTAGAAAAATGCACAGGCCCCAAATGACCACTGTCAGTTCTGGTTTTCATTCACTACATTTAAGATTTTTCAACAAATATATCTAAAATGAATTTCAGATTCAGAGAACTCATACCTGCAAAGAGAAACATGTCACTTTTATGCATTACTTGATCACTCATTAGTGTTCTTTTCTTATTGTTCGGAAAGATATTTGCCTAATTCCCACAGAGATTCAGAGCAAAACAGGCTGTAATCACGACCACAGTGAGGAGGAGTGGGTAATGTGGGCAGACTTGGCTGTGAGTGGACTCCAGCACCACTGATATCGGTGTGAATGTATTAGTGGGTAGTCTACTGTAGGCATGGAGTTATGGAATGCACATTGAATCAGTGTGAGAGGGTGAGAATTTTTATTAAGAGAAAGGAGGGAGTTGTAATATTCGTACAGCAACATATTGTTTATCAGCTGTATTATAGTACGGTCCCTCCACCTATTTTTACCCCCACCACCACAACACACACACACACGTATGCCAGTTGAAATGGCAAACAAATGCAGTGTGAAGATCATTTCTTTAAGTGCACAGGAATTCAAAGGGCAGGGATGTAGGGGCCTCTTCAAGGCTTTGTTCCCCTGACAGTGCTTTTCTCAGTGTGTGTGTGGGTGGCTCACCATGTGAGGATGTGTTAGAGGCAATAGCAAAGGCAACACTACAGCACTATCTGTGAATGTGTGTGCTTCTGTAGTGGCCTCATGGTGTGTGTATGTGTGTCTACAATTCTCAATTACGTGCCTGTAGATGTGCAGCAGTGCCTTTTTGAAAAGGCACTACTTGAGAGCCTGGTAGCTTGCGTGGGTGAAGGAGTGCACATGTACAGTATGCATGTGCTCAACTATTTTTGTTCATATCCAGTCAGCATTTGTGTCGTTCTCCACTTCTTGTGTTTTATTCACAATACATGCAGCATGTAAGAGTAGCTGAACTCTGCTCCCCTGGAGGAAGAGGGAACGTTTGAGAGGACCAAACACGTGCAGCAATGCAAACTGACAGCACCTGATGCAGTTTGACCATAACTGGCCCGGTTTTTTCTTTCTCTTCATATTTCTCCACTTTGGATTGCAACCGTTTGTAGTCCTGCAGCGCTTGTTCTCGACGTTTCACTGCCATATTAAGGCTGGGGAAGACACCGCTGTACCTGAAAGAAACAAACAAACAAACAAATAAAAAAAGTTATTCAAAAAAATAAATAAGCAAACTCAATAAACTCAAAACTAAGGCAACCTGGAGATAAAACAAAAACATGCAAAAATGTGCATGCATAAAAATAAAAATAAAAAACACAAAAAATGTAAAAATAAAATAAAATCCCAGAATCAGGTTGGGGTGAAGAAAATAGGTATTGTTTGGAAAGAAATTGAACTTACTGAAAACACTTTATTGCTCTGTGAAATTTGCAGACATGCATTCTGCTTTGCACCATCTCAATAAAAACCATTATGATTTAATAAAATAGCTCTCTACAACATCTTATTGTAGAGGTACTCTCAAACCCCAAAGGACAGCTCTGCATTAAGCTTCCTCTCAACTCTTATCTAATTACTATTGTTTAAAATGGAATTAAACCATTCATTTTGAGAAATTATCATATTCCAAATGAAAATATATTCTTGCAACAAGAATCCTGGTCTCCTGCACTAAAAATAGGAAAAACATTCATCTGTAACTTAGCAACAGGAGTCTGAGCTTCATCCTGGGACTTGTTGCACTGGTTCTGTGGCTGCATTTAGTAGGAAACAGGAATACTGTACACGCAAGTATTAATATCAAACCTAATAATCTTTTCTAACACATAAATATACAAAATAAAATACAAGATTTAAAAGACTTCTTACATGCATTAAATGCCAAACATTATTTTTTTTCAAAGGTGGTAGATAAACTATTTGCACAAGTGTTAAAGAGCTAAAGTTAAATCCTAGCCAATATTAAAAAGAAATCTAAAAGAAAAAGAAAACAACCGCTATGAAGCTCTTTTGTTTTGGAAGGCCTAATGCATAAACAGAAACAAGTGAAAATATTTTTCATAAGCAGGCTTCCAAATGATTCACGCAGATCCATGTGAGTCACTAGCTAGAACAATTGTAATGAAGATTTAGAGAAACCTTTTTTGAATGAGTCATTTAAAGCATTTTATCAGCTGTGTAGGCACATGACTACAATAGTTTATTATGTGAGCCTCTACCCATAGCGTTATTAGCCACAAAATGTGTGGGCTACACAATTTACGTTTCTCTCCATGCCAACCCTTGCCCTGCTCGGTGAAGCAGATGATGGAACCACTGTGAACCTGTGAATTGATTGTGAAATCCTAGATTAAAACTGTGTTGGCATTGCACATTACCAAAGGCTGAGAAGAAGAGGGGGTGGAAGGGTTGTTGAGGTTCAGTCTCACACAATCAGGGATTGTTTCTGACAGGAAGTTAAGCAAGGAGTGGTCTTGTAGTGTTTGAGTGACATCACAAAGTGGAGCACAGCAGAGCACACAACAGCCCAGCCCAGCCCAACCCCACTGCCCACGCTCTACCGCTATTTATAAAATAACACTGTGGTCCAGTTTACGGCAGGGGTGGATGCCGATCCTCACGTCTACTATCTGCTCCAGTGTACACATAGTTGAAGTGCCAAGGGATTATGTAATTGCCTCTAGGCATGACTACTCTCAAACACAGTCCTTCTGAGTGATGACAAGACAGCAGCAAATAAGGCTTTTACACGACACAAAGTCTGACAGAGTTTTCACTAGTGCAGTTAACAGACCACAATGGCCTCCTGTGCACAACCACTAGTGATCCTACAGAGACCTGACCATACCCCTGTCCCAGTGCTGAGGGTGCAGAAAGCAGGGCCTGAAATTCACTGCGGGATTGTGGGAATCGTGCAGATTATAATCGATTCCCGCAAACCTGGCTCTTATAATGTTGGAAATTCCTGCGTACAATTATAGTGGTGTGTAATAATGTGCAGTTAACGTTTGCATCAGAGCTATAAACTAAAAGGAAGAGGAAGACTTTTGCTACAGATTTAGCACGCTCTCTCCTTCCTTCTTAAGGTCTGAGCTCCCTCTGCTGTTGCAGCTTCACTCCCGCTGACAAACCAAACGTTGCCGCTGGATTTCCCGTCGGTAAGACAATCCATCCACGGAATGACGGTTAAAATGTAAGAAGAGCTCAATGCTAGTAGTGCTGCTGGTGTCAGTGATGTTGGCAATGACCCAAATCCTCCAGGTCCTCAGGTAGCACAGGCGTAAGCAGCCCTAAGAAAAGTTTCAGGCTAACTGGCTCAGAATATATCCGTGGCTTGAACATAACAGTGGTGGCCTAAACTGCACGTAAGATGCGGCTCAGCTGCAAAGAAAACAGGCTGATTCAGAGACGCCTTGCAGTGTGAAAAGGAAATGAGCAGGCTTCTTAAAACTTTATAGCACAAAACTACTGAGCCTGTCCGACATGGACAGAAAAAAAAAGATGTTATCTCATGGTCACGCATTATTAAGTTGTGGCCACAGATTACTAATGTGGAACGAGATCATTGACTTTTGGCCATGTGTAAGTTAAGCACATATTTACGGACAATCATAATTTAATTTGATTGTATCTTAATGTCGAGATTTAACAACAGTTTCCTGGGTTGTTGATGCATTAGTAATCCATACTCATGTTTTAAGAATTCGTGGCCCAGATTTTAAATTTTTATGTTACCAAATGGTTTCAGTAAAAAATGAACCTGCTAATGCAATTTTTTTTCATCTGGTTTAATTCATAAAAGAGCTGGAGTATCCATCTAGAAACATCTAGCTATGGTAGCTACATGAATGAAAAAGATCTACCACAAATGCACCAAGCAATTACAGGTACACTTGTGAAAGATATTGACAAAGCTGGGCTAAAAGTCTTGTGTTTTCCTTAATAATGGATAATTCCATCATAAGTAACACCAAGTAACTCATTAAGATACACAGATGATAACCAGATCAAAACAAAACTGTTCAGGAATTGTGTCAACGTGGATCCAGCATACAAGGAGGATTAAAAAACAATTCAGAAATTCACTGAATAACACAAAGCTCACCAGTCTGATGCATGTTTCAGAGCCTGACCCTCCACAAGACAAGTTTGATTAACAGAACTCTTATCAAATGGAAATAGATAAAACAGAGGAGACAGAGAACAGAGAGGACAGAATAGAGCATGGAGAGAAGAGCAACCAAAATGACTTATAACACTGATTCAGCTCAAAGAGTCAACAAATAAAATGGCGGGGGAGAGGGAAGTCTGGGCTTCCCTGCTTAGGCTGCTAGGTAATTTCCAAACTGGATGCTGAGACCTCACTGGTGGGTTTAGTGCTCTTTGTATCTAGAGTACTGTTACAGTGACTCTGTTGTGTTCCGGGCTCCCAAGTAAAAGTATACAGCAATGGTCCCAGTTAATATCACCAGCGCATTCTTTACATCACTGTTTTCTAAAACTAGCCAGGCATGGGACAATTCCCTCGATGTCCGAGCACTGGCTGGATGACTACCGGTCACCCAGAAAGGTCTGCATTTATGGTCAGCCTTGAGGGCTGTCTGGTATACCCTTGGCCCCCTTGCAGCATCTAACCAGTGTCCATGTGACAGGTCAGGGTGTGGTGAACAGGCTGGATGGAAATAGCATCTGGACTAGAGTATGTGTTTATGAGCAGCTGCCAATCCACAGACAGGCCAGTCTGATCTGTCAGCCAAGCCCAAGTCTGGTCTAGACACCCTCGGTCTGTGAAGCTGGCCGTCCCTCTTTACTATAACCATAGCATAACTCACTTCTGCAAAGAATGCACTGCAAACCACTAAAAATATGGGAAAGTGAATTGTTTATGTGTAAATTGCTGCTTATATGTGTCACATTCACAGATGAGGATCTAAGGTCACATCACGTGGTAAGTTTTGTTTAAGTATGCTTACTGTGAAAGTAATATAGTATACCTTCCACCTGTAAATGCTTTATGAGCATTAAATCATGGGAACTTTCACTTGACAAACATGCTACACAAGCCTCCTCTGACTCAGGATAAAAGAAATAAAAAACAAAACAAAACACCAGATAACACTGGGGGGGAAAAATACCTTAACAGCAAATTTGGGCAAAAGTCAAAAACAGCCTTGACTTCCATCTCACCCAAAAGAGCAACTTAGCAGAAAGGGCTAGGTTAGGTCTAGATAACACAAATGCCTCAATACCCACACACTCCTCTCCCTTCCCAGTGATGTCTTTCAGTGATTCCGCAGGTGTATAAAACTAATGTCTAGACCTGACAGAAAAAGACACGCAGAAGTAAAGCTGCTTTTACATTTGTTTACTGTGTATTTCCAGACATGAGTATGAAGGATGCCAAAATTTTAAATAGCAATCATACGTGGACACAGTCGTAAAACCTAACAAACACACAATACATATACGTATACACACTAACCAGTGAAAGTCTTCCATTAACACGACAATCTTCTTTTCAACTCTTCTCTAATTATCTTTACAATGCCACAAGATCAGAGTATTCTGAGCTAAGCAAACAACAAAAAATATTCATTAGTGAAGGACTAATGGAATCTTAATGGAAGCTTTAAAGCATTGCAGCTCTTCGTCTTGGTTTTCTACAAAAGACACCTTCATAAACTAATAATTGATAATGCTGTATTTCTCAGGAGAGTACAAAGTGAAGCAGAGGTCAGTTTACTTGGCAATGAAATTTGAACTTACTTCCTCATCTGCTCAATTTTAGAATCATGCAGATGTAGACTTGCGTTATGGTTTAAAATAACATCTTCTCAAGACAGCACACCCCTCTAAAAGTCAGAGCTGGTGTTTGCACATGTGTGTATATTTGTGCGAGAGTGTACACCGTCCTCAAACAGTTTTCTTCCTCAACCAATCCACAGCTCTGGGCCCAGGAAGCTGGGCCCTTTGCCATATTCTGAGCCTGCCCACACGTCCGCCTGCCGCCCACCAGGAAGAGGAAATTAGAACCATTCCATCCTGTCATTTCTCCGCCACCGGAGCACATGAAGGAGAGGGCTGAACGCAGACACTGACCTAACCTAGTCATGTTTTTACTGATGATTTTCTTTACATTGTTTTATAAAATGACAGCTTTGTGGGGAAAACAGTTCAACACAAATTTGCTACACAACAGTATGCTCGTACTCTCTCACAAAACACATGTTTAATCCCATTGGAGGATCCAAGAGGAGGAAGTAAAATCTTAACAAGCACTCCAGGAGATGAGTGGGATAGTCCAACCCCGCCCTTCAGTACCTCTGCTTTGCAAGCATGTGTGTGTGTGCATGCACAAAATGAGACTTAAGGAATGGAATTACATTCACTACCTCTCAAATGGGGGCGAATAATAGGAATGAGAACAAAATAAACTTTTTTCCAGACACACTCACCACAGCAGCACTGCTCAATCCCACATTCATTTTTACAATTTGTTACTAGACTAAAGGCCTTGCTGTGGTCCTGCATTACAGTTATAATTAATGCCCTGTAAAGGCTAATCTATGCTCCCTTAAACGTAAATCGATACGTCCATATCAGACATTGTCAAACATCGCTGCCCACTTACTCCCATGTGTCCTTTAAATTGGCATGGCTGTTAGGCAATATATCCACTAGAGGGCAGTGAAGAGTTTAGAGATCACTTCGGAGTTCTGATGTCAATTTCAGGCAATCGAAAACATGGTGACGGTGGAAAAGATCATGATAATGTAATGCACTTTCAGAAAAAGACTTTTAAAAAGGCAGCGCAGTAGACTGCGGGAGTCTGCGTGGCCATTAAATACATTGCAGCTTCTTGTTCTTCTTTGTTCCTTTTGCTGGTCACATGTGAGCTATATTGCACAACATCGCCCCCACGGTTTCCAGTGGTACTGCTACATTTGCTATGTCTGGCTACACACCCACAAGCTTTCTGAAAAATACACACGTAAAGGGTGTAGAAGACAGATGTGTATGCATATAGCGTAGAGCATCAATGAGCCGGAAGTGTGAAGAGCATGGTTAGGCTAAAAGAATAAAAGAAGCTATGGGCCACTGGACTTTATCTCTCCAGAATTTTGAATGGATTTAAACATAAGGGACATCAAGCCCCAAAATGGAACTTAACAGCCTTTACAATACTTTTTCAAATTCCTCTAAATATTCTAGTCTGGGAAAAGATTACCCTGTCTTTCTGGCACTCTAAACAAATTTTACACATATTTGCTACAACTTCACAACACTAGTCTTATAGAAATATATTTTTGAAAACTATAGCAGTTAGACAAGAAACTTCAAAGAATGAGGAATTAAACAAACATATTCATTCATTATTAATAATAAATATGCTTACTTTTTTAGAGGGTCAATAACAGTCTTCTGAATTTGGTTGACCTGTAATAGAAAGAACTGCTGTTAATGCAAACTATACACATCATCAGGGAAAAGATCATACAAATTGTTATTCATTGTCAAACTGAATTAAACCAGAAATAAAGTAGCTTCTACATTTCTTGCTCATTAGCTGCAAGTAATGCTGCAGCACAAAGACCAACAGTTGTGTATAATTCAAGAATAGCAATCAAAAAAAGAGAAAAAAGGGGAGGGGGGATTGGAAAGAAACTTTCATGACGTTGACTCTTATTGTACACAAGCCCCGAGGAGAAACCTCTGAATATTCATTGAGCTTGCGATACAAAAGGATAGAAATGTCATGGGACAAACATGAAAGAAAAGCCCAACTGATTTTAAATCCTGTGCAGGGTGGGCTGCCTTACAAGATGAAAGTTCTTAACAAACAAACATTTTAACAATAACAGTTTATATTTTCCACTTTTTTCCTTCTGGTTGTCAGAACCGACAGGGGAAGGAAGGAGGGGAAGGGGGGTGTTAAATGGAAGTAAATGAACATAAAATCTTGAGGCCTCCAGCCTCATAACCAAGTCTCATCGACAGAAGTTAGTACAAAATTTATAAAGTTTCTAGCATAATTTACATTGCAGATTTAAAAATAATTGTTTTAAAAAAGCAAACGTAACAGAGCTACGTTAACAAGGCAATTGAAGTGCTGAGCATGCAAGGAACAGTGAAATAAATTTTAAAAAATTAGATGCAAAATGACAGCTGCATGAGAACAATGAGCAGCTCCACTGATCATATGTTCACTTGCTATTGGAAGGACAGTCAATCACACAACAGCAAGGAAGTAAGATCGCAGCTGTGCTTTGAAAAAAATGCCCTGACCATCTATGAGAACATACAGCAACACTCAATGCATCACACAGGCAGATTTCCAAGTACAAAATGGTTATTTGTGGTTTGAGGGAAAAGAGAGAACCAATAACAAATAAGTACATGGGAATTCACATTTTCTTTGTTTTACATATTCACACCATCTCCCCCTCCCCGACTTGAGCTGCGCTGCTGCTTTTAAGGTGAGAGCATGCAGCGAGGAGGGAGAATAACAGCGGCAGATTTGCTTAAGCATGCTGGTGCCCTCTACCCTCTGCCCCTTCCCACAGAGAGAGAGGGGGGGGGGGGGGGCAGAGCTATTCCTTGGAGGGCCAGCAGAGCCTGAGGCCGATGCTCAAGCAGCAGTCTCTATCAGTGAGTCACGGGGCAGAGGCCATCCCGGCACACAGGCCTCCCAAAAATATACACAGATCGCAGAGGAAATCAATATCCCTCCAAACGGAGCATCCTCTATTGTGCTGCCGCCATCTACACTGGGGCTCAGCTTCGGTAGCAGTGTGCCGGCGGGGCTGTGCGCCCTCCTCAGCCCCAGAAATAAACACACAGACCTGGGCCACTGCTGCCTTCATTATCGCTGCACGTTTTATCTGCTGGCTCTCTCACTTGTGAGCCCTGCGGCAGAACATCTTGTCTCAACACGGAGAAGAGCAAAGGGTGCATGCTTTTGTGTCTGTTTTGCTGGAGCAACAAGGTTTGCTGTTGGTGCCGTCAGAAACAACAGCCAGCTTGAAGGGAGAAGTCAGAGTAGTGTTCCAATGAGTTGTGCAGGATTATAAACACCTAGCAAACCTAGAGGTGATACACACTGCAGACTGACCAGAAAGTTCTCACAATCACTATTTTGCCTTGAGCTCACTTTTAGCCACTATACAAAAAGGAACCACACAACTCAGCCCAAATCTGGAACAGAATATTGAGCTGAGGCAAAGATTTTTATTTGGTTAAACTGAAAAGAAGAGCAGAGAAAATCAGGTTAGGACGAGCTGTCAAAATATACTCTTTGATGCTGAACATGTCTTCAGATAACTTGGGCAGAAAGGGGTGGACTTAAAAATACAAAACATTGCTTATACGTTTACAGTCAACTGTGTGCAGCAGTACGGATTTTCTTTAGAATTCAAAAAACATGAAAAATGGGAAAAATGCTCATTTGACATTATATATCTGAGGAATGTAGTACTCTTGTGAAAACAGGCACACTGGCAGGACTGTACTCCTGGGCACTCAACCAAGCCATACGCACCCCAGGTCACAAACCACACGCTCAGTCCAGCCTACATTTTACTTTGTCTAGTCACTCAAAATGGCTCCTGTAAAATTTGATGAGCTTTGAGTAAAGTCTGTCTGAAAGACTGGTATTGTAACGTAGAAGAGGCAAGGACAGAAAAGTGAAAGCAAGACACAGCACTTGTTTCTCTCGATCCCAAACTTTCACCATACTTTACATTCAATACAACGTTCCTTTTCTGTGGGACATTGAAATCGCTCTCTGAGCCGCCACCTTACCGTGGTGGAGGGGTTTGCGCGTCCTGAAGATCCTAGGAGCTATGTTGTCGGGGGCTTTATGCCCCTGGTAGGGTCAACCATGGCATATAGGTCTCTAGTGGAAGGATCAGACCATGTGCAGCTCAACAACCCCCGAGTAAAAACACGGCCAAGTTTACTTTGCCCGGACGCAGGTCACCGTGGCCCCCCTCAGGAGCTGGGCCTGGGGGGTGGGCAAGGTGGCGAGCGCCTGGTCAGGCTCAGGATGAAAAAGTAACATGGGCCCCCCTTCCTGTGGACTCGCTACCTGCGAGAAAGGCTGTAGGGGTCGGGTGCAGTGTGAGTTGGGAGGTAGCTAAAGACGAGGACCCTGGCAGTCTGATCCTTGGCTGCAGAAGCTAGCTCTAGGGATGTGGAATGTCACCTCTCTGGTGGGGAAGGAGTCCGAGTTGGTGCGCGAGGTTGAGCATTTCTGGCTAGATATAGTTGGACTCGCCTTGACGCACGGCTTGGGCCCTCGTTCTGCTGGGGGACTTCAATGCTCACATGCTCAACGACAGTGATACCTGGAGGGCGCAATTGGCAGGAACGGCCACCATGATCTGAATCTGAGTGTTGTTCTGTTATTGGACTTCTGTGCTCGTCATGGATTGTCCATGTCGAACACCATGTTCAGGGATAATAGTGTCCATATGTGTACTTGGCACCAGGACAGATCAATGATAGGTTTTTTAGTCGTATCATTGCGACCGCATATCTATGTGGATGATACTCAGATTTACTTATCAATGAAGCTTGATAAAACTAATCAGCTTGTTAGATTACAAAGATGTCTTAAAAACAAAGACTTTGATGACTGAATTTTCTCCTCCTAAACTCAGATAAGACTGAGGTCATTGTCTTTGGACCTGAAAAACTCAGGACAAAATTGTTTAGCTATGTAATTAATCTGGATGGCATTAATTTGGCTTCCAGTACTACAGTGAAGAACCTTGGTGTTATTTTCGACCAGGAATTGTTCTCTAGCTCGCATATAAAACAAGTTTCTAGAACAGCCTTCTTCTACCTACGTAAAATTGCCAAAATTAGGGACATCCTGTCTCAGAGCGATGCAGAAAAACTAGTCCATGCTTTGGATACCTCAAGATTGGACTACTGCAATTCCTTATTAATGGGCTGTCCCAAATAGGCCCTGAAAAGTCTACAACTGATCCAAAATGCAGCAGCGAGGGTTCTGATGAGAGCTAGCAACAGAGATCAAATTTCCGCAGTTTTAGCTTCTCTTCATTGGCTCTTATGGAACCAGCTACCAGTTTGGGTTCGGGATGCAGACAACCTCTCTACCTTCAAGATCAGGCTTAAAACTTTCCTTTTTGATAAATTCTATAGTTTGGGTGGTGAGCCATCCCTTAAGTTACGCTGCCATAGACTTAGACTAATGAGGGACGTTCCATGGCGTTCCTCTTCATCTCTCTGCTCCTTATCTTCCATGAAGAAACATATGACAGTATTGGCATCATTAACATATTTCTCCTATTCTCTCTCAGCAGATCTCCCTGGATAAAAGTTGTGATGTCTGTTGATCTCTCTTTCTGTCCTCTTCACCCCGACCGGTTGAGGCAGATGGCTGCCTAGGTCTGCTGGAGGTTTTTCCTTCCTGTTAAAAGGGACTTTTTCCTTTCCACTGTTGCCTCTAATATGCTCAGGATGGGGGATTGGATCGAAGTCAAGATCCAATGCAATCTGTTGGTTTCCTGAGCTAGGTTATTTGTTATGAATTGGCTTGTATGAATACCTATTGATGACAACAGATTGGCCCAAACTGATTTTCTGTGAAGTGCCCTGAGATGACATTGTTGTGAATTGGCGCAATACAAATAAAGCTGAATTGAATAATTGGCAGTGAGGGATGCCGTCATGCTGACGAAGGAGTCCTATTGGGCCTTTTTGGCCCGCGGGACTCTGGAAGCAGCTGAGGCAAAAACTCGGGCATGGGAGGAGTTTGGAGAGGTCATGGAGAACGGCTTCCGGACTGCTTCGGGGAGGTTCTGGTCCAACATCCGGTGGGTCAGGAGGGGGAAGCAGTGTTCCGTCAACACTGTGTACAGTGGGGATGGGGCGCTGCTGACCTCAAATCGGGGTGTTATGGGTCGGTGGAGGGAATATTTTGAAGACCTCAGTCCCACCAACACATCTTCTGATGATGAAGCAGAACTTGGGGACCCGGGGCTAGGTCTCCTATCTCTGGGGCTGAGGTTGTTGAGGTGGTTAAAAAGCTCCTCAGTGGCAGAGCCCCAGGGGTGGATGACATCTCGGTTTTGTCCCGGTCGTGGAACAGTGGACTCTATACCCTCTTCAGGGTCCTGGAGGGGGCATGGGAGTTCGCCCAACCAGTCTACATGTGTTTTGTGGACTTGGAGAAGGCGTTCGACCGTGTCCTGCGGAGACTACTGTGGGGGTCTTCAGGGAGTATGGAGTGACGGACCCCTGAGCTGTCTGGTCCCTGTATGACTGGAGCCAGAGCTTGGTTCGTATTGCCGGCAATAAGTCAGACTCGTTTCCGGTGAGGGCTAGACTAGGTCAAGGTTGCCCTTTGTCACCGATTATGTTCATAACATTTACGGACAGAATTTCTAGGTGCAGCCAAGGGGTTGAGGGGATCCGGTTTGGTGGCCTCTGGATCGGGTTTCTACCTTTTGCAGATGATGTGGTTCTGTTGGTTTCATCAGCTCTCACTGGAACAATTCACAGCCAAGTGTGAAGCGGCTAGGATGAGAATGAGCACCCCAAATCCGAGACCACCCGGAAAATGGTAGAGTGTCCTCTCCGGATCAGAAATGGGGTCCTGCCCCAAGTAGAGGAGTTCAAGTATCTCTGGGGGTTGTTCACGAATCTCGGGGGGTTGTTCACGAGAGAGGGAAGGATGGAGCGAGAGATCGATAGGTGGATTGATGCGGAATCTGCAGTGATGCGGACTCTGCATCGGTCTGTCGTGGTGAAAAAGAAACTGAGCCAAAAGGCAAAGCTCTCGATTTACTGGTCGATCTACGTTCCTACCCTCGCCTATGGTCACGAGCTCTGCGTAGTGACCGAAAGAACGAGATCGCGAATACAAGCGACCAAAATGAGTTTCCTCCGCAGGGTGGCCGGGCTCTCCCTTAGAGATAGGGTGAGAAGCTTGGTCATTCGGGAGGGGCTCAGAATAGAGTCGCTGCTCCTCAGCATCGAGATGAGCCTGATGAGGTGGCTCGGGCATCTCGTTTGGATGCCCCCTGGACACCGCCCTGCTCTAGTATTTCGGACATGTCCCACTGCGAGGAGACCCCGGGGGAGACCCAGGACATGCTGGAAGGATTACATCTCTCGGCTGGCCTGGGAGCGCCTTGTTATGCCCCCCAGATGAGCTGGCAAATGTAGCTAGGGAGAGGGAAGTCTGGGATTCCTGCTTAGGCTGCTGCTCCCGTGACCCGATCCCAGATATGCATCAGAAGATGGATAGATGGACACTGAAATTAGTTTCTATCAAATATTTTAAAAGTTCTCGATATTTCATAACTAAAAGACCAAACAAATTATTGGACACCATGTCCCTTATATACTTTGTTCAAAGTTTATTGTTTAATATGACAAACTATTTATAAGTTTTCATAGAAAACACAAATCATGTCTGTTCAACAACATACAAAGAATTCTCAGAGACGTTTGCGTCTGCTATTCCTGCAATGCTATAGATTGGCTTTGCCATAGTATAATAAAATTATCAACCATTTTCAAAAAGAATAAATTTTTTCCCCGTTATTGGATCATTGGTTTAGAAAATTTTGTCAAATTATTTTGGCTAGTAAAATTTGAAAAGAAAACTTCATTTATAAAGGTAGCATATGTGAAAAACCTAAAACAGCTACTAGCAGAAAATGACTCAAGAAGACAAAGATGAAAAAGTCAATCGGCATATGCCTTTGTATGATCTACTGTGGTCTCTTCTGTATTTCTGTTCTCCTTTAAATGTCTACTCTTCACAGTGTAGTGCCTTGAGGATATACACATGTGTTGCCACTATGATTCACATTATAAATACCTGTGGCAACTGTTCTAATCAAATATTGAAGTGTACAAGGTAAATAAAATGAATAAGCCAGAGAACAGATATTTACTATGTATTGTTTGAAAAAGCTGCATGGCTTAAAGTTGTTAAAAAAGATGCATCTATGGTTAAGCCTTGGGGAACTTACAAAAAAGTGAGAGCATTAACATAAAAATGCTTTTCAGATCAGCAAATGCAAATAATGTGTTCACATAAAAAATATATACAGCATGAGGTACGCATAGAAAGATATAGACCCTATTTTGGCTAAACTGGTGGTATGAAAAGAACACTTAATTTCAGACTGCTCATACATGTTTAACTTCTGAGTCCTCGAGTACGGCTTTATTTTATGCTACAAAAAAATCTGCAATACTGCTGATGCGATTTGAGGTTTATGGTGTCTGTCTTTCTTTAGGCACTATGAAAAGCTGGTTACAGCTGCTTTTCTCTGTGAAGGAGGAAACAAATGGCTTCTTGCTGCAATCTTTTAAGACTATATGGATGCTTAATTAGTGCAAAAAAGAATTAAATGAAAGACAATTGTTTGTTTTAGTAAGCAATGCAAGCAATACAGTGTACTTGTTCACTCCACAAGCTATGAGTAACTCTTGTGAATTCTGCAGCAGGGAAAATGTTCCTATTGAGTAAAGGCCCCTCAATTGTAGTTATTTTAGACACAAGTGAGTCACAAATGCATCAGTTTTCACAACTGATAACCAGTAGCATCAGCTTATAGAGGATGATGCCACAGATGCTTTTCAAAAACAGCAGAAGGGAAAGACATACGGATAGTTTTTAGTGTACAGGCAGCTCAATATTGCCAATGTGAAAACATCCAATTTCTACAGAATTCTGTCTAATTTCCTCCTTTGTACTTGAAAATAAAGAAAATTACACACAATACCATTCTAATACCAATGAAGAACACAAGGAAAAAGCAGAGAAAGACAGAAAAAGAGCGAGCTGAGGCATAAAAAAGTTAAATATTGGAATGAGTCGAACCTTCTCCTGATTGAAGGAGTCCATCCTTTTCATGGCTGTATCCAAAGCGGTCATGGACTCTAGAAAGGCCTGGTCCTGTTCACATAGCGGGTTACTCAGTAGATCTGTTGAAATCTTTACTGCCGCTTTTGACATAGCTGACAGCCACAAACACACAAAGCAGAGAATACTGTTAATCATTAAATAACACCGTAAGAATCTCAACAGGGTATTTGATTCATAAATCAAATTTTTAGGAGAGCACATGTCCAGTCCTGACCTCATTGTATAAGAGAATAAACAGATAAAATGATGGGGTGTGGCATTAATGCATCTTTAACTGTTTGCACCTCTAGTCATAAACTCCTTGGCCGTTATGACATAAACATGTTATTAAAGGGTCATAACAATCAAAAGGTGAGCTAGAGGCATCATAAGTAATTTTAAAATCATCTAAAAATAAGACAAGAAGCACCGTTACAAGTTAAGGTGCTAAGTCTTTCATCCTTCTAACACACTAGTCCTGGCCCATTATTTTCCTTTCCTGAAGGTGGTCAGGTCTCCACGGTGGTGGTCCTCAATGTCATTATGCTGCTTCTCCAGTGAGTCACTCATCCCACGGACAACCCAAACACCTTGGACAGCACAGTTGGTAATGGTAGTCTGAGTTCACTGTGACTACTATCACCAACTGCAGTCCAACAATTTGTCGTTTGTAGTCTGTTCACAGAACAATAGACTTATGAGACAAGCTGCTGAAAGACAATGCAGACCATCACGATAGTAATACGGCAGAGGGAGGGAAACACAAGAAAGGATGAGGCAGGACCTGTTGGTTCACATTAACTAAACCTTTGATATAAATACTTGCCATAGCAGTCATCCTTGCAAATATACTAAACTTCTGTTATTTAAATGAAATTGTAACCATAACAAGTCATATAAAATAATATTACCCCCTACCAGATCATTTTCATTGAATTCTGAATATGTCTCCCTTTAACTGAATAAATGTTGACCAGCATAAGACAACAGTGTAATTATAAAATTCAGTGCTGACAAGCAGACTAGGTCAAGTTCTTTGCTGGGTTAACAGTTTCTGGAGATGGGACCTGTGCAACAGATGGAATCCATTAACAATAATGAGGCCCTGACAGCTATGACACTTTGATGATGCAGACATCCATATTCCAGAGCACAAAGGAGAGGAAATGAAGGAGCCTCTTGCTGCTCCATCCGTCGCTGCTCCACCCCCACAACTGATTATTTACCACGGGCATTTCTACTGCTACTTCCAAAATAAACAAATCCCAAACCAACAAATAAACAAATAAATGCAGAGTAAACATTGTTAGTGTTGCTGAAAACTGTATAAATAAATGATAGCAGAGATGTTATACAAATGAAAACCTAACTGGGAATCACACAAAAAGACTAAATCCAACCCCAATGATAGCCTAGAAAAGCCTATAAAGAAACAAAAAGGCAGAGGCTCATTTTCTCTTCTCGTCTTATTTGTCATACCATTTGGAGAGTTAACGCACCGCAGATGAACTGAGAACACCAAACATCTTTCTATCCCAGAAAAATCTGCCAAGCCACATCAAGTATGTTGTTGAACAAGTGGAGATCAATGGAGAACCGGTGATAACACACAAGTTGCTGAGAGAACGCACCTAAATCAGCCTCGGTGCTTTTCTTCATGTCTTTGTGAAGCTTTTTTGTCTGATCCTCCAGTCTGTTGGAAAAGAAGTAGAATGATTATGAGCCAGCTTGTCTAGTACAGTAAAACATCAGTAATCCCAACATTTTCTGTTTTATCTATTAAAATATAACTTAAAAAATATCTATTTTACTTTACTCAAAACATCCCAAAGAAGACTAAATTAATGTATAAAATATTCACATAAAATATGTAAGCTAATTAACAATACCGGGAATCCTTGTTACTGTCAAATACATTTCGGCTCAAAAGCATTAATGTCTTCAATCATTCCACAGCACATATTCCACTGATGGGTGTTAAAAAAGGCAATTACCCAACTACGGAGGCTGAAACATGACATTCATTATATCAATTAAGGCAAGCACGGGGTTTAGGATCTCCCAAGAGACAATTATCATATCACTTCTCCTGGTTTGATGAAAACTGTGGGGTTTCATTTCAACCATTCTTTTCATTTTTCCAAGGATTTTATCAAATATGAAACAGTAACTGCAATCCCATTTGATTTGTGGTGCAAGAACTGGCTAGAAAATATAAAAAAGACTTTTGGCCATGTCAAAGCTAAACAACAAGAACTTAAGTGCTGCTGGGAAACAAACACTTATTGATAATAGATACATAACATAATCATAGACAATTAAATCTAAGAGATTGCAAATGATGACAAATTATAAATGTTTATTGGAGATATTTAAGTATGTCCAAATTGAGTAAGCTACATTTCATCAAAAATTAAAGACCATCCACAGACAATTCTATGGTCTATCATAAATAAGATGAAGGTCGAGGTTGATGGGTTTCATTCATCCCTCCCCACGCACACAGCCCCCTCTAAGCGCCACCTCTTTGCCCATTTTTGTATTTTCCGGGAGTGACAAGATGCGTGACGCTACCAAGACGGCCACGATGGGAACTGCCCAACGAGCCTCAATTCAGCTCTTTAGAAACCTTCGGGTCACGTAATGGAGGCTCTGTCCAAGTACTTTACAGTCAATGGCCATCACACATGGTCATTTTTCATCTCTCTAAAGCAGATTTAATTCTAATTATTAATTAAAAGGGAATTAAAACTCTCATGCTCTCACAAAGTTGAATTTCTCAGGCACATTTTTTTTCACAGGTATACAAAGCTTGATTTACAAATACAAACTCTGCAATTATTTGCAAACATTTTTTTACAAATGCAAAATCTTTATGACTTTATTTTGAGCCCAAATAGCTTGGCTCTCAGTTTACAAGTGTGAGTAATAAAAGAACACACATAAAATAAAGAAAAAAGCAGCATAACGGCAAAACTCTGCCAGTCAGAGACCAGGTTGCAAGATAGACAGCAAAACCATCCAACAAGCTAAACTCATGTTCCAGACACTACCTCCTACATAAAAATGTGTTGCACAATACTCTTGCATCTTCTCTACTCTGTCAGCACACCAACAGTGAGAGAGCCATTCTGGATGAGTGCCAGTTGAGAGTCAGGATTCTCTCTCTAAAAAGGTGCTAATAGGGCAACCTATTGGAACAGCTGCTGCTCCTTGTACCAGTAGCCAAATGTCAGGCAGTGCAGCCACAATCGTGATGCTATCTTGCCTTGTGAAAACTGGAAAGACTGCAGTGTATTCTACTGTAACTTTCAAGTACACGCCCTGAATATAACGTTTGTTAATGAACAAGCATTCCAGCACGCTGACAATTCCCCCCCGATTCTTTTTAGGTCAATGTCATTCACACAACCAGGTCAGGCACTGTAGTTCCATATATTTGTCTGCTAAAAGCTAGAATTATACTAAGCTTTCAGCATAACTATTTACTAATGAAAGCTAATTAGTTTCAGCAGGTGAAGCTGGTCACATTATATATTTATACTAGAGATTTGGTTTAACAAGTGTGGATCAAACAGCTAAAGAGAAAATTGCAAATACATTCTCTCATTTTACATGTTATTTTCTGAAAAACATTCTGAAAGATAAATACACATGTACACATTTGGAACATCTACTCTAGACCAACTGTATTTTTTTGGGGTCGAATAAGTTCAATCTTAAAAAGTGATTGATAGTTGTTCTTTTAAAAAGTACATCTAATACCTCTTTTTGACCAAAGCTGTTCTATTCCTGGTATTAGAGACAGTTGTAGTAGAACCACCCAAGAACTAATTTGGTTTACCACAGCCAGAGATTCATTACAGAGCCATGTCATTGTGCCTTTTCAAGCCAAGATTGATATACCTCTGTTGTGCATTGAGACAGTGTCAAAACAAAGAGGAGGAACAGGGGGTAAAGCTAATGCAGCTCTGATACACCTCTGAGCTGCTGAGGGCGATGGCAACAGAGGCCCTCCTTGTGTGTGCTTAAACACATCAACTCGCCACTCTAACCAATGATGCGGTTGTCACCCAGCTGATTATGCAATTCTGGCTTGATGCTCGTCAGGACACACTGATGCAGTACTAAGCTTACCCTTACGAGGAAGAACAGTTGAACAATGTCCATAAGGCACAAATGATAAGTGAAAAAGGCAATTATGTCACTTAAAATATCTGTTCTAAAACAAGGCATGAAGACAGTTAATCCATACAGATCAGTTTGTCTCTTTGACTTGAAAACTAATGTTTACAGCTGATTGATCCCTAGAATAACCTGTCCAGGGATTCCACATGTTCGTTGATTGGAAATAACAAGGAGGATTTCTGAGTATAATTCAAAAGATTTATTCTTACAATCAGGTTACAATCAGAGTTAAATGTGCAGATGCAGAGCTCTGGTCGTTCTCTCTAGCAAGCAGGCAGAAGATGTGTCCAAGCTCACTAAGAGAAGAAGGAACATCTGATACAATTTCCCTTAGGATCAATAAAAGTAAGTACGGTAAGTGAGTAAGTGAGTGAGTGAGTAAGTAAGTAAGTAAGTAAGTAAGTAAGTAAGTATCTATCTATCTATCTAATCAACAGTCTAGTTGATAGACTTTTTATATAGGTGTTGAGAACACTTTTCAGTGCAGACCATCATTTCCCACTGCAAAAAGATATTCATTAAGCAAGTTCTAGAAATGCCAGCTGGCAATATAAAAACACCCATTAATGTTTTTAAATGTAGCTGCAAACCTGGTTTAAAGTTCATCTGGAAAGGATGATTGTGATCTCTGCTCCTATACAATCCATTGGACAGCATTCACTAATAGGACTGGTAATATTAAAACATTAAACAACAGGGAAATGAGAGGAACACCTAACTGGTGTTATGTTTTTTGTTCTTCCCAACTACATTCCATGTTGAAATTCATTTTTTGTTGTTCTACATTGAATTAAACAGACTAGATGCTATGCTGGCATGGGATTTTTTTTTTTAAAACATGGAGGTCAAAGAATTTTAGTTGGTTTGATTGGTCATCATAACTCTTATCCCTTGGGCCCTGATTTAAACAATTCATGGCTATGACCCAGTAAAGAGTTGCTGCTGCTGTACCAGCAATTTCACAGGGCTGAAGCGACTGCTTCGGTGGTTGAAACAGAAATGACTGATTTACCCATTTGTATTTTCATTGCAAAAAAAAAAAACGTTAACAACTGTCACTTTACCAAATCATGAAATTATCCTTCAACATACACAAAAATGTCTACTGGCACCAAATGGAATTTTAAAATTCTGAAATGTAATTTATGCCTGTAAGTGTACTTCTTTTAGACAATATGCATGATGTGTTGATATGGATCTCTAGAGTTGAAAACCTTAACGTCTGTACATGCCTGCTGCTCTGACTCATCTATAAGGTCTATTGGCACCACACCTTGCTGATAAGGGGCCCTCCTACTCAACAAAACCTGAGAGGAAAACTGTGCTCCCACTCATTTTGCTGGGCCCCTCAGGGCGTTTCTATAAACCGAGGTCTTGATTTTTTAAAGTGCCCTGAATTTTGTTCTTTTTAGTTTCACAGAAATTCTGAAATAGTAAATAATGAACAGCTGATGAACTTCATTGTAATTTTTCTTTTCTTCATTGACAAAAACGTTTTCAAGTATACCACAGTGGTTGTATTAATCTTATACAGACACACCAAGAATGTGTTAGTGTATTGTGAAATCAGATAAAATGGGCGGCAGTGCCTCAGGCGGTCTAGCGGGTTGCTGGAAAGTTGGCAGTTCGAAGTCAAGATGTTGTCGTGTTCTTGGGCAAGACACTTGACCCTCCTTGCCTCCAGGGTTAGCATCGCCTATGTATGAATGTGTGATCGGTGGTGGTTGGAGAGGCTACCGGTGTGGATCGGCTGCCACGTTTCCGTCAGTTCCAGCAGTTGTGGCTACACATGTAGCTTACCATCACCAAGTATGAATGTGGTGTGACAGAATAATGGATTCACTGTAAAGCGCTTCGGGTGCCTTGAAAAGCACCATATAAATCTAATCTATTATAATTATCATTATCATTAAAACCAGGTGCAAACTTACTTTTGTAGCTTATCATATTCTCGCTCAAAGTCTCTTTCAACCTAAAACAGAAAAATTACAAATTAATGAATGTTGCAAATAACACTGGCAATCTCAATGGTTGTGATTTATTACAAAGAGTTTTGGTAGGAGCCTTGTGTGCATACAAGTTATGTGACATTTGGACATTTTCACAGGCTGAACTTGTTTACATTGCTTTACTTTTAATTTCAGGAGGTTTTCCTCAACTACCAAGCAATAGTTTGTTTGTTTTTTGGTGGGATGCTCAATCATTGTTTTTCTTTTTAACTACTTTTGTTTTCATCCTGCTGTTTTATGCACAACAGAAGCACACTAATAGACTCCCATGTTAAAAAAAGCACTAAATCGAAAACATCACCCTGAAAATAGGCTCCATTTTTCATCATAGAGCCATACACAAGAACAAGATCCAAACATTAATAAACACAATCCAGAATTATACTGAATAATAACCAAAAAAAGTTCAGGTTCCAGTTTCCTCTTATCGTGTGTAAACAACAATATTAAACACACTGGTGTAGCTGAATTTAATTTCTGATAACACCAGGTAACTAAAATCTGGTGAGATTGTGAAGGAGGGCTTGATGATACAAGTTAACCTACACATGAAAACATTGTGACTAATGAGGTACAACATAGTTTGTCTATCCATTGCTTTAAAACATAACATGTAACAGAACCCTTATGGGTTCCTGTCTTGTGGCTCTGTGGGCTCCTGGATTTAAACACAGTGGCAAAAACAATAAAGCAGACAGTTGAGAATGACACAAGTGGACCATCTAACTGGGCTGCCTTTATCCCACTCCGTGGTTTTTTTGCTTAGGAAGGCACAGGAAGCTGGAAAACCAGCTTTCAGAGGGACTACCGGGCCACAGACCCATTAAAGAGGAAGTGGTTTAATGCCAGCAAGGGAAACACCCACTGACTGTCACTTCAAGGTAATCACCCTTGCCCACTGAAATGGCTCAAACAAATTGATATCCATAAAGTCTTTTTTTCAAAGTACAGCAATGACAGTATTTTGACAACTACTCATGGTGCATATTCCACTTGTGAAGCTTGAAACTACAATAAAACATTTAAAAAGGACAATTTTTTTTTATGAATAAAAATACTAAATTTATATCAGGCTTTTTGAGTTATGTGTGAAAGGAGGGAAAGTTTGTGACTTACAGTTTTAGAGACAATCTGTTTTTTCGGTTGTCCAATCTTGAAAGGAATCCTGAAATGACACCAAGAGCAATGAGAGGTGACAGACATAAGAAAGTAGAAAATAACTGCCTAAAAGGTGAGATCATTTAATGCTTAGATTGTCTTTTGGCTGCATGATGCCTGGCCAGAGGTCAATGCAGTTCTTAGGGTGAACAAGCACCTATTTTAGATCACTGACACAGTTAGAATGAGGCTGTTAATCCCTGCTCCTTTCAAAGTATGCCATCAGTGCCATGTACATTAACTTCATGTCATCACTGATCACATCTGGCTCCCACTGCAAGCGGATATCACTCAGCAGAAGTGGTTGTGCCCTCTTCTTTGTGTGGTTCTGCAGCATGACCCCAGCTGGCAATCAAACACAGACGCATATTGTGTTTCAGGAAAGTTGTAAGCCTTGTCCATAATGTCAGGCAGGATCCAGCATGTACTGGGACTCAAAAATGCAAAAGCAAGTTGACAATCAGCACCAAATTATGTCACAAGGCTCAGTGTATTTGTAATTGCTATGTACCATTTTCTGAATGAAGTACAACTTTTCTTCACTTGTGAGTGGACATACACACACATCTATAGTTTTAGACAAAGAAAGAGAAGCATGTTCTTTCATAGTTAAAACAAAATCTTTTATCCCCATTTCAAATCCTTGCCTGTGCCTTAAGTTTCTGCAGAGGATCAGAGTGGCTTGTGAATCCATGAAACAGAAAACAGCATCTTGTCACTGTGATTGGCTGTAGATTGTCACTGATGTGGTACTAATGGTCTGAAATCTAAGCTATATGATGGACAGTTACTGCTGACAGGCAGGGTGAGGCAGCAGCTGCGTCAAAAGAAAGGTGTGTAGACTAATGAGATGGAAAAGCGAGGGTGTGATGTAAGGATATTGTTGTGCAACCAGAGAACGCTACTGATGTGTAGAGGAGCTTTTTCATGATGGCACAATCACAAAATGTAACATGGTCAAATTACAGCAGGGTTATCATGGAAAAAGAAAAAAACAAACAAAAACATCACAAGTATCCCAAATATGAACATTTCATTGGATTTATTAGCTCTGTAGTATACTTTAGTGCTATGTAGGGTTTTAATTACCATGACCTTATTTTTAGTGGTAATTCAAACATGTACCTTGTTAATTACTAAATAAAAATATTTTGTTTCTTTGGCTAAGGAAAATAGTTTCACCCAATGTCATAGTGTGGGAACGAACACCCACGTGGAAAATACCCACAGAATATACTCTGCCAAATCTTTTGTGACTCACCTCTCGCTGATTACCTGAGATATATACAATGACGTCATACTAACATTCACATGTAGCCATCTGCCAAATTTGTATGGGATTCCTCCCATATGAAACTGGTGTTTTCCCCAAACTAACAAAGATAACAATCAGCCTTCTGCAGCCAGCAATGCAAGGTCTGTTGTGACATATAACAGACTTATGATCTGATTCTACATCAACCTATAGTGTTTGAATCACGAATCAACAGTTGAGGCAGAAACTACAATTGTACACAGGTCTCATATATACTATCTGGCTTCAGCGGTTCCAAAACAACTCACTGGTAGAGCTAAGTATATCAAATATTGCATTCATTTGAGGGAGATCCAAGTTTTTCTTTCTGCAATCTTTAATATAGTAGGAACTGTTTTTAGTATGTCTTTGTGTGATTACTTTAATGTTGTATGATGCTGGCTGTATGCAATAGAGGAGTCATGAACTAAATAGCTAGAGAATTTTATGACTGTAAGGTTTTCTACCAACATGAAGAAAAAACAGTTTGAAAAGCTTTTAATGTTTACTGGGTGTGTCATGATAAAAATCTTGACTTCTAGGGCAAAAACCAAAAGGGAGAGCTAAGTATAAACACTACATCAGGGCTCCAAATAGCAAACAAAGCACAACAAAACAGGTTGTGCTTTTTAATACTCTGATTTTTCTATATTTTAGCAGGGACAGTACAAGGACCACTATAAAGACCCAAGAAAGGGGTCATTCTCTTCAACTGTTCATTAAGACTGGCAAAAACAGTTGAATGAGAAGTGGGGTGGGAGGTGAAATTTGCAAGCAGAAGGAGAATATGAGGGAAAGGTAAGATTATATTGACACCTTGAAAATCATTGCTAATGTTCCAACAGTGTAGTATTTTTGTAGGGCCTCTTACACGTGAGCCGCTTCAGACTTGCATTGCGGAATATGTGCGGTAAAGTCCATCCGCTCTTTAACCAGAGTTGTCTTTTCAAACATGTCGCTTCCTCGCGGACTTTTAACGTTGCGGCTACGTTCCCACATGGGGAAATGTTCCAGATAAGTCGGTTGTCGAAACAGGGTAGGATGTCTTTGTGTTGCGACTTGTCCGTTATATTTCCTTTGTGTTCAGGCAAAACGAAGTGCCGCAACATTTCCGCTCTTATGACATGGGGGCTAGCCAGTAAATGTCCGCTACAGCTAGAAGGTAAAAGAGCGGAACGTTTGTCTGAATGCAAACGGTATTAAAGACAAAGTCCGCCACATTACCGCTTTTCAGAGCATGTCTGAAAGGGGCTTTAGAAACATTGGTATGTCTGGTACCGTTACCCCAGAATTACTAATGTAGCAGTCAGAGACCTTACCTAAAAACAGTAGAACACAAAAAATGGGAGCCTCAGCAACTGAATACCAACATTTCTAGAAACCTGGTTTAGTGATGACTCGCATTGCTTGAAACATAAACAAGTACATAATAACTGGGGGGGGGACACAAACATGAATTTGTATCAGACGTTACTGATAATATTTTAACAAGTTTTGGCCCAGATTGAAAGCACAGAAACTACTCTTTTAAACAGTTATAATTTTTTTTTTAAAAAGTTAGTCAGTTTGCATTTGCAGAGTTGGCGCACGTCACGCTGTCATGTAAGCACGTAGGCAAGAACAAAGACATGACAGTATTCCCTGTCCATGATGCATTATTAACTAACTGGAAGAACCAATGGCTATTCACTTAAACTACAAATGTGTACAACATTAGAGAGATACTGCATCATTTGACCTCAGATATTCCATGGTGCACAATGGGCCAGTTAAAGATGTTGGGAAGTGGAACTGTTCTGATGATGACCCCAAAGTCAAACCTCTTACGTCATAGAACCAAGTGTGCAGGCTCTGCTGGAATGCATCAGTCAGCAGAGTCCATAAAGAACTCTTTTCAATTGCAGAGCACTCCACTCTTGACCTTGTGTTTGGCAGTGGATGATGGCAGAAGTTTTGCTTGCCAGCTATTGACTGCTTGTCTGTACTGAATGACGCCATCTTACTTACAGTCTTGCCTGAATATGACAGTGAAAATGTGTAATCCATTACAAAGCCAGTTAATGTGCATATGTCACAGATGCAATGAAAAAAATTAAGCTTCTTGAGCTGCTTTCATGAATAGTGAGCAGTGCATCTACAAAGCCCAATTCCAATGAAGTTGGGACGTTGTGTTAAACGTAAATAAAAACAGAATACAATGATCTGCAAATCC
>JBBBVU010000012.1:19690865-19701393 GCA_037177055.1 Atherinosoma microstoma | reverse complement strand
AACTCCAGTGGAGGGAAAAGACTCCGAAAGAGAGAGAAAGGTTACAAAAGCGAGATGTCACCTGTAGCTGCTTTCTTCTTTGGCTTGGGCCGGGACCCCCCCCCCCCCCCCCCCCACCCTCTGTTCTCGTCCTTGTGAAAAACATATCATTGATTTAGCAGCGCCTTATCTTTATTATTCACAGTCCTTGTGATACCTTCCGAAGACTATCAGGCACACAGCGAGCTAGTTAAGCATCTGTGTGTGCGCGCGACTTAAACAAAGAGTGTGTTGTGGCTATGCCTGTCACTCATAGAAAACACTTCTTTGTGTCATAAGTTAGGACTTTACACTGTAGGCTATGGCTGATTTTCAATAAATACTGACAAAATAATTAAAAGTAAATAAGTAAAATGCTAGACCCCCCTCCCCCCAGGCCGCTTCTTGTCCATAAAGGCTCAGACAGGTTTCTGGATAACTTTAGGGTTCTAATTGTACTCCTGGTGAACTTGAACATACTTTGTGCCGCCTTGTGTTGCAGAAACTAGCACCAAACTCCTTTTAAGCAGCATCATTGTCAAACACACGCAGAAAATTGAAGGAGTTAATCGTTTGTAAATATTGCAAGGCTTTGCACAGGCTTGCTTTGACTTGGAACCCAAGTGACTGGTCGAGTGGAAACTCCAAATAAGGCAGTGTCCGGTCCCGCCCCTCAATGTCTGTATTTGGACATGTGAGTTCCGGGTGAAGTAGCTAGTAGTGGAAAAGTGATCGGAAGCCACAGACGTTTTAAGAGATGACAGTGGACAAAGCGTCATGGGTCGCTTTTACCAACTTGCACTGTTATACTGGTAACCTCAAAATGTAATAACCCCTACAAAATTTAGTTAGTTCATCAAAAAGCTTAAAAAAGAAAAGAAAAAGAACTTAAAAGCGTTGGGGTTTAAATGCAAAACTAAGGTTTGTTTTTATTTTGTTATATATCCACGTATTTACTTATGGAAATATGAAAAAGCCCTCTAAAATGTTATCAGAAAACACTGAATGAAAAGGCGATGCTTATATTGTACAGACCTGAGAAATTAATAGTACCTCAATGAAACAGAAGTGTAAACAGAGTGTGTGGGAGAATTAGTCTGAATCATGCTTGGTGTTTAGGGGGCTTACACAAACAGAGCAGCCGCAGCCAGTGATCTTGCGTGTCTCATTAACACGGGCAAGTCCTCCATGTGCTCGTCTTTATGAGTGTCTGCCACTCCAGTACAGCTGAGTGGAGTCCCTCAGGGTGTCTGGTACCATTATCTTAAAGAATTTTACACTCTCATCACCAGTCAAAAGATATACTTTGTTTTGACATCAGCATCCACCTCATACTGACTCATTTCCTAGACATGTTTACTGTTTCACATTTTGTGTATAAGCCCATGTCAAACCAAAGTTAAGACTGTCTAATGTCTCATGAGTTGAAAAGTTGCAGGATGGTTTTCTGTATATGAAATACTAGAACCGGGCTGTCTCAGAGGTGAAATGATTATACCCTCTGATAATTATATATGAATGTACAATTAAGCACATAAAGCAATATAAGCTCAAATAACAGATGAGCCTTACAGTCTAATGCTATGCAAAATAATGGCATGACTCATTTCAGATTAAACATTAAGATTATGACATCAAAAGTTTTTTAAATGAGTCTGGCATGGCACATGGTGTTTGGTCCATCATAAGCTGCACAAATTGATCAATACACTGGGATATCCATGGAAAAGGGTTTCCCCTGCTGTGGTGTCTGTGTATCCAAACCAGTGAGAGAATCCCCTCAGGTGTAGTTCCAGACTTACTGTACTAAATATTCTTTCCTTGGGGGAAGTGTTTGTGTGCTTCTGCAGTTGGAAAGTTGGCCAGCCCAGCTGGAACACTTACCTGTTGCAGGCCTATTTCCTCGACTGTGAGATGGGTCACATGGGGAAGGCCTGCAGTGTTTGTTAAAGCTTACGGCGCGAGATCTCTCTGACAGCAGCACCTGTCTCTTTTGCATATGGGAATTCCATGGAAGCACAGGCTCATTTTAAAGCACAGTGGAAAATGTCCCATGCATCACGGAAGTATAGTCAAATTAGTTTTGTTTTTTCCACATTCAATGGGGAAGTCTCAAATTGATCCATGTTGTTAGTCAAGGAGCTATTTCTGTTTTCCTATTTAAAGCAAATGCTTCTACAAGTAATTATGACGGTGTATCCTGTACTTTCTATGACATTGTATCAGCATGTGGTTGACGTTTGATCAGCTTGTAAAGGCATGTAAATAGGTGCATAGTCTCAAACATAGACTCTTACCACAGTGGAATTATGGCTGATGATCTCAAATCTTAAAATTGGAGGAGTTCATGTCCATATTATAATCATATGTATTAGCTATAAGAAACTTACAGCTAAACAAATAATTGCCCACACACTTTCTCCAGAGATCACTGACAGTATTTCAATTTTAGTTAGGTCAAAAGTTTGAACAACAGAGAACGTGCCCATATTTATATTCTCCAGTACAATAACAAGTCTCAGGTGAAGCCATAAAGAGTCTAAAATTCAAAATCTAAAGTCACCCAGGGCATCAAATTGAAAAGAGATTAACATATCAGGGCATAATAAAACTCATCTGCTCCTTAACAGGTCTCAGAATCAGGCACATACACAATCAGATGACAACAGTTAATAAAATCTTACACCTTGTTATTTTAAGAAAAACTAAATCAAAATGCAAAAGCAGTATGTGAAAAATTATGTACACTGTGCTGTTTTTATAGTAATTTAAAAAAAAAAAAAGATAGTAGGGTGCTGCCAATCAATCAAACTTGATCAACTGATCATGAGCAGGTGTGACCACCTCTATGAAAGCGGATGTTTTGACAGTTTGAAGATTAAAAGTTTGTTTAAACACAACGCCAAGGAGGAAAGACATCAGCAGTGATCTTGGAAAAGCATTTTCTGCTACTCATCGGCCTATAATGGTTATAAAGGTCATTTTCAAACAATTTAGTCAGTCATTTAACAGGATGAAAGGTTATTCACAAATGGAAAACAGACATTGAAGACAGTTGCCAGTGTTCCCAGGAGTGGATTTCCGAGCAAGTTCACTCCAAGATCAGACCGTGCAATGTTCTGAGAAACTGCAAAAACCCAAGCATGTTAAATATTAAAGCTCATGACAGTACAATTAGAAAAACTAAAACTGAAAAAATACTGTTTATTTGGAAAGTTTGCTAGTAGAAAACCTCATCTCCATAAAAAACGAGGCAATTTTATTTGTATAGCACATTCCATGTACAAGACAATTCAAAATGCTTTACATAAACATTCAAAACATCACAGCAGGGTGCAGAGGTAATTTGAAATTCAAATTCAAAAACAAGAGAAAGGGAGAAAGAAAGAACATTAGATTAAAAACAGTTTTAAAAATACGATCAAGTTTAAGAATTCAAGCTTAAATGAAAAGGTGCAGATTTGGACTTATACTTAAAAACTATTGCTGCAGAGAACAGGAGGGAGAGACAGAGAGAGAAAGAGAGATTTTGACCAAATCAAAGTAGGTCCAAGAAAATGTTGTAAGTAACTAATCTATGTGCATGAAGAAAGTAAGTGAGCACTTATTCATAATGCTGAAGGCCTCAATTCCTCAAACTGTCCTTTAAAACACTGTTTCCCAGCATCAATTTGTAACTCAATGCACTGCACAATATTTGATTCAAATAAAGCTAAAGAAACAACCTGTGCGATCTAATAGTTAGACAACATGCATCTCTGGCGAACAAATAATAAAGATATACTGAAGATTTTTTGCTGGATCTTTTAAAAAATCAAATAATGCAAAAAGGGCATTACATTAAGCCCAGCAGTTTGCAGTAGTTTCAGTTTAACACCTTTATGCCTCTTCACAGCCATCTGTATGTCGAGTCCTGCTCTGCACTGTTAACAGGAGACATAAAAACATGGATTCAGGGAACAAGGCCAGCAGAGATACCTCAGCAAAAATCTTTAAAGGTCAAAAGATGCATTTTAAAATTCCTCATTTGTTGTTGGTGAAATGAAAGAAGGATTCAATTGTGCCTCAAACTGTTGATATTCATTTGAATTTTCTTCTGAGGCAGAATTTGAATCTCCAGATGGTTTGAATTGCACTGGATCTCTGCATTTAGATCTGCAATACTGGCCTGTGGAGGTCAAACAACAACTATTACTTAACATAGCTATGCAGACGACACGCAGATTTATATTACAATGTCGCCAGGAGACCGAAGCCCTGTACAGGCTCTTGGTAAAGGCGTAGAAGAGATTAATGACTGGATGAGCCTAAACTTTCTTCAGTTAAACAAATACAAAACTGAGGTGATTGTCTTTGGAGCCAAAGAAAAACAATTAAAGGTCACCACTGAGCTTCATTCTATATACCTAAAATCCACCAACCAGGCCAGAAATCTGGGTCTAGTGATGGACTCAGACCTACATTTTGAAAAACACATTAAGGGAATCACAAAGTCTGCCTACTATCACCTCAAGAATATATCAAGGTTAAAAGATCTGATGTCTCAGCAGGATCTGGAAAAACTAGACCATGCTTTCATCTTTAGTCGGCTTGCTTATTGTAACAGCGTCTTTACAGGTCTACCAAAAACATCAATTAGACATCTGCAGCTTATTCAGAGCTCTGCTGCTCGAGTCCTCAATAAGACCAAGAAAGTGGACCATGGTTCAATAGAAATATTTTGTTTTAACAAACAAAAAATATGATAAACTAATATTTACGTCATCATAAGCTAATATTTAGCTGAACAATCATTTGAGGCGTTTTATTGCTTATACCTGAAATAAAAGGAGCAGATATTTTTATTTTTCATACTCTTCATAACTGCATCCAAACATCAAAACAAGTCTTTCTGCTTCACTTCTTAAACAAAACAAGTCTGAAGTGGCAACGCTGGTTTTTCTGTGACCACATAAAGCTCTGAATGGTTTAGGATCAAAATACATCAGTGACCTCTTGACCCAGTATGAACACCCCAGGTGATCTGGATCCGGTCTTTTATTGGTTCCCAGAGCCAGAACCAGACACGGAGAAGATGTTTCCACATGTCTGGAACAAACTTCCAGAAAGCCTCAGATGAGCAGAAACACTCAGTTTACTTAAATCCAGGTTAAAGACCCTCCTGTTCTCTGCTGCATTTACATAGTTTTTACTTTTAGGTCCAAATCTGCACCGTTTCTTTTAAGCTTGAATATCTAAACTTGATCATGTTTTAAATACTGTTTATTAATGTCCTTTCTTTCCCCCTTTCAATTTTGAATGACCTCTGCACTTTAATGCTTTTTAATGTTTCATGTAAAGCACTTTGAAATTGTCTTGTACACGAAATGTGCTATACAAATTAAAATTGCCTTGCCTTACTACAACCACTACTACTACTACTAATAATAACATAGTGAACAAATTTTCAAAAAATGTAAGCACACACAATAAGTGATGAACAGGAATTTCTCCAGTGAAATAAATTTCCTGCAGTTCTTCAGGATCAAAGTCATCATCACTTATTGCTGGTAAGGCAACATAATTGATGATACAAATTCCTTTTAATTAAGGTAAGTTTGAATACATAAAAAAAACATTAAAAGCCTTTCTCATATCAAGAGGAGCCAATACACTGTGTAGCATTAAACTACAGCTGTCAGTTTCCCCCTTATCACATTTCAACTCTCCTGACATTTGGAGTAAAAATAAACACATTCAAGGAAGCTGAGTGGCAAAACCCAGCTGTTTTGGCAAGAAATCGGCAAGATATGAGGGAGAAAAAAATGTGCAGTGTATTTGGAAGTATAAAACTTGGCATTTAAATCGTGTACTGATGGATTCAAGTAGGTGGTTTTTGGAAGAATGCTCTCCCACTTGGCATGCTTCACAATGAGTGTGGAGTCATAATCCACTTGCCAGTTGTTAGAAATGTGATTTCATAAGTCAAATAAGATGGGCAAATCAAGGTCAGGAGCAGCACTCTAACCAACAGATACTTAACATTTGTTTAAAAGCAACAGATTCTCTCACTAACTGTGTGCTCACGTACATTGTTTTGGTTGTTTTGTTTGTGGACTCAGATGATTTGACTGCTAAGTCTGGGAGGCAAACAAAGCAAATGCAGGACAATTTGATCAATGATCTCCCAGAGTTCACGGAGAGGGCACATAGGGGTTTACCAAGGCTGGCTTAACCACCAAAGGAACAAAAACCTCCATTACCTACTCCTGCCTAGCCCACTGATGAGACACCAAACTGGGGTCAATGAAACCACCAACTAAAGATTGATCATCAGAACATCAAAGTCATTCATGTAAATCCAGCCTTTTTCAGACATCTGGGGTATTGATACAAGCCATTCTCAGAGGACAGTTGCTGGTTAGAAACCAATATTCCTCATGGGGGGTACCCTGACCCACCCTCTACAAAGACCTGTAAAGTCTGAAAACTATCTCATTGTGAAAGGGTTGAAAAGTTTACCCACACCATCCTCTGCAGACCTGCCAGGTGAGACTCGGTAAAGTTCAAAATGGGTTCATTGTCCCAAAGTTACACTGAAGGACACATTGAAATGGAGCAGTTTTTACTTCAGATAAATCAATTGAGTACCTGAAAGTATTGAGTATGCTGAAACAATGAGTATGCTCATCGTTTCCATTTGGGGTGAAAGTGGTCAATGGAAATATGATAAACAATTACACAAACAGTAAGTTCCTTTAACTTAGGGCATGACAGGCCCTGCAGCCCCTCCCCCTGCCCTGTCACTCTAGAGTATTTTGGTTCAGTTCCACTGCAGCATCCGGCTGTGTTGCGGTCTCGGTTTTTTACCTCCCACTTCCTTTTTTTGGCCCTGACGTGTTTCCGTCCCTGAATTAGAATCAACTCTTTCCACAGTGAGTTGTGATATCAGGCCGTCTTCCTTCTCTTGTCGACCGAGTTCGGAAACTGTTAAGAAATCCCCAGCGAAGTCAGAATCTATCTCCCAAATCCTTCGCTCCAGACCACGTGACAAAGATATGGGGCAACATCAAAACCGAGCAGCTACTGCAACACAAAGAGGAAATATCTCTCGAACTCAGTGATAAGATAGAAACAAAGAGGGTTGACTTGTGCAAGCTTTGAAGAATTTCTGCTCTTTAATGCAGGGAAAGCAGGCGAAACAATACAAGTGGGGAAACATCTTATTTTTTATCATTATACTGACAGATGTTTCTTCTTCTTCATCCATTTCAGGCATCTGAGCATCCTTTAGTCTTTGAAGTTCTGGGTGAGAAACTGCAAAGTGGCCACAGGCTCTCCCAGATCAAACCTTGTGATGAAGGCCTGAAAATCCCATTTACCTGAGGGAATGGGGAGACACACATACAGAGATGTTCATTAGTATTCACAAATTTGGACGGGTAAAAACTCAAGGTATGAGACAGCTTAATAGTGTTTAAACAAAGTGTGTTATGAGCAAACTGGTGCAATCCGAGCATTTCTTATGACTGCTTGGTCTGTGTTTAAGAGATCTGAGGCCTAACTGAGCAGCACATGGCTCTGGGATGTGAGTCACTGAGAACAGCACTGCTGAAAATAAAACATGTTGCTGTAATGATGGAGGTGGGAACGCAAGGACGTATTGGCAAGAAGATATGATTCAATCGCCTGGACTGTTTTTTTTCTTCCCTCCCCTTTTAAACAAACACCAGACGGCCATCCGGCTGGTATGACAATATCACTTCTTAGATTTTGACAACCACTGATTCCCTGCAGCTTCCCCTCCTTTACAAAAAGAGAGAGACAAATTCACAATTATCATTCCAGGGAAAGAAAACCAAGCATGCTTAAATCTTGCAAACTTCAACAGATTCTACAAAAGAAAAAAAAAGTGTGTGTGTCTGCGTCTTCATATGTTTGTGTGAGCATAAGACAATGGTTTGCTGCTTTGCACTGTAATCCAGGGAATCAGTGACTTTCTGGTATTTCCGTGTGTGGAGTAAATACATTAACAGCTGCTCAAGGATAGCATCGGAAAGTTAATCTTTTGAAAAGAGAGCCAACTACTGAAATGGTCCAAATCTGTAGAGAGAATAGCCTCACAGTTCGAGGTCAAATCTGACTATGCCTGGATAGAAAAATTACTGCTTTTGACCTCTTGCTGCAGCTGCTTTACAGCCTCTCTCTACCTGTTTTTGCCATCAGGGAGCCACATGCTATATCCAGAAGACATATACTGTACTTTGCCAGTGCCACACACAACAGGTCCACTCACCATCAATGAAGAAACAAATCAAGATGAAGTTAATTTACTTTTCACATATTTTACACAAAATTTATTTATTTATTCATTTGCACATATTCCTGTTTGAATATCATTGCAAAATTAACTGAATTATTTTGCTCTATCTTTAGCTTTACAGACACCTCCACGTGCCTGGGTTTGCCATAAGCTCAGGTCAAAGCTCAGCTTGAGAGCTCAGCTGGGGAAGATGATGAATAATAACTGGGAGATGAACAGATGAGTACCTGAATCTCACCAGATCCTCTCTGTGAATGAGGATTGCCTGGACAGAGGCCACCAATAATCAAGTGAGGGCAATGGAAGTAAAATGACCTGTCTGTATGAAAGGGCATGGCCCCAAAGGCCCCTCTGGCCTGTGCTACAGTTGCAGATAATGCACCGCCTCTGCAGATCCCCAAACTCCTCTGCATGCCCACAACAAGGTCCCTCTGCCTTCACAAGTAGGACTTTAAAGAAAGCTGAAGCGTAAGGCACCTGTGAGACAAACTTTAAAACAACTGGGACATAGCCGGAGATAAGTGTGGCAAATTGGACTTTTTTGATTGTCATGTATAAATATTTAGATTTTTTCTTTCCCTTTTAACAGGGAAGATTTGAATTAAAGCAGTGTTAGGCAATATTTTCTCTAAAAAGTATCCAAACACAGAATCAAAATCGGGCAGTGCTTGTAAGGCTTTGCTCACATAATCCTGTCTAAAGCTGTGCAATCGTTGGGTACTATCCAAAATTAGGCAAATTCACAATATCTGGTTCTATCACACTGTCTGGTACCCTGCAAATGCCTAGACTTAAAAGTGACCTTAAAATAGGCTGGTGCCTGTTTGCAGAGACATGTTTCCGCCTCTCCCATCTGCACGCTCATGGAAAGGACAGATAGTGTTGGACCTGAGGGCGATGTTAAAGTCTTCCTGCCGCTCCTTTTGTTTCCACCTTGCTTCTCTGTCTGGGTATGGCAGCATGATCAGGACTGCTGCGAGGTGACACAGAGCTGCTACATTTAGTGGTGTGGGCGGTGTCCCTGTTAAATCTCTTACAGTGTCTCAGAAATACTGAAAACTCGGTAATCTCTTTCCGTGCAGTGAAGTCAGAAGAGCCATATCAGGGTAAGAGCTTCACTAAGGTTCTCTATATAAGCTACATGCAATGGTAACACATAATGCAATAATTATTTCCCAGTGCGGGGTTCTTTGTGGCTGGTAGAGGTCAGGGGTCAACCAGTGAACATTGCTTCTGGAGCAGACGTTTCTTATTGATCTCAGCTCATGGCCCATTGCGAAAAAAATACTATAGCATATTCCATCTTAGAGGGATCGTGATACATGTGTAGTCATGTTTGGTTAGAGGACTTCACCTGACACACTGTAGGAGATATTTTAGGAGACCATTTTGGATTGTGAAACCCAATTCCTTGTGTGCACTGTCACACAGTGAAGAAAAGAAACCAACCAAAGGTTTACAATACCTATAAAAAAAATTAAGTATTTGTTAAAGGGGTTTTTTGATTGATAAATAATCTTGCATCTTTTCCCATATCATTTGTAAAAAAAAAAGAAACCCAAAGAAAGAAACTAATCAGAAACTGTTTGGGGCAAAAAAACAAAATAAAAAAAAACAAACAAACAATCAAAACAAAACAAAAACAAAAATTGCTATAAAAAATCCAGTTGCATTTACAATCTTGTCTAGTTAACTCTAAAGTTCTGTTGTTTAAATCAGACACATGATTGTGTAATTGAAACTATCAATTAGTAGTGAATTATAAAAGACATTACTGCGCTTGGTGCACAGCATGGACAATTATCAACAAGTGGAAAAAATGTGGCACAACAGTGATGAACCTAAGAACAGGACGTCCCTCCAAAACTGATTAGAAAATGAAGAGAAAACTGGACAGAAATGCTGCCAAGAGGCCTGTGGCAACATTGAAAGAGCAGCAGGACATTCTGGCAAGAGCTGGTGGCTCACCGCATGTGACAAAAATCTCCTGCATTCTTTGTATGTCTGGGCTATGGGGCAGGAAGGCCTAACTTACCTCCCAAAATAAAAAAATGTCCAAGCTCAGTTTAATTCAACAAAACAATACATCTGGCATGTAAAAAACGCAACTGAAAAAATTGTAATGGTCTAATACTGAGGTTGTTATATATATATATATATATATATATATATATATGTATATATATATGTGTGTGTGTGTGTATGTAT
>JBBBVU010000012.1:19661202-19678137 GCA_037177055.1 Atherinosoma microstoma | reverse complement strand
ACAGTTGTCACGAAGGTAAACTTGACATATTAAACCTAAAATGGTTTTTTGAACCAGGCTGTAAACATGTTTATTTCAACTGTGAAGTTGGCCTTTTTAACATGGGAGTCAATGGGAATCTGCTCTGTTTTGCAGCCAGCACCTAGTGGGTGAGGGGGGAACTGCAATTCACAATTCACGTTTCTAAGCCTGAGGTTTCCCCTTGTATATGACACAGACCGTATATTCTGCACCTTGTTTTTAATGGGGGAGCTGTAACTCAGGAGGTAGAGTGGCTGTCCTTCAATCAGAAGGTAGCTGTTTGATCTCCAAATTCCTCATTAGTGTTAGATACTGATTCTCACACTGCTCCCAAATGGGTTCAAGTTGCTAATTACTTTGTACAAATATTTCTGTTAAATATATGCAATTTATTTAAATCATCCCATAATATTAGGGAAGATAAGGCCTTTTTAACACTGTTTAATCAGGACAGGAAGTCCTCGACTCTGCTTTGCAATCTAATGTGTTACTTGCAAGATTCAATCTTAATTTCACTTTTTGCCATATTTAACCTAAACTATTAAATTGCAGTAAAATCTGCATAGCTTTCAGTATTTATGTCCGCTACACAAAGTGGTTCAAGACACCAACATATCATGAAGTTACAAGAGTGGTTCCACTGCATCAATTACAAGAATCCACAGGCAATCATGAGAACGGACCTTTAAACCAATCAGCACTTAACCCCAAACACCATTTCTTTCCACTTCACTGGTCACTTTTAGAGTGGAGGTGTTGCAATGTTGTTATGTTACGCCTAATATTCACCAAACCTTTCCTGCTGTTGTGCTTTCCCATTAAAAGATTCCCACTGAAAATGTTTAGGATGATCAAGGGTGACTCCTCCACTGAATCTCCAATCTCCAACTGAAACATTACTCTCGCCACAACTCACTGCTTTATTTATATAAAAATCTGGGTATTAATTTAGACATTTTAGGACCCCTGACATTTTTCTAAAAATTGGATTTGATATTGTTGCATAGTCTTCAAATGCTCTATGATATGAAGCAGAATTCACAGTTTTAATCATAGTCTCTGGGCACTAGACAGAAAGCATTAACTGCAGATACTGTGATCAAATATTTGAAGTTCTTGGAGACTTATTTTTGAATCAAACAATCTGTTCACTGGCTGAACTGATCATTGGTATGTTAGAACTTGTTTGAATTCCACAGGATTTCGAGGTTTTCTTCAGAGAATCTATCTTTTTAGATCATTTTACATGATCTGCAGTGAGGCAATGGCAATGGTATAATGAAGGTTTTTTTTATCTACATAGTCCTCCAGTGATGTGATGGACTATCACCACCTTCTGTGCAGGAGAGTTATGTCCTCTTACACTGCTGTAGATTGTAGACCCTAAATAGGAGTTATGGACATAGTCTTCGTTGTGTGTGTGTCCAGGTGCTTGCTGTTCAAGGAGATCCAGTAGAACCCCTTTCATTGTTGCTGGCTTTGGTTTAAGAGAGATATTTAGATTTGGCATGATAACATTACAGATTTCAATTTCAAGAGAGAACCTAGCCCAAGATGTCAGAAATCTGGGATTGATGGTTGGTAGAAATGCCTTACAGTGTGGATGGGCCCCAAGCATAACAGGGTGAAAACCAGTGGAGGAGTCACCCTTGATCTGCTTCAATGCATCAACAAATTAACCCACTTAACAATAGCCTGCTGGACTGATGGCCTTAGTAAAGAAATTCATTTGGCTTTGGTAATGAACCTGAGTTAGAAACATAAACAGTCCACTTATTAATTCTCCAGCCAACACTGACATTACCTGACACATTATGACATACTAAACCCACACTCCTTTGGTCATGCTCATTAGTTGGGAGGGATATCATTAGTCAAATCACTGACTTAAGAAACTAGCCACCAAGACTCATTATATCACCCATCTATTCAGTCTAATTTGCATACATTACAAATACGCTTGAATGAAGTGGCCTTGCTGGGTTGGTCATTTCTTTCTTAGAGAGCAGATTGGGCCCAACAGGGCAGAGAGCAGGCCCAAGTGAGAGCATACTAATCAACTGATTTCCTCTAACTTGGATGCTGCTTCCTTTACAGCTACTGTGTGTGCGTATGTGTGTGTAGTAGGAAGTATGGGTACAGATGATTGTGTACGTTAGTTCTGTTGAGGAAAGCCCAAGCTTGAGTTCCCAAGGTAACAGTCGGTTAGAGTGGGGGCTGGCTGACTCATTTCAAGGGAATCCTGGAACTTGAACAAGGCTACCCACTCACCCCACCCCCAGATTCATCAGCACAACAAGCAAACACGGCACTGACATGTCCCCATATAGGGCTTCCTACTAACAGAGGTGGCATTGGAATATCCCAGCCTTAGCTTCAAGTAGTACCATGGCTACAGTGGTTTCTGCCGGCAAAACAAGAAATCTATGGAGATGGTACAGTAAATATATACTTTATAACAAAACTATATGCCAACAAATACAAGCATGTGATGGGTTTTGATTAATACATGAGGAGATGGGGCGGACATGAGAGGGCAGGATAAGAGGTTTAAGGTTATTAACAAGTCAACAGCAGAGAATTAAAAATATTTCAGAGATGGGAATAGTGACACAAAATAAATGAGTATCAATACCTTGTGGGTCTGTGCATGGTGTAGGAGGAGAAAAAGCAGTGAGAGGAAGAGGAGGATGAAAAAGGAGTAGGAGTAGATGGACAAGAAAACGAACTCTGCCTACACAATTAATCTAATTATTATGAAATTAAAAGAAATCAACAGGCGTGTAATTGACCACTTAATTAGTTCAAGGTGAATGTGTTCTTTTGACTTTGGAGGGATGGCGGGCCTATAGGTGCAGCTAGACAGGAAAACTTCTTTAAGAGCTCCTGCAATAAAGTCAAAAGTATTTCCACCCAGTAGCAGCCCCGATATTCCTAATGAAAAATATCAGAAACACATATCATTAAATTGTCATCCAGTTGTAAGATACAGAAAACAAAGGGAATGTTTTTCTATAAAACATAAAAATAATTTTAGAAACAAAAACTGTACACATATAGTCACCAACTCTGCTATTCAGAGTAGCCATTTGATTTGCTTCTGTCCACAGTTACATCTGCTGATAACTCTACAGTTCATTCAGTGTCTTTAGTCATTAACAACTGAGAGGTGGTACAAAGGGATTTAAGAGGCAGCATTACTGTTTTGAATCGGTGGATGTTTAATTCTTCTATTATAATTGAGGCAGCAGCGAGACAGAGGTTATGGTAACTGCTGGAAACCTGTCCCACTTCACAGAAAGGTTAATGAACCTTACAAGTCCTATGGGAGATGGAGTATGCTGTTAATTTGACAAACGTGGGAAATAAATGCTTTTATGCTTTTATTGACGGTGACCAATAGCGGCCTTTGCTGGAATGAAAGGTTTTAGTCTTTTAGGTGCTTTGCTATGAACCAAAACAATAATGTGGAATGCATTTGTTGGAAGAAACTAAGTACATAATTGTTTGAATAGCAATTTCAGGCCAAAAAGGATCTTCATTATTAATTCCTACTTTTGGGGAACATATACTGTGCAGAAATGCACAGTAACTTGATTAACGTTATGAAACAAATGCCTTTACTCTGAATACATTTGTGTGAATATGGGATTTTTTTTAAAGCTGTATTTTAAAATCTACATATTTCCACTTTCCATTTTATGCACCATTGGTCTGGATTTCATTTTAACAGGGCACCAAGGGTATAATGTACTGACAGCTGGAGAGAAACACATCTAACAATATCAGCACTAACCTGAATTAGTCTCTGTTGCATGGAATCGTTGCAAAACATGGCTGAAATACATCTGATCAAGACTGAGGTTTTAGGCACAGGACCAAATACGTATACAGAGTGCATGATTAAGAGATTAAATGGATAATCTCCCTCTCATTCAAAGAAACTGACAGAGGCAGGCATCTGGCTTCACCGACTTTCATAGTGGTTAAAAAATAACCAATAGTTACATACAAATCCAATTTCACCAGCAGCTCAAAACTTTTATAATCTTAGGTAGAACAAATTTTCTGTGTGAAGTCCTTTTGGAAAAACTTTGAAATACACACACCGCTGATGGAATGACTAATTGGTTTGCCGATTATTTCAAACAGGAGGTGAATATATCATGGCGCCCGTGGGCGATTATCTCACTCCGACCTTAAAAGAAAATAAAGAAGAAACATAAAGAAATAAGATGAAAAACATAAGAAGACATTTATTAAAATCTATTTTTTCATTTTATGTATTTAAGTTAATACAGTTCTCTTTTTAAAGTATCTATATTGCAGAAAGAGGGTACAATGGCAAGCAGAGAGAATTTAGGTATTAGTGTAATAAAAAAATAAAAAAAAGTTCAGCAATTTTAGTTTCTTGTGATCATGAAGTTATTCTATTCTAAAAGATCCTAAAAGAGTGAGCATACTGGTATTATATATTGGAGTTACTGGTCCTCCCGGTGTCTAAACAACTTTATCATAATTTGTCAATGAAAGAAGGATTTTTGATTTGCTGCTATGTTGATTAGGACTATTTAAAGCATTATGTTTGACTTCTAACATTAAACTATGCAGCAACATGCAAAGTTGCCTCTACATCTATAGCAACAGCCCTATGATATATATGTATCATAATAACACGAATATTTCAGCAAATGACAGTTTTTTTGTTATTATTTCCCCCTTATTTACTCATTTTTTTAGTAATGGCAAATTTCTATAAAATACCACATAAAAATATCTTCCACTACTGATTTCAGGTAACTAAAGCAGATAAATAAAAACATCACTGTCATTTAGGTGGGGCAAAGGAGTGCTTTTATGGTTGTAATAAACCTAAGTTAACTGTTTGTAGGAGAACAAGAAAAGCTGATAAATTCAAACACTTTTGAAGAAGAAGATTACAGAAGCATGGGTTCATTTTTCAGCTTACACTCATTACTGCTCTAAAAAAAAGAAACAAAGAAACAAAAACCCAACACAGTCTTTCTTTTTGTGCAGCCTTATAATGATAATAGTCAAAGGAAGACTGCCATAACCTTACAAGTATAGACCACTCTAACATATCTTCATGAAACCAGCAAGTCTTGCTTTCTTCGATAACCCTCTCTACAGAGCCAACTCATCCTCTCAGTCTTTCACTCTCACTCTCTCCCAGCTATACTGTGGGCAATGTTTCCTGTGCTTGTCTGCGCAATGCTTGCCACAGGAACACATAAGAATCTGCGCTCCACAATCCCTCTTAACCTCTGACCTTGGCTTATTGTTACCTGTGAGCAGCACTGTGGCAAACATGTTGTACAAGTACTGCACAGCCCTGCAAGCTGTTTGTGTTCTGCGAGTATGGAGGGCAGGGGAGGAGGGAAGGAAGAGAGGGAGCTATTTAATCCCCCCCAAAGGAACTCCCCTCTCAACCCGTATCGTGAACTCGCAGGCAAATCGTGTTGCTGGAAGGCACACCACACACACACTGCTGTCTTTTTAATTTCATCAGCTGAAAGAAATCTATACAGTGCTTTGGAATCTGACTGAGCTGCAGAGAGAAGTGAACTATATAGCACCCTGGAATGTAAACAGGTTTTCTCACCAAGTGTAGCATAAAAATACCACATTGTAACAAACCTCTTGGCTATGATAATGGTCAATAGTGCAGATCAGAGGTCCTTTTTGGGTTGTTAGTCCGACAGCATATCAATAAGCACAAGCTGAAAAAATCCAGAGTACAATTCATGCAATCATACCCAAATTGTTCAAGTGTAACATGGATAAAATATTGGCTGGTGCTGAATGTCTTGTATTGACAATGGATTTTTGCTTGCCATTACAAAAAGAATTATTGCCTGAGAATATTAGGAATGCTGTCATTAATCCCTTGCAGTCAGATGCTTGGCTGAGAACAGATATGGGCTTTAATCTGCAAAGAATGGCCTCATCTATTGTTCAATGTTAATAATTGTCATACAATCACATTATTCATAGAAACAGGCGCATATTTAATATTAGAAAGAAAAAAAAAGAGCCAGCCATTGTTCTGTGATTTCTATCAGCAGCGACAGCCTTGGTCTTCTGACTATAATGTACTTAGTATTGTAATAATTTTGGTAGATTAGAACAGCAGTGAGTCCGGTCTAAGAAGAGTTTTTATTTGATTATGTAGAATCTGAGCTTTCACACAAGTTTAAGTTACACAATATATACAACAAAGGTCTTCTTACAGTGCAGCATTTTCATTTTTAAAAAACAGTTTTAGTACCACTTTTTGAATTCAAACGATCATAATCAGAACATGGAGGTAGACAGGCCACTATAATATCTGCCAACTTTGCACTCATTGCTGTCAAACTTAATTATCATGCCAAAATACAAGAAAATACATCGGCTACAGGAGGTCTTGTGTGAGGTCTTTGTTTTTGTGTACAATTAACTGGCAAGCACGCTATATACTTAAATAAGGGCTATTTTAGGTAAGCATAATTGTTAGTGAGTTGTTTTTATCAGCATGCCTCAATCCCCTTCACCGTACCATATCAGGAGACACCCCTAAGAGGAAGGGCTTTTCAAAGCAACCCCCCACTAACCCTGGCATTTGTTCATTTACACCCCCCCCCCCTTTCCTTTTCCCCTTGTCTATGTCTGTCAAAGTTGACCACTTTACAGGGGAACAGGTAGGCAGACTCTGCCAATCCCCCCCACCTGTACCCTCAAACACACGAATGTGCACGCAGGGCCGACTGCCAAAGATCCTGCTTTACTGACTGAAGTGGAGGGGAAGGGGGGTATGACAAAGACGACAGCTTGTGTGGGGGAACATTGTCTGCGGCTGCGACGAGAAATCTTTTCAGGAAAAACAGGATTTTATACACAATGGTCGTGGGTGTGAAGAAAGGGGGCACATATTAAAAGAAGTGTCTTTATGTGTGCAGAGCTACGGATTTTTAAACTGCATGTACATGGATAAGATCCAATATGCTCTTTTTTCCCCCACTAGGCTATAGTGTGACAGACTGGATCAGAGAGGGCTTTCCAGGTTGTCCTTGTTTTCTTGGAGCATAATCGTGATTCTGTATATCCAAGACAGTGTCAGGATAGAAATAAATGCCACACAGTAAACCTACTTCCTTGAATAAAATACATGCGCTCTCTCTGAGTAAGAGGATAATTCCTATGGCAAAATTAACATGAATTTGGGTTCCTAGAAAACACTATTAGATAAAAATGGTCATTTATGGATGCATGTTCATTTGCTGCAGAAACAGTATTCACGACTACTGAAAGAAAAAGTAAAACCATAACAGCTAATATTTCCTCATGCAGTGAAACCTCCTCAATTATTTCACCACAGCAACCACAGCAACCACAGCAGGGAGGTCAGCTGTTACAGAGATGGCAAGAGGCTTGGTAGGTTATCAGCTACTGTATAATATGAGTGTAAATGTGAGTGTACTTGTGTGTGTGTGTCTGTTGTATGTGGACGGGGGATGGAGCTGACAACTGAGCGGAGGATTCTTATGTAATTCTCCCTTTAGGTGGCAGAGAACAGTGAAAGCAGCAGCCCACACTGAAGAAGAATCTGTTTGTTAATAAGCTGCAAGTAAGATAAGATCAATAATATTAGAGTGTTTGTGCAAGAAGACAAGGGATTCCCAGAGACACAAGTTGACAACATGTCCAGGTACAAATTTAGCATGTCACCTCATAACAACATTGATTTCTGTTGTTTGCACAGATGCTGACTGCAGAAACATAGAACATGCATGATTTTTTTTAGCATCTAGATATGGCTGAGAGGCTGTGAAGAGAATCTGATGAGGTTAAGTGAGGGAGCGACTTCCAAAAGTTGAACTCCATATAGCCCCACCTCTGACACTTGTCTGGCTGCAGTTGACAGGATGAGGACATGCTCTAAATGTTAAGCAACTCCAGCTGTGCTTCCCTGTTAAAGACTATTGTTGACTTGTATCAAGGGATATTTAGCATTGTTATGAAAAAAGATGAGTGACCTGCATGTAACCTTTGTGGGGGCAAAACTAACTCAAGCTAGAATCTAAATTTTACAGTTCAATATCCAAAGTCTTAGTTCATATCCTCAAAATATGGAAACATAACACTTAACCTCTGGCAATACTCTTAATCACATAAACAGGTGCACAGTTTATTTACTCCTTGCTTGTATATTACTCACACCAATCTGTTTATATTCTATAGACACATTAACACCAAGAACATGTGTTCATCCTGTCAGTTTAGATCCAAACAAAGGCTGACAAAAAGTGCACCAAGCAGAGTTTAGACTGGATAAAGTTACATCATATGACTTGAAGGCAGGCGGCACTTCTGAGTGAAACTTTGTGAAACCATAAACAACCTAACTGTTAACCTGGGTTATGGGCATGTTTAGCAACTTTGGAGGGAAAAAAGAAATTACATTAAAAAGGAAAATTGTTCACTTCCTTTGCGCCCACCCCCTTGTCGTAAGATACGGATGTCCCGTAAGGTTATTTGTGTTTGCTGGGGAATGAAGTGCTCAACTGGATTAAAAACATACTGCATATGTTTGGAAATCTGTTTCCCTGGGCGTATGAGTGGAGTGAGCGAGCGTGAAGCAGCAGCTTGCGTCTCCTCCAAGAGAGAGGGCAGACACTCTCATCATTAGCTGGGCTGAAATGTGCTCCTCTACCTGCTCCAATCTGCACAGCCAGGCTCCACTCTGACGCCAGACAGATGTTCCCAGTATGAGGTGCAAAGTACTGAGAGGGGAAATGAGAGTGAGCAGGAGAGAGGCAGAAGAATGGAAATATTCAGCAGAGTACACAATAAGAGCTTAATTATGAATAATACCAATGGCTCTTTGTTCTCACAGTGAAGCTAGCTATGGCTCGCCTGGCCTTTGGGAGATTGTTTTTGGCTTCCATATGGGGGCAGCTGTCTGTCAAAAAAAATAAACGATTAAATCATAACATACCATGGTAGGGATAATTTCAGCATAAAGAACAATACAATTATGTTTGTTTGCAAATTTTGGATAGTTTTTTTGCTAAAACAAACTAAGTCTGTAACAGTGGTTCAAAATGTAACCCCATCATTTGGTTCTGCACAGATAGTAATTATCAGCAATATAAATTGTAACTTAATGTCCCCCAATGTTTAACCTGATCTAACATGTCCATTTTTGTCAACTTGTTTTAAAATGTACCATCTTTTTGCCTTATTCTTGTTCATAAGTCTTCCAGTCAAGTGGTGAGTCACTGTGTACACTGAGCATCCCCAGGTCTAATAATCTGCTATGTTTCTAATTCTATAAAAAAGCACTAAAAAGTTAAAACATTTATCATTCTGATACTTCCCTTTGCATGCAACCTTTTATCATTTATCTTTCTCCTTGAATTGTCATGTACATGAAATGTGCTATACAAATAAACTTGCCTTGCCTTCTCATCGTCTTCTTGAGAATTGCTCTTTGGTTCAAACATGTAGGCTGAATTACCAAAATATTCAAACTAACCGTGGCATAATGAGTCAGATTTAGTGCTGAAGAGTTATAGTGACAGGGTAACCGGTGTAATCAGCTGGCAGGTTGAGACGTGGGCAGGGCCAAATTAGTATTTTGCAAGATTCCCATTCACTGAATGATGAAAAAGCTGGATAGTAATACCCAAGACATTTTCAAGCCATGAGTTGTTCTTTTATGATTAAAGGTTCACCATGTACAAATGGAGATACAAATAAGTTGATGTTTTGTTTTTGGATAATTAAGAATTGCTGGAGCAAGAGTTAAAAACATACTCAACACAATTTTTGAGAGTGCTGAGAGTGAAGGAAGAAGTACCTTGTGTGACTATTGTGACAAAATTCCCTGAACAGACCCAAACAATCCATTCAAAATTCTAATTTCTCAATACAAATTTAGAGAACTTAAATCTTCCAACATCTACAGATCACAATATCATAAAACGATTTGGGGGATCCCAGGAAATCTCTGCGTATAAAAGCCAAGGCTGGAAACCAATGTTGTGCGCACTTGACCTTTGAGCCCAGAGACAGCACTGTATGAGAAACAATCATGCCAGTGTGATGTATAATGCCACATGAGCTCAGGAGTAGAAACAAATGTCACTTAACACAGTCCACCACTGCACAAAAGTAACCTGAAACTGGATCATATACCATCTACCATTATATGTTACCAGCAAGGTGACATTTTGTGTGTTGCTGACACCAAATTCTATATTTGTACATATTTTCTAAATATCATTAAGTTGATTAACTTGACTAGAAATCATTCATTTTGTGGTTTATAACTGACAAAAAAACAAGTGCTAAAATCTTAGGGATTTCACACTGAATGAAATGCTGTAAGGCGCTACACGTGTAATAGTTTACAGTTAAAGGACATCTTGAGGTGTGGAGCAGATGATCTCTGCAGGCCACAGAATTCACAAACACAAAGCCAGCTGGTCTGATACAGTAACAATACTCCACTGTTTGTATTTGCCTGAGCAGCAGTGAAACACAGGCTCTGTCTTCCTTTGGGGGCTGCTACAATAGAGGTGGATCTGACTGTACGACATGTATATCCCTGATGCGTTATAATGATGAGCTGTCCAACTGGCCTTCAATTAGAGAGAGGAAGTTAAACACATAATGCCATCTAATTCCAGGTTAAAAACATTTCTGTTCTCATGCACATATGCATGAAATCCGCACGGTATCTTTTAACTTATCTTGCTTTTAATCTTTTTAATTATTTTTTTGTGTGTGTTTAAATGATTTGATTGTGATTCTAGCTTGCTTTTTACTACTTTTAAATGCTTTGCACTATCTTTAATGCTTTTAATGTTTTATGTAAAGCACTTTAATTTGACTTGAACAGGAAATGTGGTATACAAATAAACTTGCCTTGCCTTATACACTACTGAGTTGAAAATAGAAATGAAGCATTACACAAATTCAACAGAACACAAAGTGACCTCTGATAATCATTGACCATCAAATGTCTTGGGTAAGATGAAGATCAGCTTGTAAGAAAAACAAGACTCAATGTTTTTGCTTCTGGACTAGTGGATACAAACAGATGGCTTGCACTGTACAAACCCCCACCCCTCCAAAATTGAAAAATCACATTACTTTCAATGTGGCAAAACTTCAAGAAAGAAACCTCTAATATGGCCTATTACTGCAGCCCTAAAACCCTGAAGCTATACTTGTGTTTTAATGGAATTTAACAGCAATGAACACCTTTTTTTTCTGTCTCTAAGTAGCAAAGAGAGTGAACTGTATTACTACTTTTTCAGTTTATATTGCATCAAGTTAACTCTCAGCACCAAATTTATGAGTGAATTAACAAGAAAAAGTAAGGGCTAATGTATTTATACAGTATAAACTGACTTTGTTCACATACTAATGATTTGCTTGTTATAGTAATTATTGCTGCAAGACCACACCAGAACATCTGTATTGATTTATACTCTGGGAGAGCAAAGAGAAGGAGGGAGAGGCTCACAATCTGGAGTTTGACTTTAAGAGCGAGACTACAATCTGTTGTACGGTTATTTTGGTAATTGTCCATAATTGATGTAAAAACACAGCCCCTGTAGCAGAATGACTGTTTCTGTAGCTTAGGAGCTCGATACAAATGTGCAGTTGCAATGAAAAAGCATATACAGCATCTAATAAAGTGATTCTAAAAGCAAATAGACAGCTGGTGAGAGAAAACCAGATGCACGTTTTACACTTAATTGTTGGAATAAATTGTTCCTGGCAGCTAGAAGTAAAGATGCAATATGAACAGTTAAATAAAAGATTTGACACCTGAGGCAAACATGAAATTATGATTGTTTAAAACTTATATCTGCATTGTTATTCCGCTTGTTTATAAATGTGTGTAAATACTGACACTGATGGCCTTAAACAGTTGAGACAACATAAAAAGTGATAGTGACAGCTGCAGTAGAATAGCTAAAGCCAATCTGTGGATTCCGCTATAATAGATTCTTTATCTTGGTTTTTCTCTACAATATCAGTTTAGGTTTAAGAAAGTCTTTCAATAAAATAATTGTATTCTTAAAAACTTATTTGAAATGATTGGTTGGAAAGTTGATGCACAATTTTTTTTTTTCGAGGTTTAAAGACAGAAATACAGATGAAAATGAAGGCATCTTGATGCTGTAAAAACAAAAAGCTGTCTTTATCCTCAGTGCATCATATTAACTCACATAAAGTAGTCGTCCGCAAAAGCGCAACGTGCAGTAGGAGGTGGTAGTGAGTTTGAGTGGGTGTTATTCCATGCATTGGTCTACTTTGTTCATTCTTGCTTCCATTTCACAATTTTTCCTCACAGTGAATTATTATGTTCATGCAGATTGCTCAAACGCCAACCTTTCACATCATCAGCTGCAAAAAGTAATCTAATGAAACTGGTTTCTGTTTTTTTTGCCCCCCCCCCCCAGGTGAAATGATTGGAACTCAGTGCTACACCTAAAATATAAGATAATGGTTACTTATTTTTGATGGACTATTATATTCTTGGAGATATAATGAAGAATAAACATGATGTCAAAGCAAATTAACAACTGGTCATATTTCTCTCATTGACAGTTTGTTGCCGGTTACTTTTTGACAGCTGTTACACTCATCATTATGAGCTTGTGGGCTGTCGTATGAATATGCATCTATTGTCTATTTAGTTATTTTAAAAAAATCTACCTTCTTTTTAAATTTCCTAAACATCAAATTACCTGGGGGTTGACAATTTGAACATGCCATATATTTTGTTGGATAATACCATTTTCCTCCATCATTCCTTGAATGAAACAACTTTTCTAAATCTGTGATGATGATCTGACATAAAATGAAGTAATTGCATCGCATCCATGTGTTATCCAGAATGTCCAGTCAGCCTGAAATCTGACAAGAAAGTATCACGTGAGCACAGATTCCATATAATCTACTGAAATAAAACCCATGTTCTGTCTAAATCTGAACAAACAAAATTTTTGGTTTCAGGGAGCCTATTAACCCCCCTCCCCCTTTACTAGAACCAATGCTAAATTTTTCGCTTAACTTCTCATAAGGGCCTATACCATTGCCATTGATAAACATTGGAAATGTGCAATGTAAAACACAGTACTTAGCTATAAATACTTGTTTCCAAAATACTCTCATTGATTGGGTTTTGGCAAGACTGACATACAGTATAGGCAGGAAATCATTAGCACATGTTTTAATGAGTGACAAACCATATGTCTAATAGAGCTCAAAGCAAGGTGAGTGGGTCAACACACAAGTTACTCCAGTGTGTCCTTGCTGTGTTACAATTGCTTCTCTTTAGCAGAAGAATTTAGTTTAAATCTACAGTGCCTTGGTGCTCAGTCCAGCCTGACCTCACCTCGCTCTAGGCTGAAATATGGAAATCTTCCTCATAACTCTGGATATGGATAAAGAGTACACAGTAATTATGGAAACATCTGCAAACTAGGGCAAGGTTGCATGACCCTGGACTAATGAATATATATGAAAAGAATATATGGCTGCTGCAGCTCATACTGTTTGCCAGGGAGGATCAAAACACTGATCCGTTTGACATTTGAAAACATCACCCTCGCATTCACATTGGCAGAGGTAGCTATGTAAATGCCAAACATATTATCTTACAACACCCTTTGCCTTTTATACAGAAGGAACTAATTATTCCTTTATCATAGTTACTCATTAGTTTAGTCTTTGCTGAATAACAGGCATGCATACATCCACAAACTGACCTACTTTGCTGTTAAAACTGCAGCACAAAACAAAGTCAAGCACATACAGATCAACACTTCAAACAAAAGGGAGGTTGTATGATGTCACCTGGCCACCCTGGCCAATTAAACACCTCCCACTACAGTTGGCATCACTCAAAAGGCTCATTAACCCTTCTGACCAACCACCAGTCACAATCAGAAAAACATCCTGTCACATTGGCCAATCCCTACATGGGCATCGCAGGTCAACACCCACACAAGTGACAGGAAATTGAATTGCTTCAGAGAAGGTGGTCTGTCTGAGCACTTGAAAGACATTTGCTTATTCACAGCTGGTGATGCAGCCAGACTGTCTTTAAAGGCTTGAAAATAAGAAGTAAAGGTGATGCTTAGTGCAATTTCATAAAGTGAAATCTGAGATCTGAGGTAAATATTACAAGATCCCTACCGGCAAGCAAGAATGTGGTTGCATAAATGATCTCTTAAAGCGAAATTACCAATGAGCTAAATCACTAAATGTTGAATATACATTTATATATCACAAATCCATCACATTTGGATCTTTGAATCAATGTGGGGCTTACTTGGTATGCAACCACATCTTATAAAATGAAACAGGAGCAGCAATACATCTCTGAAGCAGCTTTGTGGGCTTGTTTTTTAGACCACTAGTCTTAATCTACTGGGTTGATCTCCTGGTTCTCGGGGGATTATAAAATATCTGCAAACCTCAAAATATTTGAGGCAATCAACAACTCAACATGCATTTGGCGTTAGAATGCAAGAATGTGAAAACACACAAATGAATGGATAAAAAGGAGTGAAATATGAAGAGAAATAAGGGGATCGGAGCCGTGCCCATTTCGGGGGTGTAAAATATGGAGAAGTGTGGATCATTGGGGGAGCTGCTCTGCCTGGGGGAACAGATGAAGGGAGGACACTCTGCCAAGATCTCTCCACTGAAGGGGGAGCTGAGGGAATGGAGCTCTATGGGAGAAAAAGTGTGTGCATCGCATGCTGCTCTCCTCAATCTCAGTCTCACACGCTTGCATTGACACGTCCCAGGCTCTCCGCAGCAGAGGGAAATTGCTGCTGACAGGGCCTTGCAAACTTTCACAGCCATTTAGAAAGACTTACTCCCACACTTTTGTCACAGGCATTTATTGCACAAGATACATGATATGAAAAATTAACATTTTCAAACTTGGCATCGTTTTTTCAAACCAAGTTAGGCTTAAAAACCATTCATAATTTTTCAGCCTTACGATCGGCCCTAGTGCAGATGTAAACACAAGACATGCCAAGTGAGACCCTGAGATTATGAAAATGCACAATTTTCAAGGAAAAAAATAACATCCAAACACCACTTCATAAATTTCTATCATACTCTCTGAGTTTCTAATCCTATAAAAAGCACTGGCTGTATCAACAAGACACATTCAGTCTTCTTAAAGTGAGAGCAGAGGTTATTGCAGATTTACTGTACCTTTACGTTCACTTTTAACCAGTGCCTCCAGTAAGCAGATGTCTGTTTGGTGCGACTCGGAGCATCGGGATCAACCATCACCAGGACATACATCTTTTCCTACAAGCAGAAAGAAATTCATATATTATTACATTTAACACAGAGTATTTACCACACTGCCACACACACTGATTGGCCCAGAGGCAGTCCCAGCAGCAGCGCTACCTGATCCTTTTTCCTTTCTAAGATGTGCTGTTTGTACATCGTGTTGCCCAAGGCTTCACATCTTTCTCACATAGCTGAAATACTTCAACACATGCTTTCTTTCCTAGCTTTAAGTTATTCTACCTAATGCTGTGATGTGATTTTATTCTATTTATAAAATCTGTAGTTTGTTTCATTGTCTTGTCAGAGTACAGAAAGCTTCCCAAGCCAGATCTGGGTTTTGCCTTTATTAAATCCATTCAAATTCAGTTGTATAAAAGTGGAAAACTGTCTTGAAAACACAGAAATATGTATGAAAATATTTTCTATAGCTGTATTTCTCACAAACGTATTATTTCCTAAAGCACACTCTCTCCCTTCTGTTATTCCTTAAACTTAATATTACTGTGACATCAACAAAATGACAACGTTTTGGATCTGATACCAGATCGTCTCGTTAACATATTCGCAGTAACTTTCTGCCATTTACCAAGTATCTTTATACCCCTCAATCTGTCAACGGATAAAGTGAGAGAAAAAGCATCTTAACTAACACTTGATCACAGTTATTGGACATTGACTTGGCGGCTTAATTGCCGGAAAATCTTCATTCTGTCTGTCCCTAAAAGTTAGAGAATTATGAGAGCAGATTGAATTATTGCGAGAGCACATTTGTCATCCCTGGTCTGATGCCCAAAATCTGCCAGACCATATGATGGGCTTTTTTTATTTTGTTCACTTCCTCTACAAACAGAGACACAATGTCCTCTTACTGTATAGTACTTTCAACTGAAGCAAGAACATAATGATATCAGCTTTAAAACACAGAAAACAGATGCAGTGCTCCTTACATTCTAACACTGACTGCCAAATAACGCTGTCAGTGGTGCAATAAAACACTTTCAAAGGATCAAATGCCTTCATGTAAACAGAAACCTTAAATTTTTGTTTGTTGTGTCCTATCAAGACATTCTTACAGGCCTCAGAAAATTATCCTAAGCCGATGTACTTGAATGAGATAAAGAAGTAGTCATGTATTTTTCTGCAGATGCTCATTTTCAGAAGGATTCTCTGCCTACCTGACAAGCAGTAATATGCGTAAACAACTAAGCCTAATAATAGGATAATACTGTAGTCTCAGTGATAGTGCCTGCAGGTAACATCCAGACACACCAGCAACAATAGAGCCTCCTCCACAGCCTGTCAAAAGTGACTCTATATCAGTGACCCCCCCCGGGCAGCTTACCAACCATGACCTGTTGCCTTCTCCAGAGTTGTAATCCTCATTTGTACATGTTTGCTACCAGGCAAAGAAAGTGTGATAATGTAGTTATACTAATATCTAAGTCAGATCCTGATGCATTCAGAAGTAACATGGCTTTAAACAACAACAACACACACACACACACACACCCACACACACACACACACACACACACACACACACACACACACACACACACACACACA